>CM035226.1:104449210-104867709 GCA_020226215.1 Sindora glabra
GGTTTTCCTAATCATGGTATACCAATGATGTAATTTGAGGGATCCATCAGCATAGTCAAGTATTATTTCAAAATTCTTAGTATAAGTTATATGTTGTTCCTTCATTTATGTGCCATAGGAATATGGCTGAACACGAGGGAATTGAATCTAATAATAGGTAGTTTGAGAGGCTTGAGTGGGCAATCCACATGCAGCAGACTGTTGACAGATTAGTTGAAATAGTGGGTGTGAATAAAGATAAAGAGACAAATAAAAGTGAAAGAGTCAAAAATCATAACTATGTGGAAAATGAAGTTAGACAACCAATCTCAATAACCCCTGCCAATAAATTACAAATTGTCTATGAATTCTTGAAACTTAGGCCACTAAAATACGATGAAACTGATCCTTTTGTCAGCCCATACCAATTTCTTGGACAAATTGAGAAATTTGGAAGAATGTTGGGCTATTCAAAAACTATACTAATTGAACTAGTGGGCTATCGATTAGATGATATAGCCTACTATTGGTACATGCAACATGTGGACAAAGAAGCATTTTTGCTCCTCCCTAACTTGGGAACAGTTCTATAATGACTTAGTGGATCGATTTTTCTGCCAAGCATTTGAGAAGCCAAAGCCAAAGAATTTGAGCACCTCACTCAAGGAGGTATGACTATTCCAAAATATGATGCTCAGTTTACACGACCCTCGAGATGCACTACTTATTTGATACCTACTAAAAAAGTCAAAGTTGAAAGATTTGTTAATGGGCTCCAAGACTACTACTTTGATTGTTTGGTTGTCACTGAGGCAACCACCTATCAGCAAGCACTAAACCAAGCAATTAGGACAGAGATTTGTCTACAAGAAATAAGAGCAAAAGAAGAATCCTCAAGTAAAAAGAGAAGCACATTTGAAGAAGGGAGCAGTAAGAAGATTAAGGGAGCTATGTTAACTCCTAATACATTATCTAGGAGCATTGAAGGATGATTTGTTAGTGAACCTCAAAGTCAACAAAATTTTCAAAGCGAAAGCAATGGAAGCAAACCAAGATTCTCAAGGGTTAGCAGCCAAAGTGTATCATCTCTATTTCAACAAAGAGAAAGTTTCCTTTATTACCAGTGATGCAAAAGAGCTCATCTAGGAAGATGCATAATTTGTTTCCAATGTGGGAAACCAAGACACTGAGCTAGAGAATGCATGTCCCGAGTGACCAACAACAAAAACCAAGTAGCATCAAATGTGAAATCAACAAAAGCACTAGCACTGCCTAACAAGAAGAATAAAAAATGAGAAGTTATGGGACCACAAGCACGAGTGTTTGCTATCACACGAGAAGAGGCAGAAACATCTAATGAAGTAGTGACAAGTATGTTATTAACTAAAGGACAAGATGCTAGTGCTTTGTTTGATCTTGGTGCTACGCATTCTTTTATATATTATAATTTAACAAAGAAAATACCTAAACCTATGTGTCCTTTAGAGTAAATAATGATAGTATCTACTCCTATAGGAAAGGAATTAATTGCTAGGAATGGGATAGATAATTGCGCTATAGTTATAAACTAACACCCCACTAAGATTGATGTAGTGGTAATAGAGATAGGAGATTATGACATCACTTTAGGGATGGATTGGCTTTCAAAATACTGTGCTAGAATAAATTATTACCACAAAGTAATAACCCTTGAACCTATTGAAGGCATAGAAATAACTTTTCAAGGGGAAAGAAAAATAATAACCCTACCTATTATAGCCTGGACTAAGGTGTGAAAGTTAATGAATAAAGGATGTCATGTATGGCTAATGGCCATGAGTGGAAAAGAAGTACAAGAGACTAAGTTAGAGGAAGTTCTTATGGTAAAGGAATTCCCTCACGTATTTCTAGATGACTTACCCGAACTACCACTCAATCTAGAAATAGAGTTCATAATTGATCTCATACCTAAGACAGAACCCATTTTGATACCACCTTACCAAATGGCACTAGTAGAGTTAAATGAATTGAAGAAATAATTGTAAGAACTATTAGACAAAGGATTTATTCAACCAAGTACTTCACCATAGGGAGCACTAGTACTATTTGTGAAAAAGAAAGATGGATTATTATGATTATGCATCGACAATCGATGATTAAATCAAGTGATGATAAAAAAACTACTATCCCTTGCCAAGGATCAATGATCTCTTTAATCAATTACAAGGAGCAAAATATTTCTCCAAAATTAATCTCTGTTCAGGTTACCACCAATTAAAGATCTGAAAAGAAGATGTTTTAAAAACTACTTTCAAAACTTGTTATGGCCACTATGAATTCTTAGTGATGCCTTTTGTATTAACAAATATGCTAGCAGCTTTCATGGACTTAATGAACAGAGTGTTCAAGCCTTTCTTGGATAAGTTTGTGATTGTATTTATTGATTATATTTTGATATACTCAAAAAGCAAGGAGGAGCATAAACAACACTTGGAAATTGTTCTACAAACATTGCAAGAGCACCAACTATATGTGAAAATATTAACGTGAGAATTTTGGATGACCAAAGTATATTTCTTAGGTCATGTGGTGTCAGAAGAAGGCATACAAGTGGATCCACAAAAAGTTGAAGCAGTAGTGAATTGGCCAAGGCCTATGAATATTACAAAGATTGGAAGCTTCCTTGGAATGGTTAGTTACTATTGGCATTTCATGAAGGATTTTTTGAAAATAACGGCACCATTGACCAAACTAACTCACAAAGATGTAAAATTTACATGGAATGATGAATGTGAAAAAAGATTTCAAAAGTTAAAGAAATGTTTGACAACAACTCCTATATTAACTTTGCCTTCTAGAACTAGAGGATTCACTATTTATTATGATGCTTCACGAGTTAGCCTAGGGTGTGTCTTGATGCAAAATGGAAGGGTTATTGCCTACGCCTCGAGATAATTGAAGAAGCACAGAAAATTGTCCCACGCATGATCTGGAAATGGTTGTAGTAGTATTTGCTCTAAAAATTTGGAGGCACTATTTATATGGTACCACTACGACACATATACTTATCATACAAGCTTAAAATACATTTTTGATCAAAAAGATCTAAATCTGAGACAAAGAAGATGGATGGAATTCATCAAGGATTATGATTGCTCAATTCACTATCATCCTGCTAAAGCTAACATAGTAGCTGATGCATTAAGTAGGAAAGCTCCAAGGAAAAAGGGACGACCTTAAATGATAAAACCTGAAGGGAAGATTGCATGCATACAAAGTCAATCCACAATATTGGAATGAATCAAAGAAGAGCAACCAAAAGACCCTGATTATGAGAAATTGAAACAAAGAGCAAAATTAGAAGAAGAATCCAAATTAAGTATAGACTCTACTAGAGTCATTAGGAGAGAAGGACAATTGTGGGTTCTATAAAACTTTAGAAGGGAATTGATGAGTAAAGCTCATGAATCATCATATATGATGCATCCAAGTGCCACAAAAATGTATCAAGACCTAAAGAACTACTATTGGTAGGAAGGAATGAAGAAAGATATATTTGATTTCGTAATGAAATGTTTAACATGCCAATAAGTGAAAGCTGAACATCAACGGTCGGTAAGACTTCATCAAAGCCTACATATTCCTGAATGGAAGTGGGAAAGCATCATAATGGATTTCATTATAGACTACCATGAATGAGGAAAGGCTACGATTCAATTTTGGTTATTGTTGATCGTTTAACCAAAACTGCCCATTTTTTACTAGTTAAGATGACGTACATGACATCACAATATGAGCAATTATTTTTACACAAAATTATTGCATTGCATGGGGTTCTTACTATAATTATCTCTGATCGTGTGACGCAGCTTACATCACACTTTTAGCAGTCATTCCAAAAGGCATTAGGTATGTAACTGCACTTTAGTACCGCATTTCACTTGCAAATTGACAGACAAACCAAGCATACTATTCAAATACTATAGGACATATTAAGAGCATGCATATTAGAATTCAAGGGAGCTAGGATAAATACTTACCATTAATGGAGTTCGCTTATAACAATAGCTATCAAGCTAGTATTTAAATGGCACCATTCAAAGCTCTTTATGGAAGAAGATGTAGATCTCTGATTTTATGGTTCGAACCTAAGGAAATCAAAGTCTTGGCACCAGAATTGGTTAAGGGTGCCATCCAACAAGTGCAAATCATTAAAGATAGATTATGAGCAGTTCAAGATCGATAGAAAGCTTATGCTAATGCTCATCGATGAGATCTCAAATTTCAAGAAGGAGAACACGTATTCTTAAAGGCTTCACCAATGAAAGGAATTATGAGATTCGACAAGAAAGGAAAGCTGGCACTGCGATATATTGGACCTTTCTTAATTACAAAACAAGTTGGTAACGTGGCATATCAACTTGAGTTACTAGAAGATTTAAGTGCAGTTCATCTAGTATTCCATGTGTTTATGTTAAAGAAGTATGTTCTCAATGAGCCGTATATTTTGAAAGAAATACCATTTCAAATTGATCAAAAATTAACGTATAGGGAGTGACCTGCAACAATAATTGATCAACAAATATGAAAATTATGATCTAAAGAAATCCCAATAATGAAAGTGGTATGGGAACAACATGGAGAAGAACAAGCCACTTGGGAGGCAGAAGAAGTAATGAAAGATAAATATCTTAAATTGTTTAACAACCCTTAAAAATTCAAGGATGAATTTTAATTAGGGGGGAGAACTTGTAATAACTAAATATTTTGAGTTATTAAATAAACTAAAACTATTAGATAAAAATATGAAAATATTACAAATGTATTGTAATGTAAATTTTTCAAAGAAATTAAATAAATAATTTTTTTATACATCTGGAATTTTTATAAAAGGAAAAGGGCAAAATCAAGAAAGAATTATATTAGCAAATATGTAAATTTTTATAAAGTGGAAAATAAAAATGAGATTTAAAAAATAAAATAAAATAATAATATTATTTTAATGGATGGCAGTGCTATCACCACCATCCATGTATTATAAATAAGGGGGAGGGGGATGCCTTACAGTCAAGAAGAAGCAGAAGGTAGGAGAGCAAGAGAAAAGAGAGAAAGAAGAAGAAAGAAGAAAAAAAAAAGAGAATAAGAATTTTTTTTATGAATTTAGAGGTATCCTTGGGAGAGTTGAGATGAGTTTTATTTACTCAATTTGTAATTTAATTTTATTTTAATTTTATGCAATAATTTATGGTAATTATGTTTAAATTTAAATAATTCCAATTAAGCTTAAATTTTTTTATTTAGAAAAATTACAAAAATTATGAATTGAGGATTGTAGTTTTAGAATTTTCATTTAATATTATTAGTAGTATTGTAAACAAAAGAATTAGCAATATAATTGCTAATTTAATTGTTGAAGGTGATAAACAAATGAGTTAGGATTGAAATTATGTATATAATTATTTTATAAAATATGCTTATGCAAAGGAAACTGTGAATTTCTTCAAAATTATATGTTGTTGTTATATTTGAGTTATAGAAAAATTATGATAGGAGGTATATTAACCATACCTTATCCCCTTTAAGGGGTGGCCCTATAAAAAGGGCAGATTTTATTTGTGTGAGGAAGTTTTGGCCTAGTGCCATCATATTGGAGAGTGGAATAAGGCTAAAATGTAAGGAGAAGGTTGGGGCGTGAGGGATAAGGTTCGATAGGAGGCACAAGGTGGAACTTATACCTTCCTACCATTCCTAACATACTTCTAATGTTAGATTTGAATTCAATTAATTTGATAAAGTTAGATTATGTTGATAGACAATTGTTGCTAGTTAAATATTCATGAGAAAATTAAAAAATTCTCTATAGTATTATTTTAGAAATTGGAATGTAAATAGGCTAACTGAGTAATTAGAATACTCATTCTGTTGTTATTTTTAAATTTTTATAGGTGGATCCCCAAATCGTATGTAATCATTGGTATACAATGTATTTTGAACTATTAGATATTTAGAATATAGTATTTTAGTAGTAGAATGTTACTTGATGTTTGTATGAGTTATGAAATAAAACTTTTATTTTGATCTGTAAATGTATCTAATCTTTATATATATCAGTTTATTTGTATTATTGTGCCTGGTTAGAAATGGATTAAAAAGACATTTATTATTAATTGGGATGATGCATTATGACACATGATGACTTCTTATTTGTCAAGTAACATAGTAAGTATATAGGCTTTATTTGATTGGTTCACCTATATTGTTGTACACTTGTGGCAAAATTCAATTTCTCATTTAAGACATTTTTGCAGGCCTAGGATTTTAAGCTTTAATAAATAGTCTTTTTTGATTGATTATAGTTTAGAATGTGGAAATTAAATAGACACTACAAGAAAACATACATTTAGTGGTAAATCATAAGTGATTGATTTAGAAATGAAATATCCATTAGTAAATGAGAACTTGAGAGTCAAAATTATGCTATGGCTTTAGTGATGGAATTAACATTGGATAGTGCACAATCCATTAGTAATTTTTTCAGTAAATTGTGAGATTTCTAGAATTATCCATCTTAAAACCACATCCATTTCTAAAATCATCAATCAATGTTACAAACAAAATTAATGGTAAAATTAAAACATTTTCATTTTAAATTATTGGTGGAATTTGCAATGGTCATTGCAAAAAAATTTTAAATTTTTTTGGCAATGCAATGAAATTTTATCAATTAGCAATGGAACTACTAATGAAACTTTCAGTATCTATTGCTAAATCCATCGCTAATTAAAACATAGTATTTTGCCAAAATGTGTTAGCAATGAAATTTTTTGTCGCTAATTCTATTGCTAAACTAAACATATACCAAACCTCAATGCCAAGCCCTAAATTTTCCCTTTTGCTCTCCTCTTGTGCTTCTCTTTTCTTCATCATTTGCCACAGCTACTTTCCTCAACATTTTGTCCATCTCCGTCATCGCTGCCATAAACTTCACTTGCAGCCACTCCTTCATTTAACTAGTAAGAAATCTTTAACTTCCAATGTCTAGTTGGCTAAATTTTGTTTTCCATTTTTTGGCATTTAGGATGAAAAAGTGTCGGTGTTTGATATCTCTTCTAATAACTAGGTTGAGTTAGAAAAAATGAATCATATGGTCCTTGGAACTTCATTTTTTTTTTTTGAACTCACATGTAATTATATATGGTTTATGCTCTAAAATTTAATAAGATTTTTTTTGTGATTTCAAAGATATTAATATATGAATTATTGTTTAAAGGATTCTTGAATGAAATTTTCAATCATTAACTAGAATTTTTTTCCATAAATGACATATATAGATGAAATACAGATATAATGATTACAGAGTCACTAAAATGATAAGTGTTTATTGTTTAAGTGACAGTTTGTGTGTTTTGAAGGTGTTGTCTTCAATAGTTACTTTTTAAATTTGATATTTGTCCTTTATGTGTATGCCTCTTGTGGATTAACCATTTTTATTTTTACAAATAAAAAAAATCTATCGAAACATGTTTGATAGTATATATTATGAAAAAACAATAATGATGAATGATTTTGTTGCCTTCTTTGCTATCTAGACAACATTAATATAAAGAATACTAAAAAAGAAAATATTATTATTACAGGAGTAAATTGCGATCAAGTGACATAGTATTTTACTCATTTGAATTATATGTATCTCTCTCTAAGTGTGTGAAATATGTTTCAACTTGATAATAATGACTTGTGCGCTTTTGCTTCAACCTTATTATTTGCTATTAGGCATAGTTGATTTGGAAAATAGTCCATAAAATGATTTGTTATTATAATTAGAACATGGACATGATAATAGAAGATGCGCCATCTCACTGTGCTCCCATTTCATTACTAGTGCTTCTTTATTTTTGCTAACTTCACATTTTCTATTTCATTTCCTTTATATATGTTAGCTAAAAGATTTGGGGGTGTATGAAGACAATAAAATTAAAAAAAAAAAAAAGAAATTTACGCATAAGTCCCGATCATATGCGACATCATAAACCCGAGCAGTTAGGGATTAGCAAAAGCAAAAGGTTACATTGAATGTGTTGTCATCTTATGGTGGGAGATAAGTTTATGTGTATGAATGTATTGTGTTGTACATAAAGATATTTGTAACTCTGACGTTTTAGTGTTAGAAATCAAGCTATAAGCCTATGAATTTGATGATAGATTGTGAATTGGTGAAATCATCAGCAATGATGAGGTTTCATATATCTATATGAAAATGAAGATTCATATGCATATGAATTGTTGTTTCTTGCTTTTCGTTAAGTGGAATGAATTAAGTCTAATATTTTGCTTTTTGTAAGGTGTCGATTAGCTCATGCGAATTTGGTAGATTCACTTCTGCTAGAGGTGATTGCCACGTTTTCAGAGGATGCCTTCTTATTTCGGAAGCCTATACAATATTTTCGTTTCTCATTGATGCAAAATTTTCATTTCAGCTTAATCTTATTAAGTATAATTTTCTTTAATTAAGTGTACCTCTTCCTTTTTCAAAATATATTTACTAAAATAATGATATGAAAGTTCAAAATTTAATCTGGTATCTTTTAATACTCATGAATAGTAAATACATATGTATGAGAGTAAGTGTTAATGTAAAATGTAATATTGTAATAAATGATATAAAATCATAATTAACAAAAGTTATATGGCTAACTTCTACTATTAAATTATTATGCATTTTATTATCGTTACTATTTATATTTTCAGTACTTTAAATTATTACTTAGATTATAAAATATTTTTTATTGTAAAAAATATTTTATATTCATCACTATAATTATCAAAATTAGCTATTACCATTCTTAATCACTTTTATTTTTATAAAATTTAATAATTTATTAAAAATTATATGACTTACTACTAGTATTAAATTAATATGTATTTTATTCCCCATTGTTATTTAATGATATGATTTTATTAAGTATTGAATACTTATTATTTAGTAATTTTTTATGAGGATTTAATTAATTAATTTTGTAAATGTTCAAATTATCTTTTTAATATTTTAAATGATTGTTAAATTATTATATGTTTCACATCATTAGAGATTTTATATTTTCATTCATGTAATTATCAATATTTATGTTTATTCATTTTCAAACACTTTTATTTTGAATATAATATAAAATTTAATTAATGCAATTGTCAAAATTATTATAAATTTTATTGTCTTATTTTCTATTAAACTCACTGAAGTTTAATGCAATAAATATACCAACTTCCACAAAATATTAGTTTTACTAACTAACACAATAAAGTATAAAAATAAATTCATATTCAACTATTATTTTAATATCATTAGATGTTTGAAGTAATAATCATATCAAACTATATAAAATAATTATTTTTTAAAACTAAATATCATATTAAAATATGCAAAATAATAATTTGTACTCATTATATGTTTCATACAATAAATATATACATCAACATACAAAGTAATAATTATATCAAATTAATTAATAAAGTTAAATTTTATTTTCATATATCATATTAATATTATAAAAAATTAGTGTCTAATTTTTTTTAACATATATCAATAAAATAGTGAAACAACAATCAAATATTCAATCAACAAAGTAGCAATGTAATTTGATTGGTTAACAAAATAAATGCAAGAACTAATAAGTAAATATAAAAAAGATGGTACAAATTTAAAAAGCCAATAAGAGGACATACCTGGACTTGGAAGAGGAAGAGGAAGCCAGAGCTCCACCTGTGTGCATAGAAGGAATGGTATTATGAATCATGGGTGGGAATTTATAAGTAGAACCTATATAAACGACAAAAAGTCATCTTTATAGGTGTATTCGGTCATCTTAATTTGTCCATAACAAGAATTACATGTATCATTTTGCCCCTCAAACCTATTGAGATGACAAGTTATCATTTGTATAGTCCAAATTGCCATTTGTATTTATCAAGAGAGAGGGGCACATATATCATTTTGCCTCTTAAGCCTATTGACATGATAAAAAGTCATTTGTATAGTTTAAAAAGAATTATTTGTATTGCCTTTGTAATTTAGACAAACATTCTTTTGCCACACTCAAAAATTTCAACTGCACATAAAGGTCCTTTTTGTCATCTATGTAGAGAAAAAAAAAGTTTTTTTTAAATTAGAAACCGTATACAAATGATAAAAGTTGTTTGTATAGAGTTTCTTTTTTCTTTTTACAAATCCTATATAGATGACATTTTGTTGTCTATGTAGGTTTTAAAAAATATTTTTTATATATTGAAAAATCTCTATACAAATAACAGCAAGTTATCTATATAGTTTTTTTTTATTTTTCTTAAAAAATTTTGGAAAACCTTGTTGTCTATATAGAATTTTTATTTTTTTAAAAAAAAATTGACAAAATCTAGAGTTTTTTAATTTTTTGTAAGATTTTAAATAATTTATGCAGACAAAAGAGATTATATTGCCTATATAGAAGTCATGTATATATTACATAATTGTTGAAGGGCTATTGCTGCAAGTCAGTGTCCTCCTTCATCTCCGGATTCCAAACTTCCCCCGGCAAAAACAAAAAGTCTACCCATTTTTATGGTTAGAAAAGTATTACACAAATAGGGTGTGCTTCACATTTTCATACGACACTGGCAAAGTTTTATTAAAAAATTTGTAAACTTTTTTTTATAATATTTCAGTAAATCATAACTCTTCCAAAAGAGTTGTAATTTTCTTTTTTTTTTCGTTTAACTTTTTATAGTTATTACATTTAATGTCCTTTCAAAATGTCATTATTTTATAAAAAAGTGTAAAATTCCTTTTTATAAAAATCATAAACTTTCATAAAATTTTGCAAAGAGGAGGAATGTATATAAAAACAAATTTTAAAAAATATAATTTCTTGATTTTCATATTCAAATATTGTTAATAAAAAATATAGTATACAATTAATTGATTTAATATATTTATATAATTTGAAAATAAAGTATATAGTGTTATGTTTAAATACTCAATGATATATATGTGTCTGAATTATAAGCAATATAAATGAACATGAAAAATGAAAAAAAACATAAAATAGAGCAAATGAAAAGAAAAGAAATAATGTTTGAAATAAAAAATACTAAGAATTAAAAATAAAATATATCACAAAGTAAATTATTTTAATTAAGTAAAATCTTTAATTTATTTAAAATATTATTATCATAAAATTCTAATCTAATAAATTTATACTACTCAATATTTTTGAGTTGTAAATAATATAAGTGAAAAGAAAAATTGTGAAATAGTACATGAGGATTTATAAAGCCTTAAAAAAATTCTAATTAATATATATTTAATTTGACATATAGTATTTAAAAATTAATTTAATTAGTTGAAATATTTTTATCCTAAAAATATCATCCTCTATTAAATTTATAAAATGTAATAATATTTAAATAATAAATAGTATAAATAAAAAATAAATATGAAATAAAAAAGGGGCATTGACGGGCGGAAAATTTTTTCCTCCCAGCCTCACACGTGTACAAAAAAAATTCTCCCCCCCCCGGAAAAAAACCTGTATTCATAGAGTGTATGATGTATGATGGATGATTAATAAATTGGTTGAAATTAGATGTGTAAACAATACTGCATGCCCCTTAAAAACTAAAATAATTTTGCAAAAAAAAAAAGAATAAAACTTTTACAAAATTCAAAGAATAAAAATACATTTTATCCTAATTAAAAGCACGTGAGGAATGGAAATATGAGCATATTTAAATATATTTTTTATTTTCATAAATTATATTAAAAAATATTTTTTAAAATTTTAAAAAATAAAGAATAGAGGGTATTTTTTAATATTTTCATATTTATGATTACAATTTTTTAAAATAATAATCAACCAAACGTAACACTCTTTCATTTCTATTTATCTGTCGTTATTAACTAATTTTACAAATATTAAGAAAATAGTTTTATTTATTTATTTTTAATAAACTTTACAAGATTACTCTTTATGTACAAAATTCAAGATAGTTGAAAATAGAAAGAGAAATATAAAAGAATAAATATAAGTTAATTAATAGTGTAAAATAATAAAGTATTTATTAATAAAAAGAATAAATTTTAAAAAAATATTTAATACTTCATTAAAATTTTAAAATAACAGATAAAAAAATAAAAAATTTCCTTCAAAATACGATAAAGACGGAGGGAGCATCACCTGATTAACGTTCTGTGCTACGTCTGACCATCAGGACATGTGAATCCATCACCCTGTGGTGCCGTTAATGCCCAATATAATTAAAGCTCTACTGTCGTAGCGTCGGAAGTCATTGCCTGGCTGCAAAGTTTAACTCTGCCATCCTGCTTCACCCTTGAAACAATTTTATATGCGCTAGGGATTAGCAAGTTTTTTTAAAAAAGAAAAAGATTTGTGAAATTTTCACAATTTTTTTATAATGTAACAATTTTTTATAAGTAGTTATAGGATTTTTTAAATTTCATTTGTAACTTTTGTGTAATTGTCACATGCACGCAAAAACCCATAAAACATTGTATCATATATACACAACTCTTTAATTTTTTTTAAAAAATTAACAAACCACTATTTAATTAACGATGTTGTGATCCTTACTTAAAAAGTATAAAAAATAAAATAATTATTAGATTTGATAAAGTAATATATGGATATTAATTTCAATTTCTTATAAGTTTTAATTTTGAATTTCTAAAGTTGCTGAAAAGAAATATTTAATCACTCTAAAATAAAAAAATTATTTATATATACATATTTTCAATATTTAAATATAAATAACATGTTTTTATAAAAAGGAACAAACTTTTATTACATTAGAATTAGAATTTGAAAAATCATTGTGTTTTAGCGGCTAATGTTTCAAAAATAATTAAAGGTTTTGCATTTTTTTTATTAAATTTGAATTTGAAAGTTGTAATTTTTTATGTAAAAATTTTCAATAATAAGTTTCAATGACATGTACAAAAAATGCTACCATTTTAAGCTTTCTAAAGAAAAGCGACAACTCGTAATAAAAATATTGCCAAAAGAATAAAAAATACATACAAGAATTTTCGGAAATGGTAAGTTTTCGATATTAAAATGATTACAATGAGGTAACAGAGACCTAAGGGTTGAAAGGTTCAACGTTGCATTGGCTCATTATAAAGATTTCGCACATTTTTGGAATAAGTTGTGATCTCTGGTTTCTATCCCAAGAATTATTTCACATTTTTTTTCAGATGGCAGAAATAAACGAAAAACCCATGATATTTCACAATTTCCACTGTTTTTAGTCTGCTTAGGTTGTGCGATTTATACAAAACATACTAAACAAAATTTTCAAAATAGAATGTTTTATTCTTATTAAAATTATAATTAATTTTAGTAACAAAATTTTTAGCCAAGTTTATCGCACACAATTTTAAACTACTCATGAATAACTCAATTCATTTGCACACTTATGCTAGATCAAATACTAAACTATTATCTTACTCCAATTACTAAATCGTTGCTTGTTTTTTTTATAGAAAATGAGTGAAAATTTTTCAAAAAATAAAAAGAGCAGAAAATAATATTTCCTCTTCCTCAATTGTAAGATAGAAAATGTATAGATGAAAATAAGAAAGTCCCACCAAAAAGTTTTTTTGACACATTAATTTATAATGATTTTACAATTGATTTTATTTAATATGATTATTGTCTTAATAATTTGAAGAATAAATTTATCATTTATTTTAATTTATTTTTTCTCACTTCTATAATTAAATAAATAAATAATTATTTTATTTTTTATTCTTTTTCTTCTTATTTGTTTCCTCCCTTTTTTTCGAATCAATCCAGGGTGAACGTCCAATTGATTACTTGATTTATTAGAGATACTTTTATAAACGCCTCATTTACGAAAACCAAGTGAACAAATATAATTTGTGACTAGTCCCACTCCCTCTTCTCTTCAAATCAAAAGAAGTCTACCATTCTACAATATTTTTAACAAAATATTTTATACTCTTATATGGATGCGGACACTTGTACTTTTCTTCTAGAAATTTAAAAAATTTTAAATCTTTTTTTGAACTTTAATTTATGAAAGGATAATTTTTATATATTTATGTACTCAAAATTTATACTTATAATTTTTTTTATAAAATTATATGCTTGTATAAATAATTATAAATTTTAGGGATAATTACACTTTATTCGCCCATTATTTCATTAATTTTTACTTAACTCACCTATATTTTTAAGCATTGATATGATTTACCTACTCGTACTTTTTAATGCTTATTGTTCTATCCTCTTAAACTTCTTTTTGTCAAATTTTTAACAGAATATTTCATGTTAAGTAAGTTAATTAATTTAATTTGAAAGAAATCATAGAGGAATAAATTATAATTTTTATATATTTATGTAAATTGATATTCAAAATTCTCAATTGATGTTAAAGAAATTATAATTCTATCTCTATCATTTAGATTTATAAACTATACGTTATTGGCTCCATTTCGCACAACAAATAAGCTAACTTATAGCTTATTGAACTAATTAATAAGTTATAAGCTAACCTCTAGAAGTATTTCTCGCACTAGTTTATAAGTTATTTCAAATAACTTATAAGCTCTAATTTAATAAGCTACCTAAAGTAGTTTATAGCTTATAAACTACTATTTTTTTAAATTCTTTCCAAATCTATCCTTATTCTTTTTTTTTAATTTACAATCCATATCTTTTGTAATATAAATTTAAGTAATTTTTAAAAATATATTTAATTATATTTTAAATAATTATAATTTTATAATAAATAATAAAATAAAAATTATATAACTAAATAAATATATAAATTTATAAAACATAATTAATTAAAAATTAAAAATTATACATTTATTTTAAACTTTTTAATTACATTAATATAATTTAATTTTTAGATAAATATAAATTATTTTAATTATATATATTTCTATTAATATGTCCTTTTATGTTATTTTACAATTTCAACTAGTTTAACAACTAATTTTATAAAATACTTTAGTTTGCTTAATAGTTATCAGCTATCAGCTAGTTGCGCAAAATAGAGCCATTATTATATACTTCAAAAAATTAGTAATAGAATATATTATTAAAATAAGAATTTTAGTTAATTTTCGTTACACATGTCATATATTATAATAGATTTTTTCTCAATTAAGTTATATTATTAAAATAAGGAGACAAGACTAATATATTTGGGCCCATATTGAGAATTTTTTACATTAATTCATATAAATATAACAAACACTACAAAAAAAAATTAGTAATGGCAAATTTTGTCACTAATTATCATTAATTTGTTGCAAAAAAAGTGACAAAATTAGCTATGGATAACCAGATGTAAGTAAATAGTAAGTCAATAATTCAATTAGTAATAGAATTATGTTATCCATTGCTAATTTTGTGAGTCAACAACGAGTGAAACAAATGATGGATGGAATTAGTAATGCCGGTATCTATTGCAAAATTAATATTTACTTATAGAATTTCCATTGCTACATCAAAATTTAGTGATGGATACTTTCATTGTTAGTTTCAACTTATTTCTAGTTTTGATCTATTGATAATTCTGTAGCTAAATTGAAAATATTTTACAAAATTAGTGATATTGTATTCAAAAATTCATCGCTAATATGAGATATATTTGTTTATGCACTACCTATTTTTGTAGCAACACAAATAGCAAAAATGTTATGTTATTACTTTTTTTCTATAATTTTTGTATAGTTATTACATTTAAAGTCCATAAAATGTCATTATTTAATTAAAAAAGTAAAATTTTTTATAAAAATTAAATTTTACAAAAATTATAATTTTTATTGAAATTTGCAGAGAGGAGGGATGTACCTAAAAACAAAATTCTAAAAAAAATTATAATACGATTCCTTAATTTTATATGGAATTTGTGGTGTTAAAATTTTTTAAGAGATCAACATATGCTTTTTTAATTTAAATTACGAGTTCTTGTATTCTAATAACCATTTTTACATATAAATAAGCATATTTTTATTATATTAAAATTTCAAAACCTATCGTGTGTTGAAGGATAATGTTTAAAGGCATACACGAAGATTTGCAAATTTTTAATTAGATTTGATTATAAAAGTTATATTTTTGTATATGAAATTTCCTCCACAAAAAATTGTTTATTTTTTGGAAAAATTGTTCAAGGTTGCATTGTTTGGCTTTTTTGTGGAAAAAAGTTAAGTTCTAATTAACTAACCTAATATCCATTGTAACTTTCCTTGCATTCGTTCACACGAAGACAACATGCGTGAGTTACAATTACTTTTGGACCAAAGTTGGGATATATTTAGGAATCATGTTTTTATGTAAATGAGGATGGTTTTATGTTTTATGCTCAAGATTTATGCTGAAAACTTGTATTAAAGTTTTCAAAAAATAACTCTCAATAGATAAAATTGTCGTTGGAATCATTGAAATTGAAAACTTAGAATAAAAATGTTCTGAAATGGAAAATTTTCATAAAACTTTTTTCAATTTCATGGAAATTAATGGTAAAGTGATTTAGCATTACTTATACTTGCATCGGGCTACACCTCAAGCAGTTGTCGAACAGCAAAGACTATGGTTCCCGCCCATTTACTTGTTAGAGAGCGTTAGACGGGGAAAGCTAGTTGAATTAATTTCTGGTATTAGGGATCGTGATAAAGAAATTAGTACCAAATTAAAAAAAAAGAAAAGAAAAGGTTTGATAGTATAAATAGATTTTTTTAAGTTTATTTATGACGAATGGATACCTCTAACCCCAAGTACAGCCATGATCAGAAAGGAATATTCATATTAATAGCTTATATAGTTATGAATAGAATTATGACAAAAAAATAATAAAATGCTACAAAAAATAAACTTATGTATCAAAAATTGCATATCGGAATTTATTAAATATTTATTCAATATTATTTTAATGAATCAATTATTTCATCATAAATACTCACTACTATACATGAAATTATCTTTTATAATTCTAAGATTAGATTAGATAATGCAAATATTATCTTACATTTATCATTCTCTATTATTTCACCAAAAATGGGTTTGGACATTTGTCCATTTATAGTTTTGATCACGACATAATGGCAAGTCAAGTCCAGGGAACTTTGAACCATTTTGCGCGTTTGCTGTGTATTTTTCCAGAGTACTTTTCTGTCGTACCATTTTACGCATATATGGCTTAAGTTTCATTTTGTAATAAATAAGGTAATTTAGATTTTATTAATTGAGTAAATAAATTATAAATTAATATTTAGAGATATTTTATATACTAATTTATTAAAAAACAAACTTTGATTTAATAAGTTGCTTTGAGTAACATATAATTTATAAACTACTATCTCTTTAATTTTTTTTAAATCTATTCTTATTCTTTTTATTACTTTATAATCCATACCCTTCATAACATAAATGTTGGGATAAATAAATGATATAATTAACCCAAAAATAAAATGTGAAATATACATACCGGATTTTTGCTTTTGGGATCTTGATATTGCACTCCACCACACGGATGTCAAGAATCACCTGCTGTACTAGAATTCCTAGCCTCTTTCCACAACAATTGCACCAAAACCAGAACAGAACCACACACTTTCTTGTAGAAATAAGAAGAAGATAAAAAAAACTCTCTGATTGAGTACTTTTAGCTCTCTTGAGAGAGAAAAAAAATTGAACATCTCGTATATTCTTTTTCTAATGATTTCTCATCGTTAACTTCTTCAAGAGGGAGTGGGAGGTTATTTCTCTCTCCATATCTCCCACTCCTCAGTTAGTTACCAAAAAATTGACTTTTGTTTTGAATTCAAATTTTAAATAATAAATTAAATATTTATCTAAAACCATGATAAATGTGGATCACCCATAATGGGTGTCCCCACATTCATCATCTCACACTCATATATAATGGGATGAGCCACATCATATAATCTTCTTCTCTTTTCATGGTTTTCATATTCGGTGCATTGTCGTGACTGCGTGGGCATGACGTCATCTTTGGGTGTTCTTGTACTAGAAATTCTTATATAGAATCAACACAAGACAGCTCATACTTCTCATTATTTATATTATGCCTCAGATGCCCTAAATTTCCCATATACACTTCTCATTTGCAAATATGATCCCTCACGAGCTTTACCATAAGCTCATATTGCAATCCACATATGCATAGTGTCCACACTTATGATGTTACCAAAATTAACTTCATAACGGACATGTCTCAGATACTAACATAATTGTGTATATGTTAGGAAAGCTTCCTTTTGCCCGTATATCACTTTGATTTGAAAAAGCTGCTTTCCTAATATTTTATCATTTAGACCATATATATCATGATCATAGGATGTATACTAATGTAGCGAACACTGTATCATTTCTCTATGATATCGTCAAAGTCAAAGGGTATCTTTGAAAAAAATATTCTTTTCTAGGACTCACACAATAATGAACTAGGGATCTTTCACTTGCTTCCTGTTTGTGGTTCCTTTTTGCATATGTGGTATGAATCACATGTTACGGTGTTCTCCTTTTAGCATAAAGGCGTATGTTGATTTTATTAGTAACACCGTATAGACTTTAGTTTAGACACTCACAGTGCCTAAGCTAAATTCTTCCACATCATTCGACTCTTTTTAATGTTATTATGTGAAGAACTTATTATCTAGTTATAGGTATTATGGAAGGTGCGAGATTCCACAATTTGATTCATATTTATATTTCAGATCTCATCTTAACTTTACTTTGTTGAGGTGACATATTTGATTTTTATGTCACTTCTCTACTAAAAACATAACACTTCTCATTGTTATGTTGGTGAACACAAGTTTCATCTCTGCGTTGCTTCTCTTAAGTGTCGGAGACGGTTGTTTATGTGAGAGAACTAACCTTATCAACTTGTATAACATACTCGACATTCGTATACTCATACACATATAATAACACTTGTAATTGAATGAAAGACATATTTTATTTATTCCAACTTCAGAAATGTTTAATTACATTCTACGCATACCAAGAAACTTTACATGCTCAATATATGCATATCTAGGTATAGCCTTAGTAAAAGGATCTGCTATCATCTTTTGTGTAGAAATATGTTAGATGGTGACCTTCTTCTGCGCTATTGCATCTCTCACAAAGTGATACCTTGTGTCTATGTACTTAGTTTTGCTATGCTACTTTGGATCCTTTGTGTAGGTGATGACTACCTGACTATCACAATATATCAAGATGGGATTTAAATTCTCACCACAAATGCCTAGATGTTTCATAAATCTTTTCAGCCATATTACCTCTTGTATTGTTGCAGAACATGCCACAAACTCTACTTCCATTGTTGACAATGTAATGCATGTCTACTTCTTGCTACACCATGATATGGCACCATTATTTAGCTAGAACGAGTAGCCTAATGTGGATTTTCTCTCGTCTAGGTCTCCTGCCCAATCTGTATCAGAATATCCAACTAAGCATAAGTTATCTCCTTGATAGCATAGCACATAGTCGACGGTGCTTTTTAAATATCTCAATATTCCCTTGATAGCTTTCCAATGTTTTTGTCTAGGGTTTGATTGGTATCTGCTTACGAGTCTAACCGCATGACAAATATTCTATCTTGTACACATTATTGCATACATTAGACTTCCTATCACACTAGAATAAGGAACTCTATCCATTGATTTCTTTTCAAACTCATTTTGAGGGCATATTTCTTGACTCAATGATTCACTCTTATTTACAAGGGTATCCATGGATTTACAATCTTTCATACTAAATTTCTCAAGAATTCTCCCTATATAATTTTCTTGAGAAAGAGAAACAAGTTTCTTAGAGCGATCCCTAAAGATTTTGACTCTAAGAATGTAATTTGCTTCACCCATGTCTTTCATCTCAAAAATCGAGGATAGCCATTCCTTAATGACCATAATCGAATTCATGTTATTCCTAGCCAATAGTATATCATCTACATAAAGAGATAATATCACAAGATTTTCTTCATGCCAGTTAATATAAACACAATGATCTTCCTTAATCATTTGGAAGTTATATGAGGTTATCGCTCGATGAAACCTCAAATACCATTGTCTGGATGACTGCTTAAATCTGTAAATGGACCTTTGGAGTTTACAAACTTTCTTTTCTTCTCCTTTTTGTATGAAACCTACTGGTTGTTCTATGTAGATTTCTTCATCTAGTTCTCCATTGAGAAAAGCAATTTTTACATTCATTTGATATAATTCTAAATCTAAGTGTGCTACTATAGCTAAGAGTAATCTAATTGAATTAAAACAAACAACAGGTGAGAATGTCTCCTCATAGTCTATTCCTTCCTTTTGTGTATACCCCTTTGCAACTAGTCGAGCTTTATATCTTTCAATTGATCTATATGCCTTTCTCTTAATTTTGAGAACCCATTTGTTCCCTATTGCCTTGCGGCCAGATGATAGGTTAACTAGTTTCCAAACTTAGTTGGTTTTCATTTAGTCTATCTCTTCCTCCATCGCTTTCTTCCATTGTTCCTTAGTAAAAGAACTTAGAGCCTTTTGAACTATTTTTTACTCTTCTTCATCTTGAGGAGTGACCATAAGAGCTGATCCTTTAATTGAAAAGCATCTTTTAGGTAGACTTCCTCTCTTACTTTTCTGTAGTGGGGTTTCTTGTATCATATCTTCTCTAAATAGAGGATTTTCACTCTCTCTCTCTCAAAGCTCCCACTTGGATTGGTAGAGATTCTTTGAGAGCTCTCACTTAGATAAGATGGATAAGATTCAATATTACTATCCATTTGATCTTGTAACTCATAAAAGGATATAGTTCGATCAATTTCTCCTCTACTAGGAAATTCACTTTCCAAAAATGTGGTGTCTTTTGATTCAAGTTCTGTTATTGTTCCATCCTTGTTTTCACCAATGAAAATGTATCCCTTAGACAATTCTGAATATCTTATAAAGATACATTTCTTCCCTCTTGGACCTAATTTTCCATATTTATGAGAAGTATCATGAACATATGTAGTAGACCCCTACGGTCTGAAAATACTCAAATTTGGTTTGCATTTTATCCATAATTCATAGGGAGTGGATGTAACAAACTTTGAAGGCACACGATTAAGTACGAAGGTGGCTATCAAGATGGCATCTCCCTAATATGAAAATGATAGATTTGCTTGTGCCATCATTGATCAACCATGTCTAGAAGAGTCTTATTTCTTCTTTTAGCTACTCCATTTTGTTGTGGAGTGCCAGGGATTGTTAATTGTCTTATTATCCCTTTCTCTTCATAGAACCCTTTGAATTGTTTGGATAAATATTCATGTCCACGGTTAGTTCTTAGTGTTTTAACTTTCTTATCTATTTGATTCTCAACTTCATTTAATTAAGATTTGAAACACTCTAATGCCTCTAACTTATGTGAAATCAAATAGATATGACTGTATCATGAGTAATCATCAATGAAAGTGATGAAGTACCAAGCTCCATGTCTTGCCCTCACACTCAAAGGACCACATATATCGAAGTGAACTAGTTTTAATGGAGTTTCTACCCTAGTTCCTTTTCCAAACAATTTTCTAGTTGCTTTACCAGCTAGACAATGTTTGCACAAAGACATTTCCAATTTTGAAATTGGACCTAGCGATCCTTCTTTTGCTAGTTTAATCATTCTATTTTGATTTATATATCCGAATCTAGCATGCCAAGTGTCTATTTCAATGTTTAAATTTGAAGTGGAAGCAGTAAAGCAATCAAAAGCAATGTTGTTAACAACATCCAAAATGACAAATCCATCGAAAATAAAACTAGAACCATAAAATACATCATCTTTTAAAATGTCTGCTACATTGTCATGAAAGTTAACTGAAAAACCAAAATTAAGTATGGAACAAACTAAAACTAAATTTCGTTGAATGTCAGGTGTATAAAGCACATCATGTAGGATTAAAGTTTTTCCTCCACGCAAATCCAATTTGCATGTTCCAATGCCTTTGACTTCAATCCTCACATTGTTTCCTAGATAAAGCCACCTGCTTTGGCTTGACAAATGACGATACTCTATATATAATCATCGATCCTTACTCACATGGTTTGTGGCACCTGAATCCTAAATCCACAAAGGATGAGATTCTGTTAGAAAAATAGTACTAGAAACATATGAAAAATGTTTGAAATAGGTATCCACTACTTCCTTGTTCTATTCATTTTTTTGAGTGCAATCTTGAGCAAAATGGCTCATTCTTTGGCAGGCATAACATTTGATCTTCTTGAGATCAAAGCTCCTTACCCCATGCTTTCCCTTCTTCTTTTTGAAGGTTTTCTTACCCTGATAATTAGATCAAGTTTTTCTCTTCTGGAACTTTTTGCCTTTCTTAAATTTAGGCTTAGAACTAGAGGGACCTATTCCCCCAGCCATATACACTTGTCCAGAGGATCTATAAGCCCCTAAATGTTCATCCTCAAGCTCTAGATGTCATACCACATCATCAAAGGTTACTATGTTTTCATTATGAGTTAGGTTAACCTTCATGTATTCTCAACTTGCAAGGAGTGATCTAATCACTGCTTGCACTTGTTGCTAATTAGAAAGTGCATGGCCTGCTGCTTTCAGCTCACAAATCATATTTGACATTTCTTGTAAATATTGTTTCATCGGTGTATTAGGCCAAAGTTTGTACATGTCAAATTTGACTGTGAGTCTTCTTAATTTAGTGGTAGAAATACCATCAAAATTTTCTTTTAGGGCAATCCACATTCCCTGAGCAGTTGGGTAATTCTCATATTCACACATAAGGTCATTTGCCATCGCACTTAAAAGTGTGATGCAAGCAATGCTATTCTTTTTCTTCCAAACAACATATGCCTCAGTATCTCTTCTATGCTGAGCTGTGTTCCCAATTTCAGGTTCTAACATGACATTGTTTAGGACTTCTAGAGCATCTTGCTCTTCTAAGATGTATGATATACTCCTAAGTTGGCAATAATTAAATTCCTATCATTAATTAACCAAAACACACACTTAATTGTTCTTCTACTATTGATCAATTTTAATTCAAAGAATGCAACTAAATCTAATTAGTTAGAGTGCTAAATATCTAGAAGAAGATTAAGACTGAATTCACAACTTTACATGTGAAAATTGTTAATTCATCCTTTGTTTTTCTCAAGAAACTAATGATTCAAGCACATGTTAAATGACCAAAATCTAAGTGCTCAACAACTAACATGTATGTGAGAATTAATTGCAATTAATCATTTAGTTGTAAACTACACTAAATAATCAATTAATTGGTTATAATTAGCAAACTATCTAAGCAGTCAATCATAACAAGAGTAGAAAAATAAGACATAATCAAATCAAAAGTAAAATTGGGAGAAAGGTATCAAAACCAAACTAAATTGGTGCGTTAATCCCTTAAATTTTCAAAAGAAATAAGTCATTTATGGTGGTTTACATGAAAACTTGGAGAAGATAAAATATTGTTTAATGTCTAAGTGCTGTATTTGGAGTTACAAAACCTATTTAGTCTAATCCCTATGAGAGGAAACCTTATTCAACTAGGTTAGATTGACCCTTAAAGAGACAATGAAATGAGCCTTAGTTAATTTGGAAGCCTAGAACCTAATTTATAGACTAAAACACTACTATGGTTTATTGTAATAATATCACATTGGTTAACTCATAGTTATTTATTGACTATCAAAATGCAATAGTTTCACTAATCTCAAAATATGAAAGTTGTTGTGTTAGACTTAAGCCAACTTTTAGGTTTAGTTTGACATCATTTTGACTCCTAAAGATCTAGATATGACCTAAAAATTTAGATTATTTCAAGTTGGATAGCAACATTACTTCATCTTTACAACCAAACATAAACCTCGAAATGAATTAACTAGATTTTTCCTTCAACACAAAGTTTGTAGAAATTCTTCTTAGATTTTTGCAAAAATAATGACCATCCAAATTGAACCTATGAGACTAAAGTTTTAGTGAAAAACTTGAAACAATGTCAAAACCTAGTATTAACCAAGTAATTCAATTAAATTCCAAAATCTTGATTCAATCACAAAATAAGGACAAATTCATTGAATTAAGTTCAAGTAACACTACAAGAAACAAAATATAGGAGAAAATAATTTATAAAATATTTTACAAAACCTATATAGATGGCATTCTATTGTCTATGCAGGTTTTAAAAAATATATTTTTATATTGAAAGAACCCTTTACAGACAACAGTAAGTCATCTATATAGGTTTTTGAGTTTTTGTTGAAAAGTTTTGGAAAGCCTTGTTGCCTATATAGAGTTTTTTATTTTTTTAAAATTTTTTTGACAAAACCTAGAGTTCTTTGATTTTTTTATAAGATTTTGAACAATCTATATAGATAAAGATTATATTATCTATATAGATGTGATTTATATATTCCATATTTGTTATAGTGCTATTGTCGTAAGTCAATGTCCTCCTTTTTCATCTTCTTCAGATTCCAAACTTCCACAGGGAAAGACAAAAAGTCTACCCATTTTTACTCCTAGAAAAGTATTACACAAATGGGGTGTGCCTTTTCATAAGGCAATTGCAAAGTTTTATTAGAAAAAAATTGTAAGCTTTTTTCTAATATTTCAGTAAATCATAACTTTTCCAAAAGAGTTGTAATTTTCTTTTTTTTTTTAACTTTTGTATAGTTATTACATTTAAAGTCCTTTCAAAATGTCATTATTTTATAAAAAAAATGTAAAAGTATTTTTTTATAAAAATAATAAATTTTCATAAAATTTTGCAAAGAGGAGGAATGTATATAAAAAATGTAAAAAAATAATATAACTTCTTGATTTTAATATTCAAATATTTTAAATAAAAAATATAATATGCAATTAATTGATTCAATTTATAAAAATTTTTACCACAATTTTAATTTATTTAATATATTTATATAATTTAGAAATAAAATATACAATGTTATTTTATAATACTCAATAATATATATGTCGAAATTATAACTAATATAAATGATCATAAAAATAAAAAAAATGCAAAATAGAGCAAATAAAAAGAAAAAGAAATAATGTCTGAAATAAAAAATAATAAGTGTTAAAAATAAAATATAGCATAAAGTAAATTAATTTAATTAAGTAAAATCTTCAATTTATTTAAAATATTTTTCATAAAATTTATCATTTAATAAATTTATATTACTCCATAGTTTTGAGTTGTAAATAGTATAAGTGAAAAAAATAGGATATATAGTAGATGAACTCTAGAGTCTTGACAAAATTTTAATTGATATGTTTGCAAATTTTATATATCAAAATATATAGTGTTATATATATGCTACTTAGTAATATTAATATATGAGTTATAAGTCATAAAAAATAGGAAAACATAAAACAGAATAAATAGAAGCTAGATAGAAGGTAGAGAAATAATGCCTAAATCAAAGTCAAAACTAAAATATATAACAAAGTAAATGATTTTATTTAAATAAAAATTTAAACTTATTTCAAATATTTTTATCATAAAAGGAAATTTTATTGTGTTAAATGTATATTAATCAATAATATTTGAATTGTAAATAATATAAGTGAAAAGAAAAAATAAAAAATGAGAAATAGTACATGAGAAGGTATAAAGCCATAAAAAATCTTAATTAATATATATTTAATTCGACATATAATACTTGTAAATTAACTTAATTAAATAAAAATTTTAATTATTTGAAATATTTTTATCCTAAAAATATCATCCTATATTAAACTTTTAATATGTAACAATATTTAATTTGTAAATAGTCTTAAAAAAAATGAAATAAAAAAAAAATGGGACAGCATTGCGCGGGAAATTTTTTTCCCCAGCCCAACACGTGTGCCCAAAAAAATTTGAATTCAGAGAATGTATGATGGATGATATATGATTAATGAATTGGACAAAATTAGCTTTTTGAAATAAAACTTTTACAAAATTTAAAGAATAAAAATGCATTTAATTTAACCTAATTAAAAGCACGCGAGGAATGGATACATGAGTGTATTTAAATATAATTTTATTTTTTATTTTCACAAATTATATTAAAAAATTATTTTTCAAAATTTAAAGAAAATAAAACATAAAAAATATTTTATTTGATTACAAAATTAATATAAAAATATAAAAATAAATAAAAAATCTAAAAGTCACTTGTAATGTTTTATTTTTAAGTTACATATTTATAATTATAATTTTTTAAAATAAATTACTAAACTGAAACTCTTATTTTTCAAAATATAAAAATGAAAATTTATTTTTAAAAATAATAATCAAACGAATTTAATATCAACTAATTTACATTATGAGCTAAGTCACGTCATCAGGACCTGTGAATCTCCTAATTTAATAATATAATTAAAGCTCTACTGTCATAGTGTCGGAAGTCAATGCCTGGATCCAAATTTTAACTCTGCATCTTCCTCCATTTCCAACCTTCTACCTTGGAAGACTGAAAAAGTTTGCCCCCTTCAACAAGTTAGATAAAGTATTACAAAAATGGAGTTTGCCTTCCTGCCCTCACCCTTGAGACAATTTTTTATGCGCTTGGATTTGGCGAGTTTTTTTTTTTTTTTTTTTTTAAAAGATTTGTAAAGTTCTTAAAATTTTGTTTTACAATGTTACAATTTTTTATAAGTAGTTATAGGGCTTTTTAAATTTCATTTGTAACTTTTGTATAATTGTCACATGCAAAACATTGTATCATTTATACACAACTCTTTAATTTTTAAAATAATTAACAAACCATTATTTAATTAACGATGTTGTTATCCTTATTTAAAAAGTATAAAAGATAAAATAATTAAGTATTACATTTAATAAAGCAATGGATGGATATTGATTTTAATTTTTTATAAGTTTTAATTTTGAATTTCTAAAGTTGCTCAAGGTAGTATTTAATCACTCTGAAATTAAAAAAGAATTATTTATATATACATATTTTCAATATTTATATATAAATAACTTAATTCTGTAAAAAGAACAAATTTTTATTACATTAGAATTTGAAAAATCATTGTGTTTTAGCGGCTAATGTTTCAAAACACAATTAGAGGTTTTGCAGTTTTTTTTTTATTTAATTTGAATTTGAAAGTTGTAATTTTGTATGTAAAAATTTTCATTAATACGTTTCAATGACAAGTACAAAAAAATGGTACCATTTTAAGCTTTATAAAGAAAAGTGACAGCTAGGAATAAAAAAAAATGCCAAAAGCATAAAAGATACATACAAGAATTTTCGAAAATGGTAAGCTTCGGAAATTAAAATAAGGTAACACCGTAACAGAGACCCATGGGTTGTAAGGTTCAATGTTGCATTGGCTCATCATGGAGATTTCGCACATTTTTGCAGGTAAGCTGTGATCTCTGGTTTCTATCCCAAGAATTATTTAACGCTTCTTTCAGACAGCAGAAATAAACGAAAAACCCATGACATTTCCCAATTTCCACTGTTGTTAGTCTGTTCAGGCATGGAAAGAAACTTTACAGTTGTGCGATTCATAAAATAAAATATTAAACAAAATTTTCAATATAAAATGTTTTATTCTTTTTAAATTATAATTAATTTTTATAATAAAATTTTCAATCAAATTTATTTCAAACAGTTTTAAACTATGAATAATTCAATTCATTTGCATACTTATGCATATATCAAATACTAAATTATTATCTTACTCCAATTGCTAAATCATTGCTTGTTTTTATAGAAAATGAGTAAAAAAGAATTAAAAAAGAGAAAGAGTAAAAAAGTAATATTTTCTCTTACTTGATTGTAAGATAGAAAATGTATAGATGAAAATAAGTCCCACCAAAATGTTTTTTTTTTTTACACATTAATTTATAATGATTTTACAATTGATTTCATTTAATATGACTATTGTCTTAATAATTTGAAGGATAAATTTATCATTTAATTTTATTTAATTTTTTCTTTGACTTTTCTTATTAAATAAATAAAACATTATTTTATTTTTTGTTGTTGTTCTTCTTCTTTATTTCCTCCCTTTTTTCTTTAAACCAATCAAGGGTTAACGTCAAATTGATTAGTTGATATACTTTTATAAACGCGTCATTTACGAAAACCAAGTGAACAAATATAATTCGTGACTAGTTCCACTCTCTGTCCTCTTCAAATCAAAAGAAGTCTACCATTCTACAATATTTTTAAGAAAACATTTCATATTCTTATATGGATACGGACACTTGTACTTTTCTTCTGGAAATTTAAAAATTTTTAAATCTGTTTTTGAACTTTAAATTATGAAATGATAATTTTTTATATATTTACTGTAAACAAAATTTATACTTACTTATAAATTTTTTATAAAAATTATACACTTGTATAAATAATTATAAATTTTAGGGATAATTACACTTCATTCACCCATTATTTCATTAATTTTTATTTAACTCACCTATATTTTTAAACACCGATACAATTTATGTACTTGTACTTTTTAATATTAATACTCTATCCTCCGAAACTTCTTTTGTCAAATTTTTAACAAAACATTCTATGATAAGTAAGTTAAGTTATTTGAAAAGAAATCATAGAGGAGTAAATTATAATTTTTATATATTTATGTGAATTGTTATTCAAAATTCTCAATTGGTGTTAAAAAATTATAGCTCTTTATTTATGATTTAGATTTATAAACTATATGTTATTATCATATAATTAAAAAAATGTAAGTAATAAATTATACAAATTTTGTTATTTATGAACATTAAAAATTTTAGTTAATTTTCTTTACACATGTCATATATTGTAATAGATTTTTTTGTTGTTTAAGTTATATTATTAAAATAAGGTGAGACGGCTAATATATTTGAACCCATATTGAGAATTTTTTGCATTAATTCATACAAATATAACAAACACTACAAAAATATTGTAATGGAAAATTTTGTCACTAATTACCAATAATTTGTTGCAAGAAAAAAGTGATAAAAATAGCAATGGATAACAAGGTGTAAGTAAATAGTAAGTCAATAACTCAATTAGTAACAGAATAATGTGATTCATTGTTAATTTTTGTTGTTATTTCCATTGCTAATTTTGTAAGCCAACAATGAACGAAACAAATGATGAATGGAATTAGTAATGCCGGTATCTATTGCTAAATTAATATTTAATTTTGGAATTTCTGTTGCTACACTAAAATTTAATGACAAATACTTTCATTATTGGTTTTAACTTACCACAACATTCATCATTAAAATGGTAGTTTGCAACAGAATATTCTTTTTCTAATTTTGATAAATTGAAATTTTTCTACAAAATTAGTGATATTATATTCAAAAATCCATCACTAATATGAGATATATTTGTTTATGCAACACCTATTTTTGTAGCAAGTCAAATAGCAAAAATGTTATGTTATTATTAATTTTTTGTAACTTTTGTAGAGTTATTACATTTAAAGTCCATAAAAAATGTCATTATTTTATACGAAAAGTAAATTTTTTTTATAAAAATTATAATTTTTCATTGAAAGTCGCAGAGAGGAGGGATGTACATAAAAACAAAAATATAAAAAAAATATTATACAATTCCGTAATTTCACATGGAATTTGCGGTGTCAAAATTTTCAAAGTGATTAGCATATACTTTTTCCACTTAAATTACGAGTTCTTGTATTCTAATAACCATTTTTACATATACAAAAACATATTTTTATTGTACTAAAATTTGAAAACTTGTCGTTTGTTGAAGGATAATGTTTAAAAGCATACACGAAGATTTGCAAAATTTTAATTAGATTTGATTATAAAAGTTATATTTTTGTATGTAGAATTTCCTCAATAAAATTGTTTATTTTTTGGAAAAATTGTTCAAGGTTTCGTTGTTTGGCATTTTTGTGGAAAAATGTTAAGTTCTATTAACTAACCTAATATCCTTTGAAACTTTCCTTGCATTCGTTCACACGAAGACAACATGCGCGAGTCACAATTACTTTTGGACTGAAGTTGGGATATATTTAGGAATCATGTTTTTACGTAAACAAGCATGGTTTTATGCTCAAGATTTATGTTGAAAACTTGTATTGAAGTTTTCAAAAAATAACTTTCAATAGATAAAATTGTTACTAAATAAAGCAATACTATTTTTACACAAATAATAGTAATGTACTATTAAACATTATATAAAAAATAATAGTAATGTACTATTAAACATGTATAATATCTTAAATTCAGATCCAAAACATTGAAATAACGAAAAATCACAAAAATAGCACCATTTGTTACTCTTTCATTAAGGTTGCCGACCAATCATTGAATGCCTTTACAAGTTCGAAAAACAAATAGAAAAAGAGAAATTGTCTTAGTAAACAGTGAGTGCAAATGCGACGTGATGTTATTTGCAAAGTTATATATGTTGATTTATCTGGGGCATTTTGAATTTGAATTCGAGTTCTTACACGTATAAATTTAGTATACTAGTTACTCATACTCTAAAGAAATTGCCAGCATTTAAATTCTTTTTTTAATTATATTAATGTTAAAAGTTAATTTTATTCAGATAATAATATTTTTAAAATAAAAATAAACTCAAAACTTTAAAAATTTAAAAATAAAAAAATTCAAAAAATTAATAAAATAAAATAAAATAATGAATAAAAATGAGAAGAGAAGTTGAAATGAGTCTCCCGTCCCTACGCCGCGCAATTTGAAAAAAGAGTCGATATCCACCATCATCCGTCGTTGTCGCTGCAGTGGAGAAAGAAGAAAAAGAGAAGAGGCTGAACTTCCTCAAAGTCAGAGAAAAAGAAAAAGACGAAGGGCGGCCATCAATTTAAGATATTATACATTACTATTATTTTAATAGTACAATGCGTAAAGAGTATTTAACTAATGTTTTATGTGCTAGTTGAATGAATTTGCGGTACTAGTGATCATGATAAAGAAATTGGAACGAAATTAAAAAAAAAAGTTCGATAGTATAAATAGATTTTTTTATAAGTTTATTTATGATGAATGGATACCTTTAACTACAAGTACAACTATGATAAGAAAGGAATATTCATCATAAATAAAATGCCAAAAAAAAAACTTATGTATCAAAATTTGTATATCAGAATTTATTAAATATTTGTTTAATATTATTTTAATGAATCAATTATTTCATCATAAATGTTCACTACTATACATGAAAATATCTTTTATAATTCTAAGATTAGATTAGATAATGCAAATATTATCTTACATTTATCATTCTCTATTATTTCAACAAAAATGGATTTCGACATTTGTCCATTTATAGTTTTACTTGGCTCCCAATAATGTTGATCACGACATAATGGCAAGTCAAGTTCAGGGAACTTTGAACCATTTTACGCGTTTGCTGTGTATTTTTCCAGAGTACTTTTTGTCGTACAATTTTACGCATATATGGCTTAAGTTCCATTTTGTAATAAATAAGGCAATTTATATTTTATTAATTGAATCAATAAATTATAAATTAATATTTAGAGATATTTTATATACTAATTTATTAAAAAAATAAACTTTGATTTAACAAGTTATTTTGAGTAATATAAAACTTATAAACTATTGTCTCTTTAATTTTTTTCTCAAATCTATTATTATTTTTATTACTTTAACCTTCATAACATAAATCTAAATATTTTTTTCATAAAATATAATTAATTTATTTTTTACATAATTATATCCTAATTTTAACAATAAATACATAAAAATATGTATGTAAAAAAATATGTAACATCATAAAATATAATTAATTATATTTTAAATAATTATAATTTTATTATAAATAATAAATAAAAAAATTATATAAGTAAATAAAAATATAAATTCATAAATTATAATTAGTTATATATTTGATATTATATTTTTATTTCAAACTTCATAATTGCATTAATATAATTTAATTTTTAGATAAATATAAATTACTTTAATTATATATCTATTTCTATTAACATATTATTTTACATCATTTTATAATTTCAATTAACTCAACAACTAATTTTATAAAATATTTTTATATAATTAATTAACTTATTAATTATTAGTTAATTTATTAATTACTAAATAACTTATCAATTATCAACTAATTAATTACTTACACAAAATAATGTTAAATACTAACATTACAAGTTTATCGATGAAGGCCCAGTCCTTTATTTATTTATTTATTTATTTATTTTACTTTTCAATTTCTCATTGTGTGGTATAGCCTATGTCCACAGAACCATTATCTTCAAGATGTAACAAAAGTTATCAATCGATTTTGTTGATAAAAAGACTATATATTTCTAGATCCACTCGGAATCAACTTGTTTGTTGGTGCAATTGTGGAGGTTAATCTCTTTGTGGGGCCGACGGTAGTGAACCCAATGAACCCGCTGCTATTCTTATTGACTGACTTCATTTTGCCAATGTCCAGTCACTGTAAAGACTTGATTTTGAATGGGACTACACCAACAAGTATTATTCGCAACTCATAATGTTTAATTCAATGTATTTTTTAATTCTAATTTACAGTTGCGGTCATAATTATAATTTTATTATAATTTATAACATTATAAATAAATATAAAAAATATAATCATTGTATAAAAAAAAAACAAGAAGTAACCGATCTATGAAGTAACTGGTTTGAAATAACTCGATAAAAAGTCGAGACTGTAGAATTAATAGAATATTACTATTTGTTTACATATGATAATGCATCTATATCATACTTCTTGATATGTATATGAATTTCAAGAAATTCATATGAAAGTAATGCTACTTGTAAAATCCCAATTACAAAAAAATTATAATAATTGATCACGACAATAAATTTGCTCAAGTAATCCTTGATTGAATTATTGGTAAAGGCATTAACATAAAGGTCTTTAATGATATTTTCGACATGGAAATTAAACTCATATTGCATTTTTTATTCCTTGACCATGGTTTTCTTCTCATTCAGCTTTCCTAACAAGGTTTTTAATGAGTCATATTATTCCCTAAAACAATAATTTCCTCTTTTCTTTCATTTTTTTTCCATTGGATTTTTCTTAGTGCACACTTAACAAAGCTTATTCTTTATAAAATGGATATCTAAGGACCAAGGAGCGTTGTAATTATTTATTAATATGGGTGTCTATAAAATAGTTTTAATTTATCTATTAATTTCCTCTTTTCTTTTATATTGAATGTAGGAGCTTGCCTCTTTTATTTTTTGGAGAAATTACATATAACTCCCTTGAAGTATGACCTTATATCAAATAATCCTCTTAAACTTTCAAATCTTGCAAATAACCCCCTTCAACTTTTCCAAAACATAAAAACAATAGATTTGAAGTGAAAATAAACAAAGCAATTTAGCAATGGTTTTATGATCACTTAGCAGCAGTTTAGAATTGTCATTATCATGCTATATTTTTGAAATTTTGTTACTCACTAGTGGTTTGCAATATTTGATAAGTTCTTGAAAACTTTTTAGACTTTCATATGGTTCCAAACTAATGATAGTAGTGGTTTATAACCATTGCTAAATTATGATAGAACTACTACTAATTTATACCAATAGTCTACAACTATTGCTAAGTGCTTACAAAGCCGTACCTAAGTAATTTTGTTGAACTTTAACCCCTTGTCAATGTTTTCATGTTTTAAAAAAGTTTAAGAGAGTTATTTGATATAAGGTTATACTTTAGGGGGCTATGGGCAATTTTTCCTAATTTTTTTATAACTTCATTATTATTGTATTGATTTTGAAATATATAAATAAAATTTTTAAGTAAATTACGTATCATTGTTTTAATTATTGTATTCACACAGTGTATGAATCATAGGGAGACTTGGAGTCAATGTGAAGTTTGAAGATAACTGGATCTCCACAAGATCACACTTCTATAACTATCATATCTTCAGCTACTGATCCAGGGCCACAAATATTTATAAAGTTGCAAATATATTTTGATGAAAAGATATATAAATAGCACAACTGTTAAATTTTAAAATGATACAAATTTCATTTGAAAATTCACAATCTCTCTTTTCAAAATTCATAATTTTACATTTCCAGAGGTACATATCTTGCCAACAGTTATTAACTCCTTTTAAAATTATTTGTTGTTTTATTAGATAGTATAAATAACCATAACAAGCAGTAGTAAGAGATGTAAATTTGGTTTTGAAGAGAGCCCCCACATTAACGTTGGCTGTTGATGGGTCCCACAGAACAGGAAGTTATAGAAATGGCCATCAGGGACAGCGGTGGTGGATACAAAGCTTGCAGGTAGATGAGCGTAGGCGGTCTTCTTTTTTTCATTTTTAATCTAACCATCCTTAATGGCACTGATTTTTGTGTCCCCACAAGAAAAAAAAAAACAAAGAGTTTATGTACCATTAGCAAAAAAATTATTGCTAGAAAGGGAGAAGGGTATATTTATAATGTAAATTTAAGAATGATTAAGTACTTTTTATTCTATTTTTTATTTTTGATAAATTTTACTTATCTTCTTTGTGAGTAGGATAAAACCACAGCACCAGCGTCGGAAGAATTCAAACCCTACCGCTAGAAGTTACAAGATTTGAGCGAGCTGATCTGATTAACATTTTTAGTTAAGTCAACTTGAGAGCGATACAATTTTTTCCTTTTACATTTAGTGCTCGCAAGAGCGTGTGAACTAATTAATCTTGAAAGCGAAATATACAATTCTTTCCTTTTACTACCTTTCAATATCTATTGGCCGTAGCTTTAAAGATTCAAGACTGACTTCTCTTGTCAATGTCCACAGGACCACAATGTCATTATTAGGGTTCGCTCGTTACCAGCCAGCGAGCTTATGTTTTTCTAACTTATTACACGGTTTAAATTTAATTCAACTCAGTTTTTCTAATTAAAGGTTACTCATAATTAATAAACTATAAGAAGCTCAACTTCAATCGTTAAATTTAATTTAATTATGATAATGAACTAATTACTTTGTTTATAATATAATAACTTAAATTTTATGAAAGTAATGTTTAATTTGCATTCTAACATCATAGAATAAATATATAAAAAAAAGATGAATGAATAAAGATGGTATTCTAATTCTATTATTCATATTATAGGTATGCCGATGCTTGATGTAGAATGAAAATTATTTTAACACAAAATAAAAAGCCAAGCTAGAATTACAACTCTAGATTAAGAAAAGAATGATTTGGTCTGACTGTTTCGCTTCTTTCATTGTTATTCCCAATTTTATTCATCTTTAAATAATAAATAATTATATACTATATTTTAAAGTTTATAGAAGAAAATTGACATATTGAAACACTTATAAGAAATGAAGTAATATATTAACAATAAAAATATATTTGATAATACAATGTGATGAAATATTTTATTTAAAAATATAAATATTATAATATAAATGTTTATATGTGTATACTTATTTTATACTTATATGTCCATATATCAAGCCACTTTATGTTACAACATGATTTAGATAATTCAACTCACATATTATTCATTTGTCTCATGAGTTTAATTACTGTGTCAAAATTGGAATTCAAGTGTGAGTTACTCTCAAACTTATTTAATTCAAGTGGCTTCTATGGCAACCTCAAGGGTTTGGAACTTAGGGTAATATGACAAAATTTAAGCCATTTATTCAATGGTCTAAATTTTGCCACATTATCTCAGGTTTAAAATCCTTGGGGCACTTTAGAATTAATTTATTATCAGCTCTAATCATTATTATTCAATAATACTCCCTTCATTCTTCATTATTTGTTATATTTTCAAGAAATTTTTTATTTCTTTTTATCCATTACTTTAAAATTCCAATGGAGTATTGAATACTTTCCTTTCAAATTTACCCTACTTTTTCATTAGTGAATAATTCATTATTCTATTTTTTCAATCCATTTATATTTATTCTTTTATATTTTTCTCTCTATTTTTAATTATCTAAATTTCGTACATAAAAGATAGTTTTAAAAAATTACTAAATTACAAAATATAAATAAACTAAGCTATTTCTTTAATATATGTAAAATTATTTAGCTGAATAGATAATAATGAATGGAGGAAGTAATATTTAAAAAAAAAAAGCTGCATTGGATGATAAAGATATCTAAAACGGATTTGATCTAATAATCTATATCAAATAATCGAGCATTGCTATATGTCCTGGCAAAGTTTGGAAAATGAGTGCTCACCTCAAGGGAACGGTGAAATTAAAGTGTTTAGAACAATTTTTATAGGAATTCAAAATGCGCAATAATTTTGCAATACTCCGACCCGAAACTATCTATATTGAATTCAAATTCCTGTTAACATATAATTAATAATCTATATTGGTCTAATGGTTTAATTGGTGTAATTATCAGGCGCACCGGATCAAGCGGTGGAGATAAGAACACTTCCACAATTGATTCTAGGTTTCGTTTGTTTTTCAAAGATATTATTTTAGGAAATTTTCAATTTTTTATATTGAAATGAATATATATTATATGTATTTATATCTTCTGATTTAAAAAAAAAGATGCTTATTATTATAATAGCGAAAGAAAATAATTTCCTCTTTAAAAAAAGGAAATTATCTCTTGTCAAATTTTGTATATTTTACTTTAAACATATATGTCATTTTAAACTATCTTGATATTTCATAATTATATTTTTATAAAAAATGTTTTTATTTTTTAAAAAGAGCGAACCTTGGAGGTCCCTTAAATGCAAGAAAGATAAAATGAAAGCAAGGATCACAGACGGACTACAAATTTATATTAATAAAACATAAAACTTACAATAGAAAATTTAGGAAAGGGAGAGAACTAGCGAACAGAGAGCCTTATGAGAGGCTTTCTGAAGGCGTGGTTCAGAACAATTGAGTTGCCTTATTTATCGGCAAAATTTTTTCTCTACAATAGACTTCTACAGTAATAACCCATGGGTGAAAAGTAAAAGTGCTGTAGTGAGACATCAACTTTAGTCATCGAAAGAAATGAAATGACTCAAAGCTGAAAAATTTGTCAGTAAACCAATTATGTTGTCTCCACCAACTATTTGAATTTGTCTTCTGGTGCCGACAATCTAAAATTAGCTCAGAAAATGCATCTGAGGGCTACGATCAGATTTCCATATCTGATGGCTTAGACTAAGTCTTTAGAATTAACTTCATCAAAATTAATTCCAAAGCAATCATCCTCATTTGGTTGGGCATAGTCTTCAGAATCTTCAGACTTTGTAGGAGAATTATTTGAAATTTGGAACTCTACCTCAGCTTTAGATTTTAAAGGAAAATGACATTTAATAATATTCTTTCAAGTGCTAACAAAATAAATGATGTTAGTTTTTAATATTAAAATGGATATATAATAATGTTTAAATATACATTGATCATATACTAATATATAATCCTCTAAAGATCTAATATTAATTAGTTATCCAATAATAGTGAGATCAAGTGTTTCAGATTGTGGACTTATTCCCATAATATTCGTATTTAAGATAAAATATATAAAAAAAAAGATTGAATATTAGTACATGTGGATAATTTTCATATATTCACTTACTAAATGAACGAGGATCTATTGTTAATTTTTTATTTTTTATTTTTAATTATTGATAATCTAGTCACGAGATAAGAGATATTTTAATACAATAAAATAAATACGGGCGCGCGGGACACACACGTGTATATGTATATATATATATATAACACATTGATCCCGATCTTAATCCCAGTCCTCTCACCTGCTCCGTAGTTATCTTTCCTTACTTGCAGAAAAGAAAAGGGACGGGGACGCTGGTTTCAACCTTTTTGAAAATTGGGGTTTGGTATGTGTCTTCCATCATGGGGTGGGACACCATGTGGAAAGGCAAGCGATATTGCCCATTTATTATTATAAAAAATTAGGCTACATTGGAAAATTATTTTTAATTTTATACAAAAGTTATAGAAATGGTCATCAAGGACAGCGGTGGTGGATCCAAAGCTTGCAGGTAGATAAGCGTAGGCAGTCTTCTTAGGTTTGTACAATTTTTTCCTTTTACATTTAGTGATCGCGAGAGCGTGTGAACTAATTAATCTTGAAAGCGAAATATACAATTCTTTCCTTTTACTACCTTTCAATATCTATTGGCCATCGCTTTAAAGATTCAAGAATGACTTCTCTTGTCAATGTCCACAGGACCACAATATCATCATTATTATGGTTCGCTCATTACCAGCTAGCGAGCTTATGTTTTTCTAACTTATTACACGGTTCAAATTTAATTCGATTCAGTTCTTCTAATTAAAGGTTAATCAAAATTAATAAACTATAAGCAGCTCAACTTCAATCGTTAAATTTAATTTAATTATGATAATGAACTAATTACTTTGTTTATAATATAATAACTTAAAAATTTACGAAAGTAGTGTCTAATTTGCATTCTAATATCATATAATAAATGTATAAAAAAAAAAGATGAGTGAATAACGATGGTATTCTAATTCTATTATTCATATTATAGGTATGCCGATGCTTGATGTAGAATGAAAATTATTTTAACACAAAATAAAAAGCCAAACTAGAATTACAACTCTAGATTAAGAAAAGAATGATTTGGTCTGACTGTTTTGGTTCTCTCATTGTTATTCCTAGTTTTATTAATCTATATATAATAAATAATTATAAACTTTATTTTAAAGTTTATAGAAGAAAATCGACATGTTAAAGCAATTATAAGAAATGAAGTAATATATTAATAATAAAAATATGTTTCATAACACAATGATGAAATATTTTATTTTAAAATATAAATATTATAATATGAATATTTATATGTGTATGTTTATTTTATATTTATATGTCCATATATCAAATCTATTTATAATACAACATGATTTATATAATTCAACTCACATATTATTCATTTGTCTATTGAGTTTAATTTCTATGTCAAAATTCAAATTGAGGTGTTAGTTACTCTCAAACTTATTTAATTTATTATCGTCTCTAATTAATATAATTAAATAATACTCCCTTCATTCCTCATTATTTGTCATATTTTGAAAAAATATTTCTTTTATTTGTTGCTTTAAAATTCTAATGAAGCATTAAATACTTTCTTTTCAATTTTACCCTTCCTTTTTATTAATAAAATGTTTTGTTATTCTACATACTCAATCCACTTATATTTATTCAATCATATTTCTCTATCTATTTTTAATTATATTGAGCTTGGTGTATAAAATATAGTTTTGAAAAAACTACTAAATTACTAAATAAACTAACCTATTTCTTTCATATATGTAAAATCAGTTAGCTGAATAGATAATAATAAATAGAGAGTAACATTAAGAGAAAAGAAAAAGCTGCATTGGATGATAAAAAGGTATCTAAAACGGATTTGATCTAATAATCTATATTAATAATCAAGCATTGCTATTTGTCCTGGCATAGTTTCGAAAATGAGTGCCGAACTCAAGGGAACGGTGAAAGTAAAGTGTTTAGCACAATTTCTATACGAATTCAAAATATGCAATAATTTTGCACTATTCCGACCGCAAACTATCTATATTGGATTCAAATGCCCGTCAACATAAAATAAATAATCTATTTTGATCTAATAGTTTAATTGGTGTAATTATCAAGTGCGCTGGATCGAGCGGTAGAGCTAAGAATACTTCCACAATTGATTTTAGGTTTCGTTTGTCTTTTTAAGATACTTTTTAAATTTTTTTTTTGATTTTTTTAAAAGGCATTTTTCATAAAAATCATATTTGTTTATATTTAAATAAAGGAATGATATGTTATTTCATACTTTAAAATTAAAAATAATTGATAAGAGCTTGTCTATTTAATTATAAAATATTATGTCTTAACTAATTCTTTAAAATAATGAATAACATATTAGATCACAATAAGATAACACCGCAACAGAGAACCAGGGCTTGCAAGGTTCAATGTTGCATTGGCTCATCATGATGATTTCGCACATTTTTGGAGGTAAGTTGTGATCTCTGGTTTCTATCCCAAGGATTATTCCATGCTTCTTTCAGACAGCAGAAATAAACGAAAAACCCACGACATTTCCCAATTTCCACTGTTGTTAGTCTGCTCAGGCATGGAAAGAAACTTTTCAATTGTGCGATTTATAAAAAACATATTAAACAAATTTTTCAATATAAAATGTTTTATTCTTATTAAAATTAAAATCAATTTTAATAACAAAGTTTTCAACCAAATTCATTACAAACAATTTTAAACTACTCCCGAATAATTCAATTCATTTGCACACTTACACCTAGATTAAACACTAAATTATTATCTAACTACAATTATTAAATCATTGCTTGTTTTTATAGAAAATAAGTGAAAAAAATTCAAAAAAGAGAAAGAGTAAGAAACAATATTTTCTCTTACTTGATTGTAAGATAGAAAATGTGTGGACGAAAATAAGTCCCACCGAAAAGTTTTTTTGATACATTAATTTATAATGATTTTACAATTGATTTTATCTAATATGGCTATTGTCTTAATAATTTGAAGAATAAATTTATCATTTAATTTAATTTAATTTTTCTCTCATTTTCTAATTAAATAAATAATTATTTAATTTTTTTTCTTTTTCTTCTTATTTTATTCCTCCCTTTTTTTTCTAACCAATCCAGGGTGAACGTCCAATTCATTAGTTGATTTATTAGGGATACTTTTATGAACAAATCGTTTATGAAAACCAAGTGAACAGATACAATTTGGGACTAGTTCCACTCCCTCTCCTCTTCAAATCAAAAGAAGTCTACCATTCTACGATATTTTGAACAAAATATTTTATACTGTTATATGGATGCGGATACTTGTACTTTTCTCCTAGAAATTTAAAAAATTTTAAATTTGTTTTTTTAACTTTAAATTATGAAATGATAATTTTTTAATATATTTACTGTACACAAAATTTATGCTTACTTATAATTATTTTATAAAAATTATACATTTGTATAAATAATTATAACTTTTAGGGATAATGACACTTCATTCATCCATTATTTCACTAATTTTTGCTTAACTCGCCTATATTTTTAAGCATCAACACAATCTATCCACTTGTACTTTTTAATGTTAATACTCTATTCTCCTAAACTTCTTTTTGTCAAATTTTTAACAGAAATTCATGATAAGTGAGTCAAGTTAATTTGAAAGAAATCGTAGAGGAGTAAATTATAATTTTTATATATTTATGTAAATTGATATTCAAAAATCTCAATTGGTTTAGAAAAATTATAGCTCTATCACTATGATTTAGATTTATAAACTATATATTATTATCTTATACTTATAAAAATTAATAATAGAATATATAAATTTTATTATTTATGAGCATTAAGAATTTTAGTTAATTTTCTTTACACATGTAATATATTTTTCTCATTTAAGTTAAATTATTAAAATAAGGAGAAAAGACTAAAATATTTGAACCCATATTGAGATTTTGACATTAATTCAAATAAATATAACAAACACTAAAAGAAAAAACCAATTAGTAATGGAGAATTTTGTCACTAATTATCAATAATTTATTGCAAGAAAAAAAGTGATAAAAATAGGGATGGATTACAAGGTGTAAATAAATAATGAGTCAGTAATTCAACTAGTAATAGAATTATGTTATCCACTGCTAATTTTTGTTGTTATTTCCATTGTTAATTTTATGAGCCAACAACGAATGAAATAAATGATGGTTGGAATTAGTAATGCTAGTATCTATTGCTAAATTAATATTTACTTATGAAATTTCCATTGCTACACCAAAATTTAGTGATGGATACTTTCATTGTTAGTTTTAACTTATCACTACATTTATCATTAAAGTGGTAGTTTGCAATGGAATATTCTATTTCTAATTTTGATCTATTGACAGTTCCATTGCTAAATTAAAATTTTTCTACAAAATTAGTGACATTATTAAAAAATCCATCGGTAATATGAGATATATTTGTTGATGTACTACCTATTTTTGTAGCAAGTCAAATAGCCAAAATGTTCTGTTATTGTTTTTTTTTTTTTTGTAACTTTGCATAGTTATTACATTTAAAGTCCATAGAAAATGTCATTATTTTATAAAAAAAGCAAAAATATTTTATAAAAATTATAATTTTTCATTGAAATTTGCAGAGATGTGCATGGAAACAAAATTCTAAGAAAAAATTATGATACAATTCCTTAATTTTACATAGAATTTGCGGTGTCAAATTTTTTAAAATGATCAACATATACTTTTTCCATTTAAATTACGAGTTCTTGTATTCTAATAACCAATTTTACATATAAATAAACATATTTTTATCATACTAAAATTTGAAAACTTATCGTGTGTTGAAAGATAATGTTTAAAAGCATACAAGAAGATTTGCAAATTTTTAATTGGATATGATTATAAAAGTTATATTTTTGTATGCAAAATTTCCTCAGCAAAAAAATTGGTTTTTTTTTTTGGAAAAATTGTTCAAGGTTGCATTGTTTATGTTTTTTGTGGAATATCCTTTGAAACTTTCGTTGCATTCGTTAACACGAAGACAACATGCGCGAGTCACAATTACTTTGGGACCGAAGTTGGGATATATTTAGGAATCATGTTTTTACGTAAATGGGCATGGTTTTTATGTGTTTTATACTCAAGATTTATGCTGAAAATTTGTATTAAAGTTTTCAAAAAATAACATTCAGTAGTTAAATTTGTTGTTGAAATCATTGAAGTGGAAAACTCAATTTAAAAATGTTCTGAAATTTAAAATTTTCCTAAATTTTTTTCAATTTCATGGAAGTTAATGGTAAAATGATTTAGCATTACTTCTACTTGCATTGGCCTACACTCCAAGCTGTTGTCGGACAGCAAAGGCTATGGTTCCCACCCATTCACTCGGTTTTCCAAGTGCTGAATCGCTTCTGCACCTTCTTTAGAATGGGAGCATAAGTTGATTGAGTAACCCTTCCATGGTGCAGGGGCACATTCGAATATTTTCCTAAATCCACTGTAATGCTAAAGCCAAGCTCCTGACTTATTTGGCTTGCTCTTGTATGGTTGATATTCTTTGAAAAATAATTTTTTTTTATCAAAATTAACTTTCTGTCCAGAACTTTTTCAAAATAAGTCTAGGCATTCCAAAATAATATCCACCTAGTCCAAAGAGGCTTTAGCAAACAACAAAAGATTATCTGCAAAGAATAAATGAGAGATTGAGCACCCATTTCTTCCAATTTTTACTAGTTTCCAAGATCCTATATTTATTACTTTGGAAATACAGTGAGCTAGCTTCTCCACACATAGGACAAACAAGTAGGAAGAGAGTGGATGTCCCTGTCTTATGCTCCTGGAAGGATAAAAAGGGTCCATCTGATTACCATGCCAAAAAACATTCATGTTACACGTAGCGACATACTGCATTATGAGGTTTATTATATAAGCTGAGAATCTTGCTTCTCTTAAGGTTTCTTCAAGAAATTCTTAACTTACACGATCGTATGCCTTTTCTAAATCCACCTTGATAGCCATTATCCCTTTCTTCTTTTTCTTGGTCTTCATGATATGGGCAATTTCTTGAGCAATTACTGTGTTGTCAGAACTATGACTCCCTGGCACGAAACTGCATTAGTTGTGAGAAATTAGATGGGCTAGATGAGGTTTTATTCTATTAGCTACAATCTTTGTAACTACTTTGTAGACCTCATTACAAAAACTAATGGGGCTAAATTGTCTGATGCATTTTGGTTTCTCTATTTTGGGAATCAAAACCAGTAGTGTGTCATTTATATCTTTTACCTTCTCTGGACTTTTAAAGATATCTAGAATGAGCTCACACACTGATTTTCCAACTATGCTCCATTGGTTTTGAAAAAAGCATGCATGCAAACCATCTGGACCAAGAGCCTTGTGGGGATTCATCTCAAAAATAGTTCTTTTGATTTCTTCCTGACTTATTAATGCTTCCATTTCTTTCTTAACCATGTCTTGCAATTTTGGGAAAGAACCTTTAATAGGGAAATCATCTTGTCTCTCCTTTACATATAAATTTTTATGGAAGTCAACTGCAATCTCCCTAAGCTCACTATCATCTGTGATCCAATCTCTCTTATCATCCTTTAGTGTAATAATCTTATTTTTTCTTTTTCATATTATTGTTAAAGCATGAAAAAATTTCGTGTTATTATCATCATACATAAGCCAATTACATCTTAACTTTTGATACTATTGGATTTCCTCTTGCAGTAAATTTTCTCATAATCCCTCTAAAGATGTTTTAGGAGGTTCTCTAAAAAGGTATTAGGCCCCTCAGTCAGCTTTATTGTAATACCTTGTAGTCTGGCCATAACTCTTCTTTTTTTTCTTGAAGACATTTCCAAAAACATTAATCTTCCAATTAGTCACCTTAGAAACAAAATTATTAATAGCAATCTTCCAGCCATTTGAGCCTTCCTAAGCCTCTGAAAACTACTCTTGGAAAAGAATCCTCAAGGAGCCATGCTGTAGAAAATCTAAACAGTTTGTTTTTTGTAACTCTATTATCTACTCCTTTTAAAGAGGGGAGCAATGGTCTATGATTTAATTTGAAAGGAGGTAAATGAAACAAATTCACTTCTGGGAACTTCACTTTACAATTAATGTTGCATAAGCCCCAATCAATTCTCTCCTTGACCCTTGAGCATTCCAATGTGTATGCAGGCCCAGAGTATCCTATATCAAACAACCCATAGGAATCTATATATTAAGCAAACTTCTTCATATTATTCCAATTAGGAAGGGCTCCCCCTAATTTATCTTTACTCAACAAATATGAATTAAAATTTCCAATTGCAGTCTAGGGTTTTTCAATGTTAGCTGCTAATGCCTTTAAACAACTCTAAAGAATCTCCTTTTCCTAAGGTCTTAGGTTTGCATAAACCAATGTCATTAAGCTTTCATATTCTTCTTGAATTGCTGGCATGTTATCAATATTTCCACTTTCACTTCCTGCTTGTCCCATATAAGCCAAATCCCCCCGGAGAAGCCAATTAGGTTTACCCTCTAAACCATATCAAACTTGAGTTTCTTGATGATTCTTTCAGCTTTCTAACCCCTTATATGTGTTTCAAAAGAACCTTAACTTTATAAAGACACTTCAAGTGATAAATCAAATTGAGAAAATATTTTGCTCTAGTCCCCATGCAATTCCAAGCTAAATAGGATATTAGAAGATAGATTGAAAGTTGTAACTCCTCTCAAATCAGGAGGTGAGTCTTGATGCCTCCTAATGCTTCAATAGGCATGTCCGTACACCAGTGTTTATCTGGTGGTTTGAGAGGTTCCCTTGAAGCTCCATTTTTTGATTCCACCTCCTCCAAAATCATTGAGCTACTTGGTTTTTCGAGATCAATATTAGGAGAGTTGTTATTTATGTTTGCCCTCGGTTTTCTTCCTATTCCTTTCAAAGGTGAGACCTCTATTATCAATTTGGTTTTCGTTAATCTAAATTGGTTCTTCAAAACTATAGCATTTTCGCTTTTCCCTTGATCCTAGATATCAACACTTCCCTTCTTTATTATGTTTTTCTTTTTCAGTACTCTCCTAACATAAGGGTTCATCTACTTAATAGCTTTCTCCTCCCCTTGATTTTTTCCTTTTCAAACATTAGATTTTTCTCTTAAATTCTCCTACCTACTTAGGTCCTCTCTAGGAGTTTCATCATTGACTAGAATTTCCTTATTACCACCTTCTTCAAAATTGGCCAAGATATCAAAGTGAGAGCCTTCAAAAACTTGATTATTGCTTTTTTCCATCATAACTTCAATTTCTTTCCCTTTTGAACTAATATTCTACATTTCATACAAAGTCTTTCCTCCACTTCTCTTATAGGTACTCTTTGCCCTTTGAACTATCATCCATGCACTAAAGGCTTCATTGCCCACTTCTATTCTTGTTTTCTCATAAGACCCAGAATGTTTTAGGATTCCAAAGTTCTCTTTCTCCACCTTAATGTCTTCCTTTCCAAACTGCTAGGATTTTTTCTATGACCATACTTCCCATAGCTGAAACAAATGGCATGTAGGCCTTTATATTCCACTCTATGAACTTTTCCTCATAGTCTAAATTTAGATAGAAATTGCTTCCTTAGATCAACTTCAATGCAAATTTGAGTAAACTTAGCTCATTTAGTCGTAAACTCTTGTCCTATCTCCCCTTTCTTAATGTATTATTATCAACCTTCAAAGTCCTTCTAAAGTGATTCCCTAGTCTCCAAAGGAACTGATAGTTATAATACTCAATTAGCAATCCTGGCACTCGCATCTATATAATAATTTTCTTGGCCTTATCATCAAATGGATCAAAATCTGGCCTCCATCTTTGAACAATTAGGTAGTGTTATGAAACCATCCATGGACCTTCTTGGTGAACATAATTATAATCTTGGACATTCATGAATCTCACTAAGAAGTAGTCATTCTCCATGTTGATGAATTTAAAACCTCTCTACATACCCTACATTCTTTGAAGCCTTGGTTTCAAAATTCTTAAGCCTAACTTTTTTCCAAGCAATTTAACAATAAGTGATAATCTCCATGGTTTACATAATTTTGTTCTTTCCTCTCTAGATATTACCACATTGGGATAGAAAACATCTTTCTCTTTGTTATTATTTTCCTCTATTTCCTCCTCTAAATCCACCAAGTTATCCTCATCATCTTCTTCTCCTGCCATTACTTCATCATCTACCTCCTTACCTTCGTTTACACCTAATATAGTATATCTATAAGAGACTAAATTTCGTGCAGTACTCACCTTGTCCTTTTAGTTAGGCATTTCCACAAATAGATGTTGCTCATTCTGGTTTAGGGTTCTTTCCTGCCTCTCTCAGGGTTACTTTCATCCATAGTATCATCCATCTGGATTCCCAAATCATTTGAGCCTTTTGCTTTCTTCTTACTTCGAGCAATTAAGTCCTCCCCTTTACTTGATATTTGCCTTATCTCCATCAAATACTCAATTATCATGGTAACTAAGGATTTTAGATTGAAAAGGATTCTAGGTTAAGAGAATTAACCCAGAAGACATAGGGATACTAAGCTCCCTTTAAAGCTTTTGAGTTTTGGAGAAGAAAATCGAAAAGGTACTCGAAGAATTTTCCGATGGGTGGGTTTCGTCTAGAAAAGCTCAGGCTCCTAGCTTACTCCTTATTTTTTATTTTTCAACTTATTTAGTTTTGGTAACAATTTTATTGTTTTGAAAATTTTTATTTGAATAATAAGCCTCTATTTATTTTGATGCAAAGAATTTTTTGTAAAATATAATTACAAAAATATTAAAATGGAGAAAATTATTTATTTATTTAATGTTAAATATGAAGAATTTAAAGAAAGCAACTTCTCCAAATTTTAAAAGGAATTTGCTTCTCTCTATTACTATGCCTCTAGGTATCATATTTTTTTCTAGCCACTAATATAAGTAACATGTAACTCTTCCATTTATATATATGCAAATGACATTTTTCTATGCAAAATACTTTCCAACAAAAGAAATAGAGCTTAAGTGTATACTGAAAATCTATTGGACTTGCCCACTAAATTTATTCTGTGGAAAGACATTCCCTTTTAAGAAAACCTTTCATTTTCATATAGTTAAAATCATAAAAATTAAAGGTCATGTAAATTCTTCTATTTGCTTAACGGCAAAAATTACAACTCCCATTTTTTAAGATAGTAGTTGTTTTCCACCCCTACTATGAGCATTGTTTTATTAATCATAAAACATGTAAAGCATAAAAATATTTTACTTTTAAACATTTAAATGATTTTTTAAAAATAAAAGCATCCTTTTAATAAACAAATAGAGCCTAAATTATATTTGAAAACACCTTCGTATTAATTTAGGACTTTTTTATTTGAATGTGAGAGTGACAACAACAATATAGATAATGATGGTATATTCACATAAGAAAAAAGTAAGGATCCAACTCAGATAGCAATGAAAAGTATTCTTTTTTTTTTCTAATCTTCACATAGAAAAGATTCTTTCTTTCTAGTGATTTTACAAAGTTGCAACAACTTTTTTCTTAGCAATTATTATAAAATTAATTCTCAAGAAAGTAAAAATAGAAAAAATAAAATACAGCATAAGAATCATAGAGTTGTTATCTATATTAGAAGTAGTTGAAGCTTCTTTTGTCTATTGTCCCATTATTTAATACAGCTAAAAAAGAAAGTGGATACAGATAGGTGTAGTGATAGTAGCTTCCTCATTCATAATTTGCCTTCCCATACTATGCATAATATTAAGAAAAAGAAAAATTCAATTTAAAGGTAGACATTCTACAAAATGATTGTGACTCGTACATAATTTATATATTGCATTATCTATGTAATTTTCTTGTTTGATCATTTCATAATTTAATTCATGCAGAGCAAAAAATAAAAAGCCCACAAACTATAATAATTGATTTATTACTTTCAAATGAATCAACTAGTGCTAGTAAGCTTCAAGATAATATAAACTAGAGACATGAATTAAGAGTATATAGTTGTGCATTTATCATAGAAGCCACAAAATGGATTTTCATTAGAAAACAAGTTAGGCAAGGGAGGCTTTAAGCTTGTTTATAAGGTGATTAGAAGCTACTAAAGTTGTATAATAATTAATTATTTCTTAGAGATAACTATCATTTCCTTAATTATTGATAAGGGAATATTGCCAAGAGTGAGAAGAAGTAGCAATAAAATGACTTTCAAAAACTTTTGTTGAATTCAAAAATGAATTAACACTCATATGTGAACTTCAGCATATGAATTTCATTCAATTTGTAGGTTGTTGTATCCATGAAGAAGAAAGGATGTTGTTCTATGAGTTTATGCCTAACAAAACTTAGATTCCTTCTTATTTGGTAAGGAATGTTGATAGCTCTCCTTAAGTGATGTTATAAACTTTTACTTTATAGAACCTACTAAGCATTGCCATCAATAGTTATATTTTTCTTTTGCAAGATTCCATTCCAAACAAGTTGTTAGATTGGTAACCACTACTCAATATAATAGAGGGAATTGCTCAAGGATTATTCTACCTTCATATATACTCAAGACACAAAATCATTCATAGAATTTTGAAGGCTAGCAATATACTTCTTATTGAAAATATGAACCTAAAAATATCAAATTTTGGGATGGCTAAAATATTTACATAACAAGAATCAAAAGTAAATACTCATAGGATTGTCAAGACATAGTAAGAATTCACAAATTCTTTCTTATCTTGTCATAGTTTTAAATGTGGTAGATGCATTACAATCTGTATCCTATGTCCTTTTAGTAATTACATTTAGTCAACATTACAGTAGATGCTTGCCATTGTAATTTAAAATTTCAACCCCATTACAATTTAAGACATGCATAAGTTACTTTTAAGTAAATCCCACATATCATAAACATGATTTTATTAGTTCAAAATGTGCTATTTTTATGGTATTCATATCAAAGCATTCTTGGGTGCTTCATGTGAAAAAAATCATTCTTAATTCCTTTAATTAGAGGAAATCACAAGCAAAATTTGAGCATTTAGGACGTCAGTGAGTGGTACACTTCCGCTTTATTTATTTGATAATGCTATATATCTTAAAAAATGTTGATGATTTTACATTTAAAGCTTTTATTACTTATTATATATTAGTTAGAATAAGCATTGTATGTAAAATGATTCAACTAAAATAATTCAAATGCCTTAAGTTAGTAATTGTATTATTGTTCAAGAGAACAAGATTGCCTTCATCATCTAAAGGGATGTACAACTTGATATATTACAATACTCGTATGCATCATGTCCAAAAATTATAGTTCTCCCTTATAATTAGTTTTGGTTAGGAGTTAAAAAGTTTTACTTACAAAACCTTTTCCAATCAAAAGATATTTAAATGAAACTAAACATAGATTTTTTATATCTTTATCAAATAATTGCTTTGAAATCATTTTACTTGTATGGATTTTGAGTCTTTACTATTTAGTTATGGTGATGCAGAACATTTGATCCAAGTAAAGTTTGATTTTATATTGCTATTTGTTTAAATGCGATAATGCATCTATATCATGCTTCTTGATATGTACTATGAATTTCAAGAAATCCATATGAATGTTATGCTACTTGTAAAATCCCAATTACAAAAGGATTATGATAATTGATCATGACAATAAATTTGTTCAAGTAATCCTAGATTGAATTTTTTATAGAGACATTAACTTAAAGGTTTTTAATGATATTCTTGACACGGGGAGTTAAACTCATATTGCACTCTTTTCCCCTTGACCATGGATTTTTTTTCTCATTTGGTTTTCCTAGCAAGGTTTTTAATGAGTCATATTATTCCTTAAAACAATAATGTCCTCTTTTCTTTCATATTTTTCCCATTGGATTTTTCTTAGTTCCCATCTTAGCAAAGCTTATTCTTTATAAAATTGATATCTAAGGGCTACGGAGTGTTGTAAATATTCATTAATATGGGTGTCTATAAAATATTTTTAATTTATCCATTAATTATTGTAATTGAGATTTATTAAATCTTTTGTATTGAATGTAGGAGCTTGCCTAATTAATTTTTGAAGAAATTAGACATAATCCCCTTGAACTATGGCCTCGTATCAAATAACCCCCTAAAACTCTTAAATCTTGCAAATAATCCTGTAAACTTTTCCAAAACATGAAAACCTTACATTTGGAGTTCAAATAAATGGTGCAATTTAGTGGCCGTTATATGATCACTTAGCAATAGTTCAAAATTACCACTATCATGCTATATTTTTGAAAAATATTCACTTACTAGTAGTTTGCAATATTTGATAGGTTCTTGAAATTTTTTTAAACTTCTTGGTGGTTCCAAACTGCCACTAATGATAGCACTAGTTTATAAGCACTGCTAAATTATAATAGAATCATTGCTAATGAAAGTAGTGGTTTATAACCACTGCTAAATTATAATAGAATTGCTGCTAAGTTATACAAGTAGTTTGGAACCATCGCTAAGTGCTTACAAAACCACCACTAGGTGATTCCATCAACTTTAGCCCCAAATTTAACGTTTCTATGTTTTGGAAAAGTTTAGGAGGATTATTTGATATAAGGCCATACTTCAAGGTGTTATGTGTAATTTGCCCTAATTTTTTTATAACTTTATTATTATTGTATTGATTTTGAAATATATAAATAAAAATTTTAAGTAAAGTACATATCATTGATTTTATTGCTGTATTCACTCAATGTATGGATCATGAGGAGACTTGGAGTCAACGTGAAGTTTGAAGAAAATTGGATCTCCACAAGACCACATTCTATAACTATCATATCTTCCGCTACTGATTCAAGGTCACAAATATTTATAAAATTGCACATATATTTTGATCAAAAGATATGTAAATAGGCACAACTGTTAAATTTTAAAATGACAAATTCCATTTCAGAATTCATAATTTTACATTTCCGAAGATACACATCTTGCCAACAGTTATTAAAGCCTTTTAAAATTACTTGTTGTTTTATTAGATAGTATAAATAACCATAACAAGCAGTAGTAAGGGATGTAAATTTGGTTTTGAAGAGAGCCCCCCACATTAACGTTGGCTGTTGACGGGTCCCACAGAAGAGGAAGAAATAGAAATGGTCATCAGGCACAGCGGTGGTAGATACGAACCTTGCAAGTAGATGAGGGTAGGCCTTCCCTTTTTTTTAAAAAAAAAAAACATCCTTAATGGCACTATTTTTTATGTACCCCCCCCCCCAAAAAAAAAAACAAAGACTGTATTTACCATTAGTAAATATATTTACTGCTAGAAAGGGAGAATCATGTGAGATATTTTAAGTATATTTATAATTTGAATTTATGAATGATTGAATACTTTCTGTTCTATTTTTTATTTTTAATAAAATTTATTTATCTTCTTTGTGCGTAGGTTAAAACCACAGCACCAGCGTCGGAATAATTTAAACCGTACCGCTCGAAGTTGCATGATTTGAGCGACCTGATCTGATCTACATTTTTAGTCAAGTCAACTTAAGTTTGTTCCTGCATCTATAGAGTTAATGCTCGGCAGACTGGGTGAACTAATTAATCTTTAAGAGACATACAATTTTTTCCTTTTACATTTAGTGCTCGCGAAAGTGGGTGAACTGATTAATCTTGAAAACGAAATATACAATTCTTCTTCCCTTTTACTACTATTCAAAATCTATTGGAGCATCGCTTTAAAGACTAAAGACGGACTTGCCTTGTCAATGTTCATAGGACCACAAAAACATTATTAGGGTCTGCGCATTACCAGCGAGGGAACTTATGTTTTTCTAACTTATTATACGGTTCAAATTTATTTCAACTCAGTTTTTCTAATTAAAGCTTACTCATAATTAATAAGCTATGAGCTGTTCAACTTTAATCGTTAAATTTAATTTAATTATGATAATGGAGTAATGACTTTGTTAATAATATAATAACTTAAAATTTTCTGAGAATAATGTTTAATTATCGTTCTAATATTATGGAATAAATTAAAAAAATAAAGATGGTATCCTAATTCTATTACTCATATTATTGGTGTGCCGGTGCTTGATGTAGAATGAAAATTATTTTAACATAAAATAAAAAGCCAAACTACAATCACAACTCTAGATTAAAAAAAGGATGATTTGGTCTGACTATTTCAGTTCATTCATTGTTCCTCCTAATTTTATTCATCTATATATAATAAATAATTATTAACTTTATTTTAAAGTTTATAGAAGAAAATTGACATATTAAAGCACTTATAAGAAATGAAGTAATATATTAGTAATAAAAATATATTTCATAATACAATATGATGAAGTATTTTATTTTAAAATATAAGTATTATAACATAAATGGTCATATGTGTATAATTATTTTATATTTATGTGTCCAGATATCAAGTTTGTTTATGATACAACACGATTTAGATAATTCAACTTACATATTATTCATTTGTCTCATGAATTTAATTATTGTATCAAAATTCAAATTGAGATCGGAGTTACTCTCAAACTCATTTAATTTATTATCAGCTCCAATTGTTATTATTAAATAATACTCCCTTCATTCTTTAGTATTTGTTATATTTTGAAGGAATTTTTTATTTCTTTTTATCTGTGGCTTTAAAATTCTAATTAAGCATTAAAAACTTTCTTTTTGAATTTACCTTTCTTTTTTATTAATAAATGTTTCATTGCTGTACATTCTCAATCCACTTAAATTTATTATACCATATTTCTCCCTCTATTTTCTTTTTCATGAACATTGTGTATAAAAAATAATTTTAAAAAATTTCAAAATTATTAAGTATAAATAAGCTAACCTATTTCTTTAATATGTGTAAAATCAATTAGTTAAATAGATAACAATAAATGGAGAGAGTAACATTAAAAAAAAAAGCTGCAACATCTATATTTTTTAATAAAATTTAGCCAGCTCTTACAACAGTAGTTACCTAGCTCTTTTAATAAAATTTAAACTTCTAACGAAGATTTTATTAGTCTAAGGATTTATTTTTCAGAAGATTTTGTTTTTGAGAAAAATTTTATTTATATGTTTATAAGTAAATGAGTAACATCTTACATGTAAATTATAATTAAAAAACTATGATACTTAATGATAGTTAAAAAAATAATTTTTTAAATAGAGAATATTCTTAATTTTTAATATACTCTTTACATTAAATGCTGAAATAATACATTCTTTTGTTATATTAAAGTTTTGTAACTATATTTTTTCAAAGAGTGTACAAGACATTTAGTCCCCTCCTTATATATAATGGTCGCAATTATTACATCCTCAAAGTTCATGATTAGGATTATTGATCTATTAGTTTCTTATTTTTACTTTTGCTATAATTATTCATCCTCTTTTCACATATAAGACTAAAATAAATGGTGAAGTGAAAGAAAAAAATCTAAAAAACAAAGTATGTTTTTAATATTATTAAGGTAAGATTCAACAATTAATTTTACTATTTTTCATTTATTTTACCATTACAAGTGAGTGTAGAAATGAATAGTTATAACAAAAAATAAGAGATGTACTTATTATAAATTTTGTGAAATGTAATAACTAACATATTTATAAGCGAAAGACTAAATGTTTTATTTTATTTTTTTTCAGGTGAAGGAACATTGTTTAATCTAACTTTTGCTGCTTGCATCCAACTTAGAGAGTTACAAACCTTAAGAACAGAATAAATATTAGCAACTTCGGGTAGAAAAAGTTGCAAAAAGATAAGTTTATTAGCTATTGGTTATAAAATATCAGGAAAAAAATATAAATAACTCTCTTCAAATGAAGTTTATAGCATCAAATATTCTCCAAAAATTTTATATACTGTAAATAAGATTTTAAAATTAAATAATGTTAATATATTATTTAAAAAATAGAAAAATGTATTTTAAATGATGCCTCCACTTCATTTCATTCTATGACATATAAAGTCATTCCATATAAATGTTATTCAATATATATAATATAATGCCATGTACTCAAATTAGATAATGAATTTTCCTTTGCCTAAATATACATGATAATCAAAACTAATATCTATAACAAACTCTTTCACGATATTGATTATGGTAATAAAGTGCGAAACCGTAAATTGATTACCACTTTTTAAATAAAGATAATTTTCAAAGATTTTTTATATTTATCTTCTTCACTTCATTAATTTCAAACAGTGACGGACCCAAGGCTTAAGCGATGGGTCAAAATTCAAAATGGTTAGAGCTTAAAAATATAATCATGTTATTAATACCAGTAAAATACTTTTAATAGTATATTTAAAATAAGTATAAATTCTTATTATATACTCAAAGATTTTACAAGTTTTTGCAAAATTTCAACATTAAAATTATAATTTATATATAAAATTTTATAATATATCATAAAAAGTTACAATTTTATATAAATTTTAAATTTAAATTAAATGTAACAAATATATAAAAAACTTGCAAGTCCATTAATCAAAGTTGAAAAATGATTGTTTTAAATATTTGATTCAAGTGGCATTGAATATTTTTAAAAGGTTTTATGCCTTTCACTGTGTTTAAAATTGAATTCTTGATCTTTATATATGTGCATTTTATGATCTCACCTATTCTATCATCACTAAAAAATGATAAATAATTTAAAATTTTTCAAATCGATATATAAAAATGATGACTTTCATTAATAAAGTTATGAAAAGTGTTAGACATTGGCAGCAAAATGGATGATGGATGGATATCAACGAATCCGATTAAGTTTGGGACTACCTGAATCTTTCTATCCGGAATGCTTAAATGACAAATGTTTAATTTGGGGTCTATTTAAACCCATCCATATGATTCTTTAAACATTATGAATGGGTAGAATATTGCCTATTAATAAAAGGGCTATTGAAAATCCATCTAAAATATTACAAATTTATATAAATTTTAATTGTTATATATTTATTTTCTTCATCTTAGTTATAAAAGTTAGTTTAAAAGTTGAGCTTTTTCTTTGTCTCTCCTAAGACATTGGATTATTAATTAGAATTCTGATATTCATCGACTGTTTCATATGTTATTGGACAGAGATTTCATAAATCACATCTTAATACCACTATTGGACAATATAAAAAGTATTTGTTTTTGAAAAAAAAGAGGGCGAGCTATTAATTCTTTTTACATCATAATGCAACATAAAATACAATTCAATTGTTAAAAAATTAAATTCAAATATTCAAAACAATTCCACATAACAAAATAAAAAATAAATAATAAAATCAATAGACATAAAAATAAATTTTGAAAGCTAAAAATGATATAATAAATATAAAAGTATAAAAAACAACAAATAATAAAAAGCAAAATATAAAAATTAAAGTTAAAAAGAAAATAAAAAAAGAGCTGGCTAGTAAACTGCTCTAATCTATTTTAAAAGTGGACTGAACCATTCAAAATGGGCCCATTAAAAATATGAGTCTAAATGGATGGATTGCATGGACTTTGCCCAATAAGTTTATTATCTATACAACTAAGGGCAAAAAAAATTTGCTCTAGATTTTAGTAAAATTACAAGGATCTCTCCCTAATTTTAAAATCCACTCAAAACTCTCTTAAGATACCAAAAAAGAAAAGTTACACTTAAAACCAAATTTAAATTTTTATTAATAAATGAAAAAAAGATGACATTACTACAAAATTGATGATCTATGTTAGTTAAGAGACATTGATATAAAAGAAAATTAGTATTTATTTTAATGTAGTTATATTTTTCAAATTATATAAAAACATAAGATGATGGACAAGAATATTACAGATGCCTGAACCTTAAGTAGAAACATAGAATGCCAATTTTTTACTTAACTATTATCTAAAAGTTATTTTAAAAGTTTCATTGGACACTGTAGAAGCATAGAAGTTGGTTTTAGTTAATAATCGTCTAAAAGGTATTTCAAGAGTCTCATTAGAAAATACAAAAGTATAAAATGTCAATTTTAATTAACAATTATTGTCTAAAAGGTAGTTCAAGAGTCTTGTTAGAAACTATAGAAGCAAAGGACTTCTATTTTATTTAATAACCAATATTTATCATTTTCCTATAAATCATTCTTCTAACTTAGTCTTTCCATATAAAACTCTTTTGACATCTCATTCTCTAACATTCTTTCATGTATGATGTTGTCGATACATCATGTTACAACTGATTTCTCATTCCACTTTCAATAAAAGAATGCGTAATGGAAGAACTTTCATCTTCGGTTCTTTCTCATTTTATACTCTTTCATTTTCCATGGTGTAAAAGTAAAATGGAAGAGTTTTTATTTCTCATTCCATTTTCATTGAGAGAATGTACAATGGGAGAATGTTGTCTTTTAGTTATCTCCCATTGTATGCACTCTCATTTTCCATAGATTAAAATTAGAATGAAAGAGTTGGTGAATGATAATTTGATGCATAGTTCTTCTATATTCTTACTCCATATTCATAACTCCAGATTATATGAATCAGAGAAATTTGAGCAACAATGCTAGAATTTGCATTGAAGATAAAATTTTTAATATATAGTTATTTTTTGTTATTTTTGCATATTCATGGAGATGTGTAGTTTTTATTTATTGATAATTTAGTATAGTTATTTTGTATAAATTTGTGGAGATATTGTTTCTTTTTTACTTATTTATTTATTCTTTGATTATGAACAAAGTAATGACAGTTAAAATATAAAAATTTGCAAAATCATTTCTCTTTACTCATTTGTATGTTATTTTTATCTTAAAATTTTATAATAGGCATTTGAATTATAAATATTAACCATGAGAAGACATATCAAAACAAATGTAATGTTCTTTAATAAATTTGTTCAAAAATAATTTTTTTTCATATTTAATTGTTTGCATAATAAAAATTTATAATAATCCATGTTTTAAAATTTGGACGGAACCAAATTAACTAATTCAACAGGAAAAATCATTAACCAGCCATGTCACCAATTTGATTAACCTTCAAAAAACTAATTAGAAAATCAATGAACTATTCAAATTGTTTGAATAGGTCACAAATTTTAAACTACCTATGAATAACTCAATTCATTTGCACACTTACGCATAGATTAAATACTAAATTATTATCTTACTCCAAATACTATATCATTGCTTGATTTTATAGAAAATGAGTGAAATTTTTCAAAAAAGAAAAGGAGTAAAAAATAATATTTTCTCTTCCTTATTGTAAGATGGAAAATATATAGATGAAAATAAGTAACTCTTACCAAAAAATTATTTTGAAACATTAATTTATAATGATTTTACAATTGATTTTATTTAATATGACATTGTCTTAATGATTTGAAGGGTAAATTTATCATTTAATTTAACTTGATTTTCTCTCTCACTTTTCTAATTAAATAAATAAAAATTTATTTAATTTTTTTGGTTCTTTTTCTTCTTATTTGTTTCCCCCTTTTTTTAACCAATCCAGGGTGAACGTCCAATTGATTAGTTGATTTATTAGAGATACTTCTATAAGCGTGTCATTTACGAAAACCAAGTCAACAAATATAATTTGGGACTAGTCCCACTTCCTCTCCTCTTCAAATCAAAAGAAGTCTACCATTCTACAATATTTTTACAAAATATTTTATACTCCTATATGGATCCGGACACTTGCCCTTTTCTGCTAGAAATTAAAAAATAAATAAATCTTTTTTTGAACCTTAAATTATGAAGTGATAATTTTTTATATATTTAATGTACACAAAATTTATACTTACATATAATTTTTTTATAAAAATTATGCACTTGTATAAATCATTATAAATTTTAGGGATAATTACACTTTATTCATCCATTATTTCATTAATTTGTACTTAACTCACTTATATTTTTAAGCATCAATACAATTTACCTATTTGTACTTTTTAATGTTAATACTCTATCCTTCTAAACTTCTTTTTGTCAAATTTTAAGCAGAATATTCCATGATAAGTGAGTTAAGTTAATTTGAAAGAAATCATAGGGTAGTAAATTATAATTTTTATATATTCATGTAAATTAATATTCAGAATTCTCAATTGGTGTTAAAAAATTGTAGCTCTATCTCTATGATTCAGATTTATAAACTACGTGTTATTATCATATACTTTAAAAAAATATCATTAATAGAATATACAAATTTTGTTATTTACAAACATTAAGAATTTTATTTGATATTCTTTACACATGTCATATATTGTAATAGATTTTTTTCTTGCTTAAGATATATTATTAAAATAAGTGGAGAAAACTAATATATTTGATCTCATATTGAGAATTTTTGCATTAATTCATATAAATATGACAAACACTAAAAAAAAAAATTAATTAGTAATGGAAAATTTTGTCACTAATTATCAATAATTTGTTGCAAGAAAAAAAGTGATGAAATTAGTAATGGATAACAAGGTGTAAGTAAATAGCAAGTTAGTAATTCAATTAGTGACAAAATTAGGTTATCCATTGCTAATTTTGTGAGCCAACAATGAACGAAACAAATGATGGATGGAATTAGTAATACCACTATCTATACTAAATTAATATTTTCTTATGAAATTTCCATTGCTACATTAAAATTTAGTGACAGATACTTTCATTATTAGTTTTAATTTATTGCTACATTCATCATTAATATGGTAGTTTGCACCAGAATATTCTATTTCTAATTTTGATCTATTGATGATTCCATTGCTAAATTGAAAATTTTCTATAAAATTAGTGATATTATATTAAAGAGATATATTTGTTTATGTACTTTGCAGCAAGTCAAATAGCAAAAATATGTTATTATTATTTTTTTTTGTAACTTTTGTATAGTTATTACATTTAAAGTCCATAAAAAATGTTATTATTTTATAAAAAAGTAATTTTTTTTATAAAAATAATATTTTTCATTGAAATTTACAGAGAAGAGGGATGTACATAAAAACAAATTTCTAAAAAAAAATATTATAATGCAATTGCTTAATTTTACATGGAATTTGCAGTGTCAAATTTTTTAAAGTGATCAACATATACTTTTTTCCATTTAAATTACGATTTCTTGTATTCTAATAACCGTTTTTATATATAAATAAGCATATTTTTATTATACTAAAATTTGAAAACTTTTCGTGTGTTGAAGGATAATGTTTAAAAGCATACACGAAGATTTGGAAATTTTTAATTGGATTTGATTGTAAAAGTTAATTTTTTGTATATAAAATTTCCTCGAATAAAAATTGTTTATTTTTTGGAAAAATTGTTCAAGGTTGCGTTGTTTGGCCTTTTTCGTGGAAAAATGTTAAGTTCTAATTAACTAACCTAGTATCCTTTGAAACTTTCCTTTCACTCGTTCACACGAAGACAACATGCGCGAGTCACAACCACTTTTGCGCCGAAGTTGGGATGTATTTAGGAATCATGTTTTTTCGTAAAGGAGCATAGTTTTATGTGTTTTATGCTCAAGATTTATGCTGAAAACTTGTATTAAAGTTTTCCAAAAAAAAAAACTTTCAATAGATAAAATTGTCGCTGGAATCATTGAAATTGAAAATTTTCATAAAACTTCTTTTCAATTGCATGGAAATTAATGGTAAAGTGATTTAGCATACTTTTCCTTGCATCGGCCTGCACTCCAAGCTATTGTCGGACAGCATAGACTATGATTCCTACCCATTTACTTGTTAGAGAACGTTAGACGCGCAAAGCTAGTAGAATGAATTTGTGGTACTAGTACGAAATTAAAAAAAAAAAAAGGTTCGACAGTATAAATAGTTTTTTTTTGTAAGTTTATTTATGACTAATGAATTCCTTTAACACAACTACAACCATAATAAGAAAGGAATCTTTATGATTAGTAACTTATATAGTTATGAAAAGAATTATGGCAAATAAATAAATAAAATTCTAAAAAAATAAACTTATATATCAAAAATTGCATATCAGAATTTGTTAAATATTTATTCAATATTGTTTTAATCAATCAATTATTTCATCATAAATGCTCCCTACTATACCTGAAATTATCTTTTATAATTCCAAGATTAGATTAGATAATGAAAATATTATCTTACATTTATTATTCTCTATTATTTCACCAAAAATGGATTTCGACATCTGTCTATTTATAGTTTTATTCGTCTCTCGATAAGGTTGATCACGACATAATGACAAGTCAAGTCGAGCGAGCTTTGTGCCATTTTACGCGTATATGGCGTATATAGCTTAAGTTCCGTTTCATGTAATAAATAAGTAATTTATATTTTATTAATTGAGTTAATAAATTATAAATTAATATTTAGAGATGTTTTATATATCAATTTATTAAAAAATAAATTTTAATTTAATAAATTACTTTGAGTAACATATAACTTATAAACTATTATCTCTTTAAATTTTTTTAAATCTATTTTTCTTATTAATTTCCAACCCATGCCCTTCATAACATAAACCTAAATATTTTTTATAAAATATAATTAATTTAATTTTCATATAATTATATCATAATTTTAAACTATAAATACATAAAATTATGTATGTAAATAAATATGTAACATCATAAAATATAATTAATTATATTTTAAATAATTATAATTTTCTTAGAAATAATAAATAAAAATTATGTAAGTAAATAAATATATAAGTTCATAAATTATAATTAATTAAATATTGGATATTATATTTTTATTTTAAACTTTATAATTGGAATAATATAATTAAATTTTTAGATAAATATAAATTATTTTAACTATATATCTATTTCTATTAATATATCATTTTACACCATTTTATAGTTTTAGTTAATTCAATAACTAATTGTATAAAATACTTTTTATACAATTAATCAACTTAACTAATTTTTTAGCTACTAACTAACTTATTAACTATCAATTAATTTATTAGTTATTTGCACAAAATAGTGTCAAATACTGATAGTGCAAGTTAATCAATGAAGAGCCAGTTCATTTTTTTTTAATTTTTTATTTATTTATTTTTTTACTTTTCAATTTCTCATTGTGTGGTATAGCCTATGTCCACTGAACCATGATGTTCAAGATGTACCAAAAGTTATCAATCAATTTTGTTGATAAAAATACTCTATATTTCTAAACCCAGTCAGAGTCAACTTGTTTGTTGGTGCAATTGTGGAGTTTAATCTCTTTGTGGTGCTGAAGTTGGCGAATCCAATGAACCCGCTGCTATCCTTGTTGACTGACTTCATTTTGCCAATGTTGAGTCACTTTAAAGACTTAATTTTGAGTGCGGCTACAACAGCAAGTATTATTCGCAACTCATAACGTGGTAATGTTGATTTTTCTTAGTTTCTCATACTATCGATTCCTTCATTTTGAATTTTGGGTTTCTTATTTCTGGTGATGATGATGATAATAATAAAATATTTAATAATAAAATAATTAATAATATTAAGAAAATAATGTTGTTAAATAGTAATATAACAATAATAATTATTAAATAATAATAAATAAATAATAAAAATAAAAATGACGATGAAATAAAAACTATAATAAATGTAGTAAAATATTTAATAATCCGAAGAGGAGGCGAGAATTATTGGAGAATTGGGTTAATGAGAAATAAAGGATCATTTCAGAACATTCAGAATGAATGGATGCCTCCTTTCAAGGTCGTTGCAAATGAATATGAAGATTACTTCGCACTAACAGTTCCATATTCAACTCAAGTCTTTCAATTTAGGCCTTGGCTTATGATGGAAAGTTATTTGATTTGAAGTCAAATAGTTATCTTATTGCAAGTGTTTAGGTTTAACAATGATAGTGGGTGCCAACCATATGCTGTACCGTGTTGGGAAAATGCTGAAGTAGCGTATGGTTACATCAACATCACCCGTATTCAGAATGTAAACAATGATACTGACTCGAGCCTTGCAAGAGTTTAGTGTCAGCGAAGGTGTTTCAATGACTGTTAATGGGTTGGATATTCCACCATTTACAGTAATGAGACTGGGTGCACACTTTTTTACAAGCTCCCACCGGTTATTACGGCTGCTCTTTCCTCCGACGATATTCAGCAAATATTCTTGCAAAAGGGGCCTTTCAACAACAAAGGTGAGTAAAATTTATAAGAAATTATGGATGTCATCGTCGTCGAAAATAATTAATATCTATACAACAATGTTTTCTAGAAAGCTAACTTATTTTCCATTTCCTCATCATGTTGATCATTCTATACATCTTTATTTTTTGGGATCTCCTCCTCAATTTAATTTTTAAAATCAGAAAACAACCATATTATTGCAGTTCATTTATTTTATTAAGATTTGAAACAAAACTAAATAGGATAGGTATACGGGGTTGTACGTCGGACATGGTTTTTAATTTTTAGAGGCTTCTTTTATTGTCTTTTATAGGAATAGGAATAATTTTGGAATTATACTGCCTAGTCCTTTTTTTCTTTTTCTATTTTTTGGGGCGGGGCGGGAATAGGCTATAGAATAATTTGCACACTTTAAACCATAATTTGCTATTTGCTATCAATTAACTTATGGCCTGTTTGGATGAAGGGAAAAGAGGGGAAGGGAGAAGAGAGGGAAGGTTATGTGCTATCCTTTCTATTCTTTGGGAGTTTTGCTCAAAAAGGGGAAGGAAATGCTAGTTCATGGCTGACACTCCAAAACCTTCCATTCTTCAAAGTTTTATATTCATCCAAATTAGGGGATTTGGATTGTTATCTTCTTAATTTACTATTTTGATCCTATTTTATTCTTAAATTTATATTTATATATGTTTTTTCAATATTTCACCATTATTATTTTATTAAAATAAAAACATGTTATTTACATTTTCTGAAAGTTATCTAGCTTGTAAAAATACATATTATAATTTAAAAAAATTTTAAATAAAAATATAAAATTATCTTTGTTATTTTGTTGCTGGTTAGATTTGACAATTGTGATCCATTTATTTATCCATGTACATTCAACTTTATTTTCACTTATACATATTGCTTATAGGATGAATGTGAGTTGGGTCATTTTTTACTATGTCAAAGTCATATTAGATCAACTTATAATATTTTTTCTTAAAATTTTTAAATAATAATTATAAAATTATTGTATGTTGACTTATCATATCATTTTCATAGAGATTTTTTTTTAAACAGAAGAAAATTTTATAGAAAAAATTGGATAAACATATTTTTTTGAAAATATTTTTAATCATTAAAAATTCATTAATAAATTAATTTTTTTAATGGGTAAAATTATAAAATTACATACTAGTTATTTATATATTTTGATTTAACCCTTTATTATCCCTTATATAAATTTGGATATACAAGGGGAATGAAAGTTATGACTTAACCCTACATTTTTCTCCCTTCCCCTCCCCTCCATTCTCTATCATTATCTTTTCTTTCTATCTCCACTTAACTCCCAAATATACCATTACTCTTGGCATGAACTTTATTCTTTTAAAACTTCCTAATCCAATGATAAGTGTATACTAACATATTTGTTACATAGAAGGGCAATTATTCTTTAAGAAAATCTTTCATTTGTATATAATTATAGTTACGGGACCTAAAAAGATTATTTAAAATATCCTACTTATTTAATGTTATATATGAAAAGTAGAGAGGAAAACAGCTTTCACTTCTTTAATGCAAAAAGGTTGTTACATTATATATCTGTTAACCAAAAGACATGTAAAGTGTAAAATTCTTCTATTTTTACAAAAATATATGGGATTTCTTTTAGGAAAATGCCTTTTAAGATGACAAACTGAGTTTGAATCGCAATTTATAACACCTATATATTAATTTAGATATTTTTTTGTGAAGATAAGAGTGACAATAACAATACACTCACTGATACAAAAGGTAAAAATTTCAGTTCAGATCATAGAGAAAGGTATTTTTTTTCACGTAGAAAAGATTCTCTCTCTCTTGTGATTTTAAATGGTAACTATTGCATATTTTTGCCACGATTATCATAAAACTAATTCTCAAAAGAGAAAGTAAAAAAAAGTTATAGCATAAAGGTATCACAAGCCCATTAATTGTATCAAAAAGATGAACCTCTTTATTCTGATAATGGATTCATAATCAGCCTTTTCATACTATGTGTAGTTTTAAGGAGAAGAAAAATTCAACTCAAAGGTGGACACTCTACAAAATTTTTGTAAATCATAAATAATTTACTTATTGCATCACCTATGTATTTTTAATACTTGATCGTTTTATAAATTTTCATTCATGCAGAGAAAAAAAAAAAGAGGCCACAAACTATGATACATGATCTATTGGCTTCAAATGAATTAACAAGTGTCAATGAGCTTGAAGATAATATAAACAAGAGACATGAATTAAGAGTGTTTAGCTCTGCATCCATCATGGAAGTCAAAAATGGATTTTCATTAGAATACAAGTTAAGGGAGGCAAGCTTTGGACCAATTTATAAGGTGATTAAATATTGTTGTAGTTGTCTAGTAATTGACTATTTCTTAGATATAACTATTATTTCCCTAATTTTTTATTTCTAAGTAGCAAGAAAAAGACTTTCAAAACCTTCAAGACAAGGAATTGTTGAATGCAAAAATAAATTAACACTCATATGTGAACTTCAACACATGAATCTTGATCAACTTGTAGGATGTTGCATTCATGAAGAAGAAAGAATGTCAATCTATGAGTTTATGTCAAACAAAAGCTTATATTTCTTTCTATTTGGTAAGAAATGTTGGAAGCTTTCTTTAGGTGATGTTATAAATCACACAAGACAATAAGCATTTAGTTTATTCCACACACTTAAGCATTACCATTGATAATTACCTTTTTCTTTTTGCTAGATTCCACTCAAAGCAAGTTATTAGATTTACAAAAAATAGCTCAATGTAATAAAGGGAATTGCTGAAACATTACTCTACCTTCATAAATACTCAAAACTCAAAATCATCCGTGGAGATTTGAAGGCTAGAAATATACATCTTGATGAAGATATGAACCCAAAAATATCAAATTTTGGAATGGATAGAATATTTACACAACCAAATAAAAAAAAAATACTCATAGAATTGTTGGGACATAGTAAGAATCAATTCTCTCTTGCCTTAGTTTTGAATGTTATGGATGCATTGCAATCTATATACTAAGAACTATGGATACATTACAATCTATATATTAGTTCCTCTTAGTAGTTGCTTTTAGTCAAGACTACAACACATGTTCAACCTTTGATAGTTTGAAACATGCGTATGTTACTTTCAAGTAAATCTTACATATTATAGACATGATTTTATAGTTCAAAATGTGCTATATTTTTATGGCATTCATATCAACACATTCTTAAGTACATCATGAGTAAAAAAAATATTCTTAATTACTTTGCCCATGGAAAAATAGAAATAAAAATTGGAGATTAAGGAATTGAAATTCTAGAACAAAAGGAACATATATCTTCAACTATATATTTGTTTATGTTTTTCTTGATAGAATAAAATCCTTTTCTCTTGCTAATGAAACATCTAAGAATTTTCTGTACATATCTAAAATTAATAACAAGTACAAAATATTTATCTCTTACTTTTTGTAATGGTTACATGTTTCCTGAATATGCCATGGATGGAGTTTTCTATATGAAGCCTAATGTTTATGGTTTCAAAGTGCTATTTGAAATTGTTAGTGGTAGAAGGAACAATAGTTTTTACAATGTTGATAGTCCACTCAATCTCATAGCACATGCATATCAAACTATATTATTTGTTCATTTGATATAATTTCTTCTTAGTTTAAGGCAACATTAATAAATTTTCACTAGCAGGCATGGGAATTATGGAAAGAAGGTGCAACTTTACAATTGATGGATCAAACACTTATTCACTCATATGCTTATGATGAAGTAATGCAATGCATTCATATTGGTATTTTATGTGTGGAAGAGGATGTCGATGATTGAGTCACTACGTCAAATATTATATCAATATTAATCAACAAAATGTGCACTTTCTTTGCTTAAAAGGTCAAGATTTTATACCAGAAAGAGGATGCCTAAAGTGAAAACATCTTCTAAGGAATCCAAGGCTTGTTCTATAAGTGAAATCACAGTTTCCCAATTTGTTGCAAGATAGAAAATCGAATGAATTTGTTAAGAGTTATTATCATATATATGTTAGTGCATGATGGGTTTCGTTCATGTTGTATTGTAATTAAGTTGTAAACTATTTGTAATAATAAATGATGATTTCTCAAGTGCCAATAATGCATGTGACTAATAGCTAGCAATAATCAAGCATCTATCAATTTATGAAAGCAAGGAAGGCAGTTTGGTAGCTTTCCAAGAGGCAAGTCAACCCCAAGAGCGAAGGAAACCTTGAACTATGAACATATAAGGCAAAGACCGAATTATACGAGATTCACTGAAACAAAGAAATTAGTCAGTTTGCATCAAATTAAATTCAATAAATAATTTGCTTCCTTAAATCAAGTAATGAAAAACACAATATCATAATCAATAATAGGTTAGCGCAGTGGAAGTAGGCTAAGTCCCAAGACAATTCGAGCCTAGTAGACTTAAATTTCATCCTTAGGAGTGTCTTTGTTAAGTGGGGTTTATTATTTACTGATCCTGCTCTAAACAGAGATTACTATTTCGTGAAAAGTTTGTATTGATACATTAGGTGTAAAAAAACAATATTATATACTTAATTCAGTATGCATTAAATGATCGTTAGTCTTGAAATCGTGACCAATATGATAATCATTTCTCAACCGCAAAATTCTACCTACTTAACTCATTAATTTGTATGGCGATATATATATATATATATATATATATTCTTTTCAATTTGAAATATTTTATGAGCGAGATAACTATGTCTTTAAAAACTAAAAATACATGGGTTTCACGAATTTAAAGCCTCCTTAACTTTATTGGGACTATCTCTTTTCCCATATTTATTTAAAATATTTTTAAATTTAAAAATTATTCAAAAAAATTAAAAAGTTAAGACATAATTGATTTCCTATAAAAGTTATGCCATCTATTTATATTATCTTCTTCTTTCAAAACTCTTTCAACTGCAAATTTCTCTATCAAAACAAAAAAGTTCCCTCCAAAAATAATCTCCAAAATATTCATATCAAATATAGGTCAATTCACTTTCCTACTCAAAAAAGTCAAAATAGTTAGAGCATTTAATGCTATATCTATTATTTTTATATTTTATTATACTAATTTATTTTCATTTTAAATTTAATATATTTTAATTATTTAATTTTCTATCATCTTTTAAATAAATAAATAAAATTGCAATCTACTAATAAGCCATAGATATTTATCTTTAAAATATTAAAAATAGATATGAATAGAAAATGAAATATGAAGGCCATATTTTATTACACTAATTTATTTTCTTTATTAATTTAACATATTACAATTATTTAAATTTCTATCCTCTTTTAGATAAACAATTTTTTTTTACAATCTACTAATAAACTATATTCAATATTTTTCTTAAAAAATTTAGAATTATTTTCCAACTAATTTTAATATTTATCATAAAAATTACTAAGAAAATATATGCATAGAAAATGAAATGAGAAGGGAATCAATTATATATCGCTATATATTTTTCCTGAATTATAACTTGATATATCACTTTATTTTTGTACAGCATTTTTTTTTACTTCTTTAAAAGGCTAAAATCAAGATTTATATAAATCTTATAAAGAGAGATAAAAATAAAATTTTTTAAAGGCATTTAAGAATATTAAAAATCTTAAAAGGCTAATATTAAGAATTTTTAAAAATTATATTATTTTTCTCTAGAATTCTTTCATCTGTAAATTTTCCCCCCAAAATAAAAATATTACTCTCCTAAAATGAACTGAAAAAAATTTCATGTCAAAGAGCATTTAATGCAATGTTTGCCAATTTCATATTGTATTAGACTAGTTAACCTTCTTTCTAAATTTAATATATTACAATTATTTAATTTTTATTCCTTTCTAAATAAATAAAAAAATTCACAATTTACTAATAGATCATATACAATATTTATCTTCAAAATTTTATAATCATTTATTTTTATTAAAATATATTTTATATTCTTAATGAATTATTTGTATATGTCCATATTATAAATTGGTATAGTATTCTTACAAATTTTCTTAATATTATTCTAATTATAATACTATCTTGAGCATATATTTTATATTTGTCATCACTTTAATTTATAAAATTATTTTAGTTTATGAAAGATATAAATATATATATATATATATATATATATATATATATATATATATATATATAACTTTTATATTATAAATATGTTTTTTAAATTATTTTATTTACAATACTATCCTTTCATATTATTAGTTAAATTCAATAATTATCATACAATAGATTTCTGACTATAGTTTAAATTATACTGAACTTTAAATTATTAATTTAATATTTTTACCAATATTTTTAGTAGTTGATATTTAAACACACCACATTTAAAACCATTTCTAGGTAGAATAATTATTTTTTATTTACATTTTTCTATATTATTAATGAATTAATTGTATATGCAAATATTATAAATCGCTATAATGCACTTTCATAATAAGTTACAATGTATTTATTGGTAAAAAGAATTATTATTATACTTTTAAACTAATTTTGAAATATGTGAATTTGACAATATTGAGCATTTGATCTCACAGACTTTAGTTTTTTTCTATTTAATTACAGATTTTACTATCTTACATTAAAATTTTCACAAATAAGAAGATTTTTGTAGAAAATTTAGAGAAGAAGAAAAATATGTATATTTAAATATGTGTATATCTTAATGTTTCTAATTATGTTTTTTAACTATACAAATTATATTAACCTTATAATAATTTTTTGATAATATTTATTTGCAAAATGTAAAACATATATATATATATATATATATATATATACATACATATATATTAATTTTGACAAAAAAAAAAAAACACTCCCGTGTAGCTAGTACATTAAAAAAACAAGAATAGCTAAAGAAAAAGGAATTGTGAAAAGAAGATAAGCAAAGGCAAATCATGATTTCTAAGAGTTAGACATTCACATGGCAGTAAGTAAAAACTTCGGACGAGTTTGTTAACAAATTCAATTCTTTTGGCCTTTTCCACGAGAAATAGAAAAATTTTTGCGTTATATATTTTATAGACCATTTTGATAGGCACAGAAAAAATTATTGTAGAGCATTACATTATTTAATCATAATTAAACTTGAAAATGGTAGAGAAAATATAAATTAAAATAAATTTGGTATAAATTGATCATTTTTGTTAACTTTACATTTAAAAAATTCTAATTGACACAGAGATCTTTAACAGAGTTGCAAGGTGAGAGATATTTTAGTCAAACTAACTTTATTTTTTGAATTTGTTAAACTAACTTTCTTAGGTAAAAAAGTTAGCAAACTACATGTTTTGTCTAAAATAAGAAAGCACCTTGATTTGATTATTATAATTGAATTGATGACAGACCAATTTTCTTGATTTAATTTTTAACAATGAATTAATGACGGATTAATTTTCCCTTAGCGGTTATTAACTTGAAGTTTTGTTCGAGTGTTGTCTATGAATTACAATCTTCATTCTTTAATTTAACTAAAATTACTAATGTGATCAAATATAACCTAATTTATATTAAAGAAACTATAATAAAATATTATATTTCGAGGCAGCCAAATTTAGGAAACTAAATTTACCATTAAATTTAACTATGTTATTTGATGTATGTTAATATATTTCCAAATTATTTTATAACCTTATACAAAACATACGTTACATCTAAATTGTATTCTCCATGTTATTATAATTTATATAAAAAAAATAATGGGTATATATATAGGGGGCGTACAGTGAAAAGAGTGAAATGAGATGAATGAATTATGGCTATTAGGTCTTGTATTCATAATAGTCAATATTAAAACATAATTAAAAATCACATGATCACTTAAAAAAAGTCACATCACTTTATATTTTAATCTTAACCCTTCAATATTAGATTGAATGGTTATAATTCACACATCTTATTTTCACATGAAAACACTCATTTCATTTGATATGCTTTCGGTATATATATTCACATTTCACATTTTGTATAGCATGGTGCACGTACAAGTGGAATAGCATTTTTCCACGGTTAACTTGTTAAAATTAACGGAGAGATAAACGTTTACATTTGCCATTATCGAGAGGTTTACTTTCATGCCATGTTACTCTTCATAGTGCAATATTTATTCTTCTCACTTCTCAGAGTGCAACATTTGAAGCATTCCACTATGTGCGGTTGATCATGACACATTTGGTCGTGAAATCTACTTTCTTGTTTGTTTCTATGTTCTTATGCTGCATCATGAAAACCAGCCCTGTTACTCTCACTAGAATGGCAGGTGATAATTTGAACCAGGTGATACGCTGAATTCCGCAGCCCAGTTATGCTCCGCAGCGAGCACAAACTGCTTTGATAGTTATGATGATAACGGCGCCTTCAGTTACTTGGCTTTACAAAATCAAAGGGTATACAATCAAACTGGCAATGAGTGGCTGCGAGGGATTTAAATTACGGTTGCAGTTACGGTCACAGTCGCATCGCAATGTGGACAAATGCGAAAAAATACGGCCATAACGGTCTAAAATTGCAAAAAATTACAGATGCGATCTGCTCCAAAAATGCAATATTGCAGACTGTTTTTTAAATCCTAGGTGGCTGCTATGGATTGGAAATCCAAATGAAGCAGTTGTCAACAATTCTGGGGAAATGATTTTGGATCGCTCTGGTGAATTGAAAATTGTAAATTGTTTCTGGAGGCAAACCCATCAGAATATTATACTTTCTAATTCGTTCCATCAATTAACACTAAAGCCATCTTATTTGTTAGCGGCAACTTTGTAATCAAACAATTTTATCCTAATGAATCAAATGCTGTTTTATGGCAAAGTTTTGATGATCCCACCCGCGTGCTACTGCCAGGGATGAAATTGGGTGTTAATCATACAACTGGCCAGATATGGTCACTGGTTTCATGGATAGGTTATGATGATCCAAGTGCAGGTGACTTCACGCTTGAATGGTAGTTTAAAAGATGGGAATTGATAATTCGAAGAAGAGGAGGAATTAATTGGAAAAGTGGTTTATTGAGAAATAATACATGGTTTGAGATGAGAACACTCCAAATGAAATGATCCTTAGTCTGTACAAGAATGTAATTGGCTTGGGGAGGCATTTCCCACGACTTTTTTGATTTCATCGGTATATTAATTCTGCCGCCGAAATTTCCGCGCTAATTCTATTGGTGGGAAACGAAGATGTGGATTTTTGTGGAATATTCCCGCGGATTTCTCACGGCATGTTAGCCGCCTCAAATTTGTTGAAAATAAGTTTAAAAATTTTGTAAAATTTTGATGTTAATTAACTAAACACATGTAAATTTTATAAAAATTACACAATCAATTCACAAATTATTGTAATGAAAAATGAAGTAGCAGTGTAAAAATTACAAAAATCATAATTTTGGTTTGAAGCAAATTCTTAAATTCAAAAGATGCATTCTTTAAATATGTTTAATTAAAATATAGTGAAGTTCTAAATATATATATATATATATATATATATATATAAATATTTGTGCTGCATAAATAAAATTAAAAAATAAAGCTTTAATTTATGAGAAGTTAGGAAGTCTTGCGTATCCTATGACACTCAAGAAACAAAATAATAAAGATTCTAGGAAGGTTGAGAAACCAACCTCTTTTTACCATGTTTGATATATGTGATTACCATGATTTTGCTTCCACTTTTCTTTAATTAACTAAAAAAAAAAGAAAGTAGAAGTTGAAGAAACAAATAATTAAAGTAGGGATTTAATACCTGGGCAGATAACTTTATTTTGAACCTCCTAATACAAGTTTTTACAATAACTTCACTAGAGTTAGAGGATGATATCTACACACTCCCCGTAGCAACTCATTCCTATTAAAATAATTCGCAACAAAAGAAAAATATTAAATCCCAACTAAGCATTTACTCGGTTGAAACAATTTAAAATAACAGGACAACCATTGTACACTAACCTTGTAGCCCACTTCATCAATAATTCATCTCTGTACTCTCTTTCATAATTTGGAAATAGATCATCCTCATCTTCTGATGCTATACTTCTAATTGGACAGCCAATGATAGTATGTTGTTGAAATTGAACTAGACACCAAAACGTGATTTCTTGTTGGCAAAGCTTGATGTTAGTGTGGCATACCTGTTTGTAGACAAGTTTATGATGGAGTCCTCTCCAACAACTTTACCTGTAGATCAAGATTTAGAAAGTTAAATAGAATATGGTGGACAGACAAAAATTTGCCCCGCAGCATAAAATGCCAGGGTGATGCAACTACTAGACAGAAATTTCTTGAACTTTGAAAGCTAAAATGGCCAAGAGAATTTAATATAAAAGATATTTGGTACATAAAACTTAAATTTTACCAAAAATTTTCATAAACAAATTTTAAGCTAGCAATCTACCTGGAATAGGCATTTGATAAATATGATTCTACTAAGTAGAAAAAGCATCAAGCAAACCTTTACACCACCGGGAAGAAAAAAAGAAGTTAATCCTTCATAAGCATTACCAGCCTCTTCCTTGGAGGATATTTGAAAAGTATCTGTATGAGTACAAATTAGATATTAGCCATAAAAAGCTTATTGACTAATAGTCATAAACTAACTACAACTATAATTATAGAGGAATGAGTTAAGCTTTGCAATGCTAATTTACTATCAAATTGTTTGTTTGACAAGGCATCTTCGTAGGAGCAGCATCAGATCATATGTTCGGATATCCTTAAAAATTTGTCAATAGAAAACACATCAAGCAGATACATATACTGTCACAAATCCAAGAACCACATCTTGGAATTTGTTTTTACGTATTTATAGAAATATAGTTTATACTTTTGGTTACATTTATGAATGTGATAGAACAGCTCAGAAATTAGTAGAAACTAAAGAAGAAAGAAGAAAGAACGAAGAAAGAATGAGTCTTTATTTGTAAGAAACAGAATCCTGCCAATAACAGTATAAACTGGACAAGATAGGAATGTACACTCTCAGGTTCTTCGAGAGACCTGTCCTCTCCCCTTTTCCTTTTTCTATTTTTTCTCCCCCCCTCTCCAGCTTGCCTCTCTTCTCTCACATTCGGTTGGGCTTCTAACAGAATGCCTAACTGAAATGTTGTTATTCTGTTTCTGTTCTCTCCCCTCCTAACTGCCTTCTAATCCTATTTATCTTGTTATGATCTTCTGTTATTCCTTTATTACCCTTCTATTCCTTCTGATGTAAACTTTTCTGATTGGGGGTTTACTAACAGAATGATACTATCAAACAGACCTGAGGTTCCAATGCTGGTAAAGGAGAGGCCTATAGCGCTATCAATTTGAAATCTACAGATTCATATTTGCCCTCATGATACACAGTAGAATATGATCAACTTAAGCAATTATACCCTCATCACATTATATGAGCTCAACTCAACAGGATCAGAATTACAAGTTAATTGTTATCAATTTCCTTCAATGGCATTCATTCTTTTCTTAAAATAGCAAGCAAAACTATAGCAGAAAATCCTTAACTAATTCAAGTGATCTGTCATGTAGAAAATATATCAATTGAATTAAAAAAAAAACTCCAATATAGAGTTTCAAACCAATATAGACAAAACATCATCATAATCAAACATTTACTACATTCAGACAGGGTGTATACCAAAAAACCAACTGACCTGACCATTCTTGCAAGAAATGGCACGCCCATCTCTGTATTACATAGGATAGAATGATACTATGCCATGCAAGATATAAAGATGGGAGCTTGATTCAATTCAAGCACAAAATATTAGAGTGTAGATGGCTCTAGCAAACAATGTAATAGGAAATGTTAATTTACTTCCCATAAAATTTGACATAATAAAGTAATCACTTTTAATGAAATTACCCAGTGTAGTGATAGCTAGATATTACTAAATTCTCAGCGATACTAAACTAAGTTAGAATTTTATCTCCCAAAGTAGCTTATGCAATACAAAAAGTGGTAAAGTACAACACAGATTAATATATTTGAGAACACTAAAATACAAAAACTGGACTAAAGGTTGCCACATTACCTAATCCTAATCCCGTCTTCTAACTTTGACTCCTTTGTTCTGCTTCAGAAGCCAAAAGCAATAAATTTAGAGTAACAATAAGGATAAAGGCTTGGGGTCAACTCAATCTAAAGCATAAGTCACGATGTGATGTTCCATTTGTCATGCTAGCAATCTCAAATAATCTAAATAACCGTGAATCTTAGCTAATGCCTTGAGAATAAATATCTGGGAAAACTTACGATTAATATTGATTACTCTGAAAGAACAATGAAAAATCCGATTTAGTATTTATTCCAACTACTAACACTTGTTGCAATGGCCATTTCCTTCTTACTTATCCGCATAGCATCTGTTGATTAGACACATACAAAATCAGTACCTGAACAAAAGTGAAGCATTTGTGGAGTTCATATTCCTATTTTCTTTTAGATGAACCACTATATGAAGCTAAATAGAAAATCAGCACAAAAACTCTATTCCAATATAGTCCATGAGTAAGCTCTGTAGAAATTTGAAAGAGACTGGGTTTTAGATAATTCAAATTAGATCATATTCATCTGCATGACAGCCCAGGGTGGTGAGATTTTGAGTTTGAACATTCTTTTTGTTTTTAATCCACATTTTCCCAGTAAAAAATAGCTAATGAAAGAGGCAGAAATTCCCATAAAGTTTGAAACGTTAATCCTCATGATCTCGCATCCCTGGAAAACAAACATAGTAACCACTAGATAGTGAAAATAAGCACACAAACCTTAAGAGCATCAGATCTGCTTGGTCAATTATTGAAATCAAACGTGATACCGAACTAGCAAATCAAGCCGATAGATCTAATCATACAAGCAAAACAGGTAGTAACTGAATGCAAGAGACTAGAATAGATAACCATAGAACACATAGGCTAAAATCAGAAAGCCAGATAAAGAAGAAGTTCAAATCCAAATAGAACATATACAATAGTAATTAAAAAAAATAAAAAGAAAACCTCAATGTTCTTCATTTTATTTCCATTGAAACCAAAACATTGCTTTTTCTTTCCTCAAAGCTCTCTAAGGAATTCAGTAACAAAAATGTGCAAAGTAACAAAGTTCAAACCATTCTTCATGTAAAAGAGATGCATCAATTCTTACTCAAGATAGCACGATGGTGAAATCGTTAGCCATCGAATGAAATAGAATTGTCCAATTTCGAATAAAGGAAAATTTAAAAACCCAAAATACAAGAAAGCCCTAAATCCAAAATAAAATTGATCAAATTTTACTAGAGAACAATTAGAGGATTCATCGGAATTTTTACTGCTAGTCATCCGTTCATTGGGGTGAAGCTTCAAAGTAGAATGAAAGGGATTCTACTTCTGAAGATTTCAACCTCCATGTCCGGGCTTCAAACTTCGTTGCCATCAGATTCTAGTGCTTGAATTCATGACAAAGCAAGCAACAAAGCAAACACGCTGGGTTTTGTCTCTAGATTACAAGATAAAGAAAAGTTCAAGAAATAGAAAAAGAGATGTCAGGAGAGAGAAAAAATGTAAAATAAGAAGAAAGAGGGCCTTTGTTAAATTGTGCCAGCTTTGGTTTTTTCTTCCACCGGCCCTCACACTCGTGGAATAATCCGTGGCAATTGGCATGTTTTCCTGCAGTGAATTTCAACGTGGTTGCAATTGAAGATGAAGCTTACCTCCAACTAACAGCTCCAAAAATCCAAAGAAGGGGTTTCATTTTGGCTTTTGATTTATGACGGATCTGCAGTTGATGGGATTAATACAGTTATTGCAAGTGTTGGTGCATGCTATGGTTTCAACAATGATAGTGGGTGCCAAGAAAATTCTGAAGCAGTGATTGGTTACATCAACTTCACCAATGATCAGAATCAGGGTTTTAGTGCCGCAATATTGCAGTTGTGGCATTATTGCAATTCACAAGCACTGTGGTGTGCTGCAGCTGCAACGTTGCAATATTGCATACTGTTGCAGCAATAACGGCTGTAGTAGCTGCAATACTGTCATTTATGAATTTTTTATTTAAATAAGAGTTTAAAATTTTGATATCTTACTTACAATGAAATTTGATTTGATCATATTACGCTAAATTAAATGAATTAATGTCAAGTAATATAAACTGATAGTACAAATTGATAGTTATGTGTTTATTATACATTGTGTGAATAATACAAAATTTTATGATTGCAATATTTTCAACCTGCATTTTAACTTCTGCAATATCTGCAACCGCATGAAACACATCCAACTGCAACCACAATTCATAACCTTGATCAGAACGTAACAAATGATGCAGACTCAAGATCTACAAGAGCTGATTGTCAGCGAAGGTGTTTCAATGACTCTGACTGTGTTGGATTTTCCACCTTTTGCGTTAATAGTACTGGGTGTACTTTCTTATAAAACCAAGGAACCGTTTTTAGTAGTGCTTCTGATCCCACTGCCTATAAGCTCATCTTTCTCTTTTTCGGCGAAACGGCACTCCCTCCCCCCCGGAAAAGGTGAGTAAATTTTCATCTTACATTAAATTAAAATATGTATTATATACTAATATTCTTATTATATCTTTTCTTTGATAGATTATTTTTAGAAAATATTTACTTCATCTCTACACAACAATGTTTTCTGGAAAGCAAAATTATTTTGCATTTTTTCACCGTGTTAATTATGTGATATCTCTTTATTTTTTACCGTCTCATTCTCATTTAAAATTTGTAAATAGAAAGCAGCGACATAATCAAACCACTCCAACTTTTTCTTTCTTTTTTATCGGGATTGAAATTAAAAAAAAATACGATATGTGTAAGGTTGTACGTAACACAAGGTTTCATATTTAGAGGCTTTCTTCTTTTGCTGTCTTGTATAGGAAAAGGAGAGATTTTCGAACTAAGCTGTAGCCGGACCTCGCATTTTTGGAATAGGGTACTGGATAATTTGCACACTTTAGCCATAATTTGCTACATGCTATCAATTTACTTAGTTCTGGTAACAACTTTATTCTTTTGAAAATTTTTAATCGAAAAATAATCCTCTATTTTTTTTATAGAAAGTGCTTTCTATAAAATATTAAAATGGAGAAATTTTTTATTCATTCAATGTTAAATATGAAAAATTTAGAGAGAGCAACTTCCTTAATTTCAAAAAGGAATTTGCTTTTCTCTATTATCATGCCTCTAAGTATCATATTTTTTTAACCAATAAGACAAATGACACATAAATCCTCTATTTATATATATGCAAATGACATTTTTCAACACAAAATACTTTCCAACAAAAGAAATAGAGCCTAAGTGGATATTGAAAATCTGTTGGACTTGCACACTATATTTGTTTTGTGGAAAGACATTTCCTTCTAAGAAAACCTCTCATTTTTTTATAGTTATAGTTATAGTTATAAAATTTAAAGGTCACATAAATTATTTGATTAATATTAATGTGAAAATTATGGTGGAAATTACAACTCTCCCACTTTTTTTAAGTAGAAGTTGTTTTCGACCATTACTATGAACATTATTTTATTAATCAAAAGACATGTAAAGCATAAAATTCTTTTACTTTTAAACAAGTAAATGATATTTTTTTAAATAAAAGCATGTTTAAAAAGAAATAGAGCATAAATCACATTTGACAACACATCCCTATTAATTTAAGTTTTTTTTCTTTTATTTGAAGGTGAAAGTGACAACAACAATATAGATAACAACAGTAGTAAGGATCCAACTCAGATCACAAAGAATTTTTTTTTTAATCTTCACATAGAAAAGATTCTTCCTTTCTAGTGATTTCACGAAGTTAGTGCAAATTTTTTTAAGTGATTATTTTAAAATTAACTCTCAAGAAAGCCAAAAAAAATTATAGCATAGGAATCACAGGGTCGCTGTCTGTACCAAAAGTAGTTGAAGCTCCTTTTGTCCATTATCCCATTATCTCATGCAGATAAAAGGAAGTGGCCACGTGTAGGTGTAGTGATAGAAGCTTCTTTGTTCACTTTCTGCCTTTCCATACTATGCGTAGCTCTAATGCAAACAAAATTTCAATTTAAAGGTAGGCATTCAACAAAATTTTTTGACTCGTGCATAATTTATATATTGCATCACCTATGTAATTTCCTTGTTTGATCATTTCACAAATTTATTCATTCATGCAGAGATATTGTGAAATGATCAAAATTTGAATATTCTTATCATTGTGGTCATGGTTGCAATTTTGCATGTTGCAGGAAAATGTAGAAAAATACGGTTGTCGCAGAATGAAATTGTGAGAAATTATAGATGTAGTATGGTCCGCAATTGCAATATTGTGTAATATTGCGATTGCAAATCATTTTTTAAATCCTTGTTTTTGATGAAAATATGAACCCAAAAATATCAAAATGGTTAGAATATTGACACAATAGGAATCAAAAGTGAAAACTCGCATGATTGTTGGAACATAATAAGAATTCATCAATTCTTTTTTATCTCTCCTTAGTTTTAAATGTGGTGGATGCATTACAATCCATATCCTATGTCCTTTCACTAGTTACTTTTAGTCAACACTACAATAGATGCTTGCCATTGTAATTTAAAATTTCAACCCCATTACAATTTGAAACATGCATAAGTTACTTTTAAGTGAATCCTACATGTCATACATGATTTTATAGTTCAAAATGTCCTATTTTGTTATGGTATTCACATCAGAACATTCTTGAGTGCTTTACGAGAAAAAATAATCATTCTTAATTACTTTACTCAGAGAAAAGCATAACCAACAACTCAAGGACTTGAAAATTTTCAACAAGCAGTACACTTTATTTATTTTTCTATTTATTTTGATAATGCTATATATCTTGATAATGCTAATGATTTTACATCTAAAACTTTTATTAAATATTATATATCAATTAGAATAATTGTTGAACATCTTAAAGTATGTTCATACAGAAAATGATTCAACTAGAATAATTTTAATGCCTTAAGTTAGTAGTTTGATCATTGTTCAAGAGAACAAAATTTCCTTTAATATCTTGAGGGATGTCCAACTTTACATATTAGAATACTTATATGCATCATGTCCAAAAATTACAATTCTCCCACATAATTAGCTTTGGTTAGGAGTTAAAAAGTTTTACTCATAGAAATTTTTTGAATGTCCATTATATTTTAACTCCGTTACAATGCATACTATTGATTTTGGCAAGTGATAGAGATTATAATTTCATGAACTTATATTTAAAATTTAGAGAGAGAAAATATATAGCTAAATTAACAATATGATATTCAATCTTCTTGTCTCTTATACAAAGTGAGTTGAACTAGAATTTCATAAGATGAATGATTTATAAAGTATGTCAAATATATTATTGACCAAAAAGAAATGAATAAATATTATATGTAGGCTATAAATGCTTATATTCAGATTAATGCTTAATTATGACAATCTAATTTTCAATACCAATTGAGTTTTAGACATTGCTTATGAGAGATAAACCTATTGATTCCAAATATAAATATAGTCAAAATAAGGAATGAGTAAATAAATAAAATAACATTATTGAGAAATCAAATATTCTTGAAGAGACTTGAGACATAATGACATATGAATAAGATTGTTTTATGGAAATAAAGAGATCTTAATTAATTACATCCCCACTGGAAATGATGGAACCAAAAAAGGAACAAAGTTGTCAACAATGTTTATTGTTATATATAACGTTGTGCTCAAAATTATAAAAGATAATGATTTGTGAGAATCCTAAATTTATGAAATGATGATATAGAATTATTAGCAGGGGGGAGAGAGAGAGAATAGATGCACTTCAAACAAAATTTCTAAGTTCAAATTTATTTGTAATGTGAAGAAACACTTAAAAAGGCATTAAGCCAATGTAATGCCTTGAAGCTGTGAGGCTAATAAGGTACAAATGTATGGTTCTACCAAGATAATAAAAAATTTTTTGATGCCAAGAGAAGCATGGTTCATACATTAGAATTTTTACAATTGTTGTTATTAACTATGAGAAATATTTATTTTTATACGGGGGACAACTTTTTACTGATATATTAGAACTTCATATATGTTTAATAAATTTAATATATCCTATTTCATGCATACCAATTGAAAATGATATCAGATGAAAATTCTTGAAGGATTTTAGATATTTTATGCATTGAATTTGAATTTTTGTGAAATATAATAAATGTAATTGCAAATATCATTGTATGACTAAAGTAATGAAGATAAATGTGGTACAATCATCTTATTGAATATTGGTTGAAAAAAGTATATGTATATATATAACTAAATCTCTTGTGTTTTTATAAAAAAATATTAATGTGGTTTCACTATAATTGATACATATGCTGATGATGTGAATCTTATTAGGTAAAAGAGTATTTGCAAAGAAGAATGGAATTTTTGATAAATGATTTTGAAAAATTGAGTTTTGCCATGGTCTGCAGATCAAGCATTGAAATGATAAAAAAAATTTGTTCATCAATCAAAATAAAAAGATCCAAAAATATTTTTATGGATAAATTATGTTAGTTAAAGTTCTTAATAATTGTTTAATCACTAGGTGCCTATAAGAATCCCTTTGAACTCTAAAGAATTAGAAAAAAAAGGTCTTGAAATACCATATTTTGGAGCAATTGATGAACTAAGCTAGTTTGCTTATAATACATATTCTAATATCACTTTTTGGTGAGTATATTGGAAAAATATAATTTTTTTCCAGCCCGTAGGTATTAGAATAAAACAAAACATTTATTTTTAGTACCTATTTCGAACAATTGATTTGAGATTATTTTATTTGTGTGGATTTTGAGTAATATTTCTTTAGTTATGCTGATGTAGAATGTTTGATCCACATAAAGTTTTATTTTATGTTACTATTTGTTTACATACGATAATGCAACTATATCATGTTTCTTAATATGGGCTATGAATTTCATGAAATCCACACGAAAGTAATGCATCTTGTAAAAGCTCAATTACAAAAGGATTATGATACTTGATCAAGACAATAAGTTTGTTCAAGTGATCTCTTATTGAATTGTTAGTAAAATCATTATCTAAAATGCCTTCAATTATATTCTTAACATGGGGAGTTAAGCTCATATTGCAGTCTTTTTTTCCTTGACCATAGTTTTTCCTTATTCTGCTTTTCTATTAAGGTCTTTAATGAGTCATATTATTCACTAAAGAATAATATACTCTTTTTCCTTCATTTTTTCCCAATGAATTTTTCTTAGTGTAGATTTTAATGATGCTTATTCTTTGTATAATGGACATTTGAGGACAAGGGAGTGTTAAAAATATTAATTAACATAGATGTCCTTAAAATATTTTTAATTTATCTATTAATTATTAAATTAAGATTTATTAAACCTTTCCTGTTTTAACTAACAATAGATAGTTATCAATAAGTAATAATTATCTAAGATAATTACCAACATCAACTGGCCAGTTATCAATTGATACATAGGAAGTCTATAAATACAGAAGGCTGTAGATGGATTATATGCACATTCATGAATAGGAGAACAATGCTAGATGATCCGGCTTTAGGGGACGAATTTAAGCTACGAACGTTCCATGTCATTTGCATAATTTGAACGTAATAATATAGAAACATAGTATAATTGAAAATAATAGAAGAGTTATTAAATAATAGAAAAACAAAATGTCAACAAAAGAAGTCCAATTACCTATATCATCAACAAACAGAATACCTATTCTAGCTATTCATTAATCAAGGAGGCAGAGGTGCCATTTGTACTTTTCTTTTGGAGAAATGTAAAAATACACTTCTTATTTTTGTATGGTTAATTTTTATTCATTTCAATTTTAAAAATTGAAAAATTACCTTCCTAAATAATATAAAATTTAGAAATAGCACTTTTTACCAAGTTAATATACCAGTTTATCAAATCAAGTTATATATAATTTTCTTTAGGAATTTTCAATAAAAATTATTATACTATAATACATTGATTTATCTTATCATTTTTTCTAAAATTATTTATGTTATATTATAAAAACAAATTAAATTAGGTATGCTGTTTTATTTAAATATTTCAAAATGAATTATAGAATTATGTGTAAAAATATGATGACAAATTAATATGTTATAATATTGTTATTATTATTTAAAAATATGAGAAAAATCATGTAATTTGAGGAAATGGTTGATTTTCTTTATAACAATTATTATTTTTAAAATCTGTGGATTTTAAGGTGAAAATTTCCAAATTTCTAAAATAGAAGAGATAAAATTCAACTACCACATAGCTCATAGCAGAAGAAAGTATTTTACATTTATTTTAATTTTTTGGAAAAAAATCTTTTGCTGGGTAAAGAATACTTTAATAATATGAGGTAGAGTGGAGACATCTATGCAAATTCGGTAAAATTTTCTAAGTTTTTCTGGCATTTTCTTTTTCTCAAAAAACTCATTTTACTCTTAAAAAATTACAACAAAAAATTCACACAAATTTGTTTTACTCTCCTGGTTAATTTCTGCCTGATTCATCCCCGTAAAATATCATATGGACAATATAACACTTTTGAGAAATATAAAATAAATGAATTATTTGATTAGTTACTAATTTTGATGAAATTACCTCTTGCTATGCTATTAATATAACGAGATAATTTTGAAACTTTCAAAACTAATATCTAAAATTAAATTCTGTATTTTATTTATTTTTAAGAATAGAAAAAAAAAGGTATTCTGATTGGTACTGATGATCCAGGTAATTTGACTTCTTTTATTTCATTTTATAATTATTATCTGATAATTCTTTTATTGCAATTAATTTTACCATATTTTGGTATTATTACATTCAAATTACGCACATAACATGGCATATTCGGCGTTTAAATTCAACTCTTAAAGCCGAAATTCTATTTTTGTTATTCCATTCTCTTCATCTATTTTTCTGTCATTTTAATCTTATTTTCCTAATATTTAAATTATAATTTTAGAGAGAATGGACAAAATTTTTTATGGATATTGGGATCAAAAAAATTATAATTTTATAAATTAAATTCCTAAAAAAAATTTTATGTCAGCCTCGAACGTTAAGGACCATAAAAAATTTCAAATGAAAGGTTATTACTACCAAACAACATAAGCGTGGGCGGACTTACATACACAATTACAAACTGACCTACTTAATTTTTGGTAACTTTATTATTATTGTATTGATTTATTTAAAGTAAATTACATATCATTGTTTGAATTAGCGTACTCACTCAATATACGGATCATGGGGATACTTAGAGTCAACTTATAACTGGATATCCACAAAATCACTTTCTATGACTATCATATCTTCTGCTACAGATCCAAGGCCACAAATATTTAAGGCAAACCTGGTTGAAGAAAATAGAAGGGACAAATTGACCCAAGTTTAAGACTTAAAAGACATACACTAATTAGTTAATTTTAAGCCTTTAATTTAAATTTTTATTTAATGAGTTGAAATTTGACTGTAAATCTTATTACGATAATATATCCTAGTTAGTTATTTTATCAAAATATTATACCGATCAATCTAAACAATTACAAAGTGTAATATATATTTCTTAATTTTACCCATTTTTATAATATAAAAAGTTTAATACACATGATCATTTCTAGGTTGTTATCACATCATTCTATCATGTGATGATAAAATAATATCAAATGCTATCTTATTCATCTTATTAATTGTTATGCGAAAATATAGTTAGAATTATTTATGTATTATAAAATATTTATGTTTGGATTATTTTATATTATATTATATTATGTTTATGTAATATTCTATGTGGTATTTATGTTAATTTAATTCTAATTTATGCATTTAGAAGTACAATATTGACAAAAATTAAAATTATGTAGAATATGATTCATGCGTCGGATATAGATTTTTAATTTATTATTTTTAACACTTTTTTAATATAGATTTTTTCTCTATTATTTTAGCACTCGTATGAATAAATGAACTTTTTAAAACATAACAAAATTGTAAAAAGCGTTATAATATGTTGCACATTTTAGTTTAACGCTATATTTTTTTTCATTATATAGTTTAAACATTCAAATAAGGAAAATGAAAATTATATTTTAATAATTCAATTTCTCACTTTTCTTCCTTTCCGTCCCTTCTACTTGCTATCATTCATTTGTTTCCCTCCCAACCGCTAGATATTCAGTAAGTCTAAGAGACTTGCATTAATTTTGGAATTTTTTTGTTTTAATAGAAAATATATTCATTGGAAATATAGATATAAAAAATTAAAATAATAAAAAATACTTTACTTATTTCATATTAATTTTGATAAATGTGATAAAAAATAATATTATCTATTTCAAAGAGAAATTTATTTTCTCCCATATTAAATATATATATATATATGATAATTTTTTAATTAAGATATATATTATTTGGTTACATATATACGAGCACATAAAACATTTTTTTGAAGAACATATCTTTTGATAAAATAAAGACAGCCTTAGTAAATTTTTCAGCATTGACTGATTGATCAGTTTTCCTCTTTCTCGTGAATTGGAGATTATCTACCGCGGATCGCCTCCTTTGGGACAGTGCTTTTAGTATTACAGTCTCTTCTCTCTTTTTATTATGAAAAATGAAATGATTAGTATTACTGTATATATAATAATTGAGTTCAAAGTATTAGTGGCCGGCAGAACTTTAGAAAAGCAAAGTTATATCATTCTTTAATGAAAAGAATACACAGAGAAAAAGGACCTGTGAAAAAAAAGATAAGCAAAAGCAAATTATGACTTTCAAGAATGACACATTCACATGGCAAAAAGGAAAAACTCTGGGTGAGTTTGTTAGCAAATTCAATTCTTTTGGCCTTTTCCACGAGAAATGAGAACTTCTGTGCTATATGTACATTTTATAATTTGTTTTGATAGTTACAGAGTAAAAATTGAAGGGCCTTACATTATAATTAAACTTGAAAGGAGTCGGCAAGATATAAATTAAATTAAAGTAATTATAAATTAATACTTCTTTATTATTTCTCATATTTTGAAGAATTTTTTTTCATCTCTCATATTAAAATTTAAATGATGAATTTTTTTTAATTTTATCACTCTTTTTCCATTAATAAATACTTTATTAATCTATACTCTAAACTTATATTTAGTCCATCATATTTCTTTCTCTATCTTTATTTATTTTAAATTTTGTGCATAAAGGATAATTTTAGAAACTCCACTAAAAATATTAAATTGAATTACTTTTTCAATATTTATAAAATTAGTTATAACAGTGACCAATAATAAGGAATAGAAAGTGTAATTTTTATTAAATTGAAGTTTAAAAAATTATAATGTAGACACAGAAACCTTTAGTGTTGTTTTATTAGAGATGCGTACTGCAACTTAGGACCCGCGGGCGATGCAGAAGTTTACACCAACTTACGCTTTATAGAGTAAATCCACTTTGATCATTCTATATATCTTTATTTTTCAGTATCTAGTAATGCTTCGAAATATCAATGGAAGAGAGAATTTATCTCTTTAAAGAAAAAGAATGTTGATTTGGAGGATGAATTAAAGAGAATAAAGAAACTTAATGAAGAATTTAAGCCCAAATACACCGCTTCAGATAATGAGTTTGTGAAATTGAGGAGGGTCTACGATCACTTGGTCAAAATAACTAAAGATGATGTTGCAAAGACTTTTGATTACGCTAAAAGACAAGCCAAGTCTCTATATCTAGATCTTAACTTTAAAGGAATGCATCATCTGAAAATAGTTAACAATATAAAGAAGGAAATTTTGGAGGATAATTATAAAGATGTGTCTGTTAATATGGATGATTTGAATGAAGAATATTCCAATGAAGAACCTATTGATGTTTTTATTGTTAAATAGAAATAGTGGAAGTTTGCCAAGTATTGGTGAGATTTGTGGGTCAATCAATGTTAAAGAAATGACTATTGTGGATGGAGAGATTCTTATTTACTTGATGATTCATACTATAACTTAAAGGGTTTTTATAGTTATTTATAGGGGCAAATTAGTCCTAAAAAATTGTAAAATTTTCTCCTAATTTATTGAGATGTTTTGTAATCAAGAATTCTCTAGGATTATCCTCATTTTTTCTTAGACTAGAGAGTTCTGGAATATTCTTGGATTGAACAGGGTTGGACTTGGATTGAGGCCTTCTATTGGACTTTCCATTCCATACTCCCTAGGTTAGATAAGACTCACCCTTAAGTCTAGTTGTCATTTTCATAGTATGGTGAAAGATCAATAATGTTGAAGATAGTAGAGACGCCATAGGAGCCTAGTAACTCTATCTTCTAGGTATTGTCATTGATCTTTTGAACAATTCGAAATAGTCCATCCGCCCTTGGAGATAACTTGACATAAGCTTGATTCAGGAACCTCTCTTTCCATAAGTGTATCCATACTAGGTCTACTTCTTTAAAGGTATGTTGTTGTTGATGTTTATCTTATTAGGCTTTATATTTTGTATTCTATTTTTGAATCTTAGCATGGACTTATTCATGGAGCTTCTTGATGTCCTTTGTTCTTTACTTTACATCTATGCTATACTGACAGCTAGCTAAAGATAAGGCTAAGTCAAATGGACTAAGGGCAGAGTACCATACACTACCTCAAATGGGTATCTTCCAGTAGCTTAGTTGGTGGAGTTATTGTAGGTTAATTCGATCTGGGCAAGTATAAGGTCCCATTGTTTCATATTCTTCTTGACAAAGCTATGAAGTAGGTTGCCCAAAAGTCTATTTATTTCTTATGTTTGTCCATCTATTTGAAGGTGATTAGTACTACTGAATTGAAGCTTGGTACCCATTTTCTTCCACAAAGTCCTCTAGAAATGACTTAAGAACTTGACATCTTAGTCGAAAGTGATGGTTTTTGAAATGCCATGAAGTCAGACAATTCCTTTGAAGTATAAGTCTACAATTTGGATGACATGACTTGTCTTTTGACATAGGACAAAATGAGCCATCTTCGAGAATCTATCTATGACTACCATTATGGAATCTTTCTATATCTAAGTTCAAGGTAGTTCGAGGACAAAATCCATACCAACATCTTCCCATGGTGCTTTTGGAACCGATAAAGGCATGTATAGCCCTATATTTTTACCTTTAGTCTTAGCTATGTGACAATTTTTGCACTTCCAAATGCATCTATTGACATCTCTCTCAAGCTTAGGCTAGTAGAAATTTTCTTTCACCAGAGCTATAGTTTTGTCTCACCTAAAGTGATCGACTATTCCTCTATCATGAGCTTCCCAAATAATGGCTTCTTATAGCGAACATTAGGGAATGCAAAAGGCCTCATTTTTGAATAGGAATCCCTTATGCTTATAGTATTGTTGGAATGATTGTGTTTCAGTGGTACTCCATACTCTTCTAAATTTTAGGTCATCTTGGTATAGTTCTTTGATAGTTTCAAATCTGACAATCTTTGTCTGGAGCTTAGAAAGCAAAGCATGTCTTCTACTGAGAGCATTTACTACAATGTTCTACCTTCTAGCTTCATGCCTTAGTAAGATATGGTAACCTTATAAGAATTCATTCTAAGCAGCATGCTTATGACTAATCTTTTGCTAAGCATTTAAATGTTTAAAGGCTATATGATCAGTGTAAAGAACAAACTACTTAGGCAACAAGCAGTGTTCCAATTTTGTAAAGCACGAACTATAACATAGAACTCCTTGTCATAAGTGGAGTACTTGAGTTTGGCATTGTTAAGTTTTTCATTGAAAAAGGCGATTAGATGTCCTTCCTGGCTCAAAATGGTGCCAATTCCAGTGTTAGAAGCATCATAGTTGACTTTAAAGATCTGGTCAAAGTTTGGAAGGGCCACTGGGGCTTCAATTAATTATTTCTTCAACTCTTCAATTCTAGGCTTGTTTTGTCCATTGGAATTGGTCCTATTTGATGCAGTATATGAGTGGGGTAGCAATAAAGCAAAAATTCTTGATAAATCTTTAGTAAAAAGAAGTTAGCCCATGGAAACTCCTAGCATTATGGACGGACTTAGGAGTTGGCTAGTTGTTGATGGCTTTTATCTTGCTTGGGTCAACTTAGATACTTTTTGCAATGATGATGTACCCAAGAAAGGAAACTTCAATTGTTAAGAAGGAACACTTCTTGAGGTTAACATAAAGTTTTTACTTTCTAAAGACCTCAAGCACTTGATGAATGTGCTCTAGATGTTCTTCTTTGCTTTTATTGTAGATCAAGATATCATGAAAGTACACAACTACAATTTTTCCAATAAAAGGTTGAAGTATTTAGTTCATTAGGTGCATAAAAATACTAGGAGCATTTAATAAGACAAAAGGCATTACCGTTTATTTGTACAAGCCATCTCTAGTCTTGAATGCAATCTTCCATTCATGACTAGGCCGTACTCTAATTTGATGATATCCATTGCAAAGGTTAATCTTAAAAAAAATAAAAACATCATGTAGTTGGTCAAGCATGTCATCAAATTTAGGTACTGAGAATCAATACTTGATGGTAATCTTATTTATAGCTTGACTATCAATGCACATTCTCCAACTTCCATCCTTCTTTGGCACTAAAAATGATGATATAGCACAAGGACTAATGCTTTCCTGGATCAATCCTTTCTTTAGTAACTCTTTTACTTAGTATTAGATCTTAGCAAGTTCTTGAGGACTCATGCTATAAACTAGTTTGTTTGGAATGACTACTCCAAAGATGAAGTCAATAGCATGTTGAATGTCTCACATTAGTGGTAAACTAGGAGGAATCTCTTTTAGTGCAACATCTAAAAATTCAACAAGTAGTTGCTTAACTTCTAGTGGAAGGGTTACTTTGTCATTTTGTTTAAACAATAATACAAGGCACATAGATTGGGCTTCTACTAATGTCACTTTGAATTGAGCTTTTGATACTAATGACACTAATAGTTTAGCTTCACCTTAGGTTTGATTGAATTCTTTAAGTGGTAGTGGGGCTAACTTGATCTTTACTCCATCCTTTATAAAAGAATAGACGTTTGTATAACCATCGTATATAGCATGATGGTCATATTGCCAAGGTTTTCCTAAGAAAACATGACAAGTTTCCATAAGGATGACATCACACTATACCTTATCTTGATACTTTTTACCTATGGAAAAGGTAACAAGGCAGCATTACATAAATGTTACCTCATTGTCTTTGTTAAGTTACTGCAACTTGTAAGAGTATGGATGCCTCTAGGTAGGTAATTTAAGTTTTTCCACCACATATCTCAATACAACATTCTCGTAGCTTCCAATATCTATGATGAAATCACAAACTTAGCCCTGGGTTATGCATTAAGTGTGGAAAATGTTATGTCTTAGCCAGGCTTCTTCTTTCTTGGCTATAGTGGGTAAACTTGTCTAATTAGGAGTGATTCTTTATAATCAGTAGGGGTGAGTTTTTTGTTAAACATTGATGGACCAAAGGAATCATTTTGTGTCTGTATAAGCTCTTCATCTTCTTATACTTCTTGATTTTCTCCTTCCATAATAATAACAATTTTGTGATTTGGACAATCAAATGCTATATGGCCAAATCCTTGACATTTAAAGCATTTGAGTGGTCTAGGTTAAATGGGTGGTTTAGGGTTGGCTTCTTTGGTAGTTTTTGGTAGGGTTTTGTTAAGGCATTAGGTTGTATGGTTTGAGTTTTATGGGTATTGGTAGGATTTCTTGAGGAAGAAGGTTGGAATACAATTCTCTAGGAAGATATTTCTCAATCCGAATGGTGAATTGGATGATATCATGTAGGGTCCAATATTGTTAAAGTTGAACTAGTTAGGCAATCTTGAAATTTAGAACTTCAAGGTATCCTTCTCTTGAATATCACACTTCATCATAAATTTCTCAAATTCTCTAGTATATTCTTCTATTAGCAGGGATTTCTAACAAAGATTCTGCAATTGAATAAAGTTATCTTAATAATAATGATCAGGTAAAAACTTATGTGTAAGTTCTCGTCACATTTTCTCCTATGTCCTAATCTTGCTTTAGCTTTTGCATTCTTATTTTTTCTTAAAAATTTTCCACTAGATAGAGGCATGTTTCTTCAACCTAACAGTAATAATTTAACCTTCTGCTTATCTAGTATGTCTTTCAACTCGAATACCTTTTCTACTATTTGTAGCCAATCTACAAATTCATCTAGCTAGAGCCTTCCTTCAAAATCTGGAATGTTTACTTTAATGTCATTCCCTCGAGTTAGCTGCCTTTAAGGTTGATAGCTTCTTGTTAATGAAGAGGAGCTACTATCAGAGTTATTTTTTGAATTTCTTTGGTAATTCAACAAGGCTTGTTGAGCATTGATAATTTCCTGTAATTGTTAAATATGTCTTCACATTTCTTCCATCTCAATTTCTTGGATGTTTCTTTTGTTTTGTTTTTTTAGGGGCATTATGGTAATTTATGGTAGGGTTAAGGGGTCAAAATAAAGTTTTTGGAAAGCTTTAGGGTTATTTGTAATAACTAGGTAAAGTTTAAGGTTAAAATTAAATTTTACCAAGATTTGGGGTGTTTTGGTAATTTTAAGGAAAAGTTAGGGCTAAAAGGAAATTTGAGAAAAATTTAGGGTAAAAAATATATGAAAAATTTGAGAACTTTACGTAAATTTAGGAAAAAGTGGGGGCTAGAATTAAAATATGAGGAAGATAAAGGGTAATTATGAAATTTTAGAAAATTATGTATACAAGCTTGCTAACATGGCTCATAAGACACGTGATGCAACTGTAGCAGCTAAAATGGTGCTGACTATGCACTAGGTTATTGATTCCTTAGCTGACGTTAAATAGGCTGACTAGATAAGTTGATGTGGCACTTTTTGACACATGTCACCCATGTATTGGATGACGTGGTGCTGATGTGGTTGTCTTCTACCTCAATCAAGTGTGTGTGGTGCGTGATGCGAGTGGCTAGTGTGTGAAACTTTAATAAAGGCACGTGAGAGCACATGGATGTTCCAATCACTCTAAAACTTTTTATAGTTCAATGTTTTTTTTTACCACTCTAAACCTATTTATGGTGTTGTTTTGCCAAGAAACTAATTAGAAAATGGGGTTTCAAGGTTGACAGTTGTAGGACTATGAAGCCAACGAGAATTCTGACTACCTCTAACTCAAACACTTGCACAGGAAACTGGAAAAACTAGCTTTGATACCAAAATAACTTAGGAGCCAAATTGAAAAAAAAAAGAAGAGAGAAAACTCTCAATTGGATAGAGAAATTCTTATTTACTTGATGATCCATATTATAACATGAGGGGGTTTTTATAGTTATCTACAGGTGAAAGTTACTCCTAAAAAATTACAAAAACTTCTCCTTATTTATTGAGATATTTTATAATCAAGAATTATCTAGAATTATTCTTATTCTTTCTTAAACTAGAAAGTTCTGGAATATTCTTGGATTAGATTCAGCTAGACTTAGATTAGGGTCTTCTATTGGATTTTCCATTCCAAAATCAGGTCCAAAATAAGAAACAAGGACGTGATGCTTTTTTGTTAGCCCATTAATTAGTAGGAGAGGCTGGTATTCTCACCACTATTGATGATACTCTAGCAAATATAGATTCTTCTTTGAATCATTCTAAGACTAAGACTACTAAGGTTAGGAATAACATTGTGATAGATTAGCTTGTTTTGTAATTTGAAGTTTTAGCATTTTGTACTTGTCCAAATGAATGATTAATGTGATTAAATCCTTTTGTTTCTATTTCTTATCATTATATTTAGATATTGGTCATTTTTTTTTATTCATTGCATTCCATATGTTAAGGCCTATTATGTAAGGTATGCTTGTTAAAGTCACATGCAAAAGCCACCTATGATCGATACAAGTCAAGGTCATTGCATTCAAACTTGGCTGATGCATATTGATTTTAACATTGTTTAAGATACGACTGATGTATGTTAAGGTCATCTTTTATGACTGATACATGTTGAAGTAACTTGTGATTAACTTAATTCAAGGTCATGCATTTAAGCTTGATCAATGCATGTCGAGGTTAGCTTTGTTTAAGATAAGATCAATGCATGTCGAGGTCATTTGTGACCTCGAATGACCAACTGGAGTTAAGGCCATGTATGTAAGTTTGGCCAATACATATTGAGGTTAACTATTTTTTAGTATAACAAGAGATTCTTTGATGATGAAGAAGTAGATTTACATTACTTTTCGAGTTTCTTTTTCTATTCTCATTCATTATTTTCTAGGAGATTGCTCCTTACTAACTAGATTCCTAAATACAAGTTAACTTACGAATGTAACCTCTCAAGGGTGAGGTATTTCAAGTTCTTAGGAGTATTATTCCTTTCATCCTAGATCATTTATAATAGCCATTTTCTAAGTTTTGTATGATTTTATATGGCCTTACCTAATAAGGATCCAACTTGCTTTCTTCTTAATCTTTCTTTAAGCCATCAGCTTTCTTTAGTACCAAAGAGCCTTCTTAGAACTTCATTGGTCTCACCTTCTAGTTATGGTATTCAACTTCTTTTTGGTTGCAAGCATTTGATCTCATAAATGCCATTTCTTGATCTTCTTCTAGTAAGTCTAAACTTTCTCTTAACAAATTGTCATTTTCTTTTAAAAAGTACTAGTTTATTCTTTCACTTAGTTCCTCTATTTCCACTAGAATGAGAGCTTTCTATTCATAAGTAAGATGAAATGGCATCTTGTTGATTAATTTTTAAAGAGTTATTTGGTAAAACCATTATACACTTGGTAACCCTTCCACCTACTTATGCTTTGATCCTTCAAGTCTTCTTTATAGCCACTTGAGAATGATTCTATTTGCTAATTCAACCTTTCTATATCTTTGTGGATGTTTTATAGAGGTAAACCCTTGAGTAACCTTGAGATCCTTGCAATTTTTCTAAAGGAATCACTTGTGAATTATGCTATGTTATCATTGTTGATGACTTTACGTTTACCATATCTATAAATAATATTTGTCCAGACAAACTTTTGTTTATTTTTAACTTTTATAATGGTTAGTGGTTCTGTTTCAATCCATTTGGTAAAATAATCAACTACAATAATTAAGAGCTTGATTTGGTCTATTGCTATTAGTAGAGGTTGTAAAAAATCTACTCCCTATTAGGAAAAAGGCTATGGTGAAATTATGATCTTCTACTTAGTTATTGGTATCTAGGGAATGTTAGCATTGAATTGATAGTTTATTGCATTTCTTGATTAAGTCCATAGCATTCTTTTTCTTGGTTAGCTAGAATTGTCTCGATTAGATAGCTTTCTATAATAATGATTATCCAATTATATGGCTTCTAGAAATTCCTTCATGAATTTCTCTAAGAACATAGTGGGCTTCATTTAGATGTAAGCATCCTAAAACTAGTAAAGCAAAAATCCTTTTATATAATTTGCCATTTTCAACAAAGAAAGGAACAAATCTTTTTTTGTAATCCCTCAGCCTCTAACTTATTGATCAATAACTATCCTAATTAAATGGCTTTCTATACAAATGATTATCCAATTGTATAGCTTGTACAAATTCCTTCATGAATTTCTCTAAAAACCCAGTGGGCTTCATTTGGATGTAAGCATCTTAAAATTAGTAAAGCAAAACTCCTTTTATATAATTTGCCATTTTCAATAAAGAAAGGAATAGATCTTTTTTTTTTTATCCCTTAACCTCTAACTTATCGATTGATAACATTTGTTTTTCTAGGAAAGCCTTAATAAGATCCATCCAGGATGGTGATCAACTGATGCACATAGTTTTAGTTTCTTCAATTGTTAGTTTGATTATGTTTTCTCTGAGGATTAACATATTAATCATCATTGGTTTTGTAGTTGCTAATTTTGATAATGCATTTGCCTAGTCATTTTTTTTAGAACTATTGGAACATGAAGCTTTAGAGCTCTATTATTAGTTTTTTAGCTTTTTTTCCATGTATTTCATTAGATATGGAACTCTAGTTTCACATATACCATTTATTTGGCTTACCATTAATTAAGAATCATTTTTTGCTATGATCAACTTTACACCGAGACTAACCCCAAGACCTCATATTTTGCTTGATTATTTATGGGTTTGGATTCAAACTTGAGAGCATATTCTACAATGGGATCAGGTCTTTCTAGGATAATTCTTGCTCCACTATAATTTTTTGTTAGATAAGTTATCAGTGTAAAGTGTCCATGTGAAAAATTGATCTTTTCTTAGCAACCTTTAATAGTTTTGTCATCTTTGCTACAAAATTTACTAGTATTTGTGCTTTTATAGCCTTTCTTCTTTCAAATGTAATACCATACTATATTAACTTCATTGACTATGCTACCAGCCATTAGCAATGTCTAGCTTGTGTAATATTTGCTTTATAGTATTATTAGTTCCCACCACAATTTGATGAGATTGTAAACAAGGTTTTACTCTTCTTGAAGTAGTAACTAATGCAAAGACAAGTTTCTATATTTTTCTATATTTGAGCTTGACCCAATGAAGCACTTATGAGCTCGAAGTCTATTTCTTTGACCAATACTACATTTAATGCTTCTTTGGTTGTTGCCAAATAAAGGTAAACTACCTTTCTTTGATTGGGCTTTGATAATATAGGTGAAGATTTGAGGAAAGTTTTAAGCTATATGAAAGTTTCTTCACAATCTTGATCCTATTTTATGTTTTTAGAGCCTTTTAGATTCTTGTAGAAAGGTAGACATTTTTTGGCCAACCTTATGTATGACTGGTTTCATTAAATAAACTTTTTTTGTTAAGGAGCATATAATGACAAATAAATAATAGGAAATGTATCAATGAAAGATGATTTAGAGAAATTTGTGCAATCAAAGATTTTTGCTGATATTATGAAAAATGATAATTACAATATTTTCAATATGCTAAGGATTTTACATCTAAAACCTTGCTTAATTATTATATATCAATTAGAATAATTGTTGACCATCTTAAAGTATATTCATACATAAAATGATTCCACTAGAATAATTTTAATGCATTAAGTTAGTAGTCATATCATTATTCAAGAAAACAAGATTTCTTTTTCATCTTGAGGGATGTACAACTTTACATATTACAATACTTATATGCATCATGTTCAAAAATTATAGTTCTCCCTTATAATTAGCTCTGTTTAGGAGTTAAAAAGATTTATTTATAGAAAAATTTTAAATGCATTTTTTTACTCAATCATAATGCATATAATTGATTTTGACAGGTGATGGAGAATATAATTTCATGAACTTATATTCTAAAAATTAGAGGGAGAAAATATGTTGCTACATAAACAATATAATATTCAATTATCTTGTCTTTTACACAATGTGAAATGAATTGAAAGTTCATAAGATGAATGATTTATAAAGTATGTCAAATATATTAATAACCAAAAGAGAATAAATAAATATTATATGTTGGCTACAAATGCTCCTATTCAGATTAATGCTTAAGTACAATGTTTTGGACATTGCTCATGCAAGATAAAACTTTTTATTTGAAATAAAAATATCATCAAAATAAAGAATTAAATAAATAAAATAGCATCATTGAGCAATCAAATATTCTTGAAGAGATTCAAGACATAATAACAAACTTTTGAAAGAGGTTCAAGTACCTAAATTTTATGGAAATAAAGAGATCTCAATTGATTATTTCTTTATTGGGAAAGATAGAACAAAAAAGAAAGGACATAGTTGTTGCCAATATTTATTAGTATATATAATGTTGTGCTTAAAATTATAAAATATAATGATTTGTGAGAATCTTGAAATTATATGATGATGATATAGAAATATTGGCCAAAAGAAAAGAGAATAGATGTAACTTAGACCAAATTACAAAAGTTTGAATTTATTTACAAAGTGAAGAACACTTAAAAGGTTTTAAACTAGTGAAACACTTTGAAGGTGTAATGCTAATAATATACAAATGTATAATTGTACCAAGATAATAAGAAAATTTTTATTGACAAGAGAAAGTATGGTTTGTACATAAGAGTTTTTATAATGGTTGTCATTATTTATGAGAAGCATTTATTTTTATGCGGTGGATTCATTTTTTGCCTATTTATTAAAACCTTATATGCCTTTAATGATTTAATATATCCTATTTCATGCATAACAACAATGATATTATATGAAAATTCTTGAAGGATTTTAGATATTTGACGCATTAAATTTGAATTTATTAGAAATATAACTAAATTAATTACAAATATCATTGTATGGATTAAAATTATTAGGATGAATATGGTATAATCATCTTAGTGAATATTGGTTGAAAAAAGTGTATATATATATTCCTTTGTGTTTTATCAATAAATCTAAATGCGGTTTCACTATAATTGATACATATGTTGATGACTTGAATCTTATTGGAACTCTTGAAAAGCTTCTAATGGTAATAGAGTATCTAAGAAGAAAAATGGAATTTGTGATAAATGATCTTGAAAATCCAAGTTTTGTCATAGCCTACAGATAAAACATTTAAATGATAAATTTTTTTTTCATCAATCAAGATAAAAAGATCAGAAAATACTTTTGTGGATCAATCACATTTATTAAATGTATTAATGATTATTTAATTGCTTGGTACTAATAAGAATCTCCTTTGAATTGAATTCTGAAGAATAAAATTAAAAAAATTGATCCTAAAGTATTATATGTCAGTGCAATTGATGCACTAATGTAGTTTGCTTATAATACAAGTTCTAATATCACTTTTTAGAAAGTATATTGGAAGAATATAATTCTTTTCCAATCAAAAGATATTGGAATAAAGCTAAACATATAATTTTAGTATCTTTTTCAAATAATTGATGAGATTATTTTATATATATGGATCTTGAGTCATAAATATTTAGTTATGTTGATGCACAATGTTTGATCCATATAAAGTTTGATTATATATTACTATTTGTTTACTTATGATAATGCATCTATACCATTTTTCTTGATGTTGGTTATCAATTTCATGAAATCCATATGAAAGTAATGCATCTTGTAAAAGCTCAATTACAAAAGGATTATGATAGTTGATTATGACAATAAGTTTACTCAAGTGATCTTTGATTGAATTGTTAGTGAAAGCATTAACTAAAAGATTTTCAATGATATTTTTAGCATGGGGTGTTAAGCTCATATTACACTCTTTTCTCTTTGACCATGGTTTTTTTTCCCATTCAATTTTTCAAGCAAGATTTTTATTGAGTCATGTTATTCACAAAATGAACATCTTTTTCCTTCATTTTTTACCTATTGGAATTTTCTTGGTGTAGACTTTGACAAAATTTATTCTTTATAAAATGCATATCTGAGGTGAGGGAGTTTTATAAATATTTATTAATATAGATGTCCATAAAACATTTTTAATTTATCTATTAATTATTATAATTAATATTTATTTAATCTTTCATGTTGCAACCAATAATATATAATTATCAATAAGTGATAATTATCATAAATATATGCCACCATCAATTGTGGCAATTATCAATTGGTGCGCAGGAAGTCTATAAACAAAAAAGGTTGTAGATGAATTACAAGCACATTGAAATTTCTTTTGTGTTATTCTATTTTTTTCATTTATTTTTCTGTCATTCTAATCTTTTTCATAACATTTAAATTATGAATTCAGAGAGAATGAACATAATTTTTATGGATAAATTAAATTCCTAAAAAATTTTGTATGTCAGCCTCGAACGTGAAAGACCATAAAAATTTTTCAAATCAAATGTTATTACTACTAAACAACATATGCTTGGGCGGATGTACATACACAATTACACATGGATGCGGGAGCTTGCCTGTTTATTTTTTTACTTAGTTCTTTTATGAATTCATTACCATTGTCTTGATTTTGAAATATATAAATAAAATTTTTAAGTAAATTACATGTCATTGTTTTAATTATTGTACTCACTCAATATATGGGTTATGGAGAGACTTGGAGTCAACTTGGAGTTTGAATATAACTGGATCTCCACAAAATCACGTTCTATTACTGATCCATGGCCACAAATATTCATGGCCAACCTGATTGTAGAAAAATAGAAGGGATGAATCGACCCAAGTTTAAGACTTAAAATTCTTACACTTATCTTGAGTCAATGGTTTTGTTTAATTGATATGAAAAAATTGAATTTTCAGAAAACGCGTGCGCCCATGGAACAAGGTAAATAGCACATGGACACATATTGACAAAAATGAATGTGCCGCTGTCATAACAAAAGAGAAAGGGAGAGATTGATGAACGCGTACATATGATTATCATCGTGGCAATGACTATACTTCTGGCTTCTCACAGTGCAATAATTATTTAGTGCTGTTAATCATGGCAGATAATCGTGGCAATCCTATGTCTATTCTATAGAATTTAACTCATTTTAGTAATGATTTTTGATCATTTTTTTACCGTTACCTATGAAAAATAGGTAAAAAGTTTATCTTATGCAACATATTTTAGCTATTATTTATTTGTGTTTAGGCACCAATATTAACTTTGTTGCTTTTCAATATTAGTGTATCTAATGTTTTTAATTTTATTTATTTGAAATAATGATTACAAAAATTAATATTTTACTTGCTAAAATATAAAATTATATTAAAATTCAAAATAAAAATGAAATTTCAAAATGGATATCTTTTGTTCATTAATTCAAGTCAAGAAAATTGACAAAATAAAAATCCAAATGGCAATAATTTTTTTTGTAAAATTTTATACATCAATAACATGAAGAAACATAAATATCCTTGACATCTAGGTTATGAAATTCTTTTACATCATCTTCGTCATCAATTCTTTCCTATCATAATTTACAAAACTAGAAATTAATAATCAATAAGTATATTTGACAATTCATAGTGAAATAGGATAAGTATACTTAGAGAACTCATTTACTTCACATAAATCTTAGCTTAATAATTGATCGGTAACTTTGATTTTATTCAAACCCCTGTTTAGGATTATCCCATACCAACAATTTAGGTGATTCACATTTGCAAAGATAATCAGGAACTATAGAAACATACATAAATATCCATGTTGACATAAAATTAGAAAAAAGTGTACATTTTGACACTTACCAAATTGTTAGCATTTGTAGAAAGAATAAAAGAATTAAAAAAAAATTACCAATTGATAGTGTGTTCTTATAAATATTAATTGAGTAGCACTAAATATGAAAATGGAAAAATCTACGGAAATTTTTTAGAAGTAACAAATACTAAGTATAAAACCTAAGATAAGTGAGCACAACAAACAATTCGTTGGCCCTCCATAAAACGTGACCTTTTTTTTCTTTTTATCAAAAAGCAATGATCACAAAACCATTACGAATCATTTGCAACGAAGACCAACTAAAAATTCATTTGATTTGATTTCTTTTTTTTGAGATGTGTCCGGTGACAATATCTAAACCTAACAAAAGTTGATGCCTTTTTTCATACTATTTTTGTGTCTTCAAATCTTTATTGATTAAAACCTGATTCTGAGAAACTAATCACAAATCTTGTTTTTTACTCCTATTGGCTGAAGAAAACTGCGACTTACTGATGCTTATAAGTAAGAATAGCAGCAGGGAAAGTAGTACACTAGGATGCCATTATCCAAAAACATAGTACCTCACTAGAATTTTTAATAGCATTAATGAAATATTTGAGCGATTAATTTATTAGCATCAAATTTTACTTGGGTCACTTACTGTAGTTCAAATTATAAAGAAGCAACATTGTTAATGTTGATACTATATAGAATGAAAAAGTTAGACCCTCATAGCACAATAAATCGGAATCCTACAAGACAATAAATTACATAGAAATGTAGGGCAGCGACAATAGCGAAGAATTACGTAGAGAGAAAAACAAAACTCACCTGTCAAGTTGAAATTAAGCAAACTAATGATAACAAAGAAATTTATGGTGGAGAAGCTTTAAAATGTCAAACTCACAGATACAATGTAATAGACCACTAAAATTTATGGTTGCCGATGAAAAAAACAAAAATTAGAGGAAATATCAAATTCAAGCTTAAATTAAAGCTCAACAAAGAAAAAACAATTAAATCTAACCTAGGGATTTTGTGTTCACGAAGAGATGAATTCCAAAATGTGCTGTCGATCTGCTATAGTGCTCATTCACAAGTAATGTTTGAGTTTCGATCGTCGCAATCTTTGCGATTTTAGGGCTTGAAATCAGAATGGATTGGGAATTCAAGAAGAAATTGAGAATGTCATGAAATCTGAGAAGGAAATGCAATTTTTTCATAGTTTTGGTGTATTTTGCTCAAATGAAAGCAAGGAGACGCAAATTTTCACAATATTAGAAAACAAAGCAATCCAAAAAAGAAAAAGTGCACCTGATTATCTTCAAACCAAATTGGAAGTCTTTTTCTAATTTTTGGATGCCCTCTTTGGATTTCAGAAATGCTAGGGCAAGCTTGACGGTGTTAAGAGCACATTTCGTTTCCTATAGATGAATTTCGTTTAGGTTCCTCTTTCTGCTTTTTTTTTTTCTCTGGATTTCTAGTATTCATAATTTTTTCCATTATTATACCTTCTTTTATTTTAAAAAAAAATTCAATTTACTGGCGATTAAATGGACAGCCGCTGCCAACACTTGTGTATCTAACGGTGCGGATATCAACCCCCGATAACGATCAAATATTAAAGACCGTTTTTGAAACTGCTGCTAATAAACTGTTGCTACTCAACGCGATTTTTTGAACTATGTATGTGTATACATATATATTTCCCATTTTAAACAAATCAATTATATATTTTTGCAAAGAAAAAAGATGCACATGTAAATACTCTCTTTCTTAGAAAATTAAGGAAGGAAAAAAGGTGGCTTGCAAATTTCTACTGTATTGTACAATCTCTATCTGAAAATTAACATGTGCCCTGTCCTAAATAACTAATTATTAATGTAATTTATTTAAAATTTTATACCAATAATAAGTTGGATTTGAATTCTAATATAGGATAAATTTCTTGATATATTATAATAACCAAAATTACTTGTTTTTGAACTTCTTCGATGCATGGTTTGATATTATTACTTCTCCAATTATAGTTACGCTGTTTAAAAAAAAATCTGAATAAGATATACTTATTTCAAAATTTTTAATTTTTCATGCTTAACAAGAAATTATCATAGTCATAATCGACTGCATGTTGGGTTCTTTTGATGTGCAAGACGTATTTTATAAGGAAAAGTGAAACATCTAAATTTTTTAAAAAAATAAGAAATGGATAATTAGCTTTAATTGTTTATTAGAGTAGCCGAATCCCATCGATTACGGTTATTTAAGGATGACCTAATTGGAGGAAATAGGAGGGATGAACTGACGCAAATTACTTAAAAGGCCAATACCAATTTTGAGTCAATGATTTTGTTTTGATATGAAAAAGCAAAGTTATATCACTCTCTAGCACAGGAACACTAGGCAAACACGTTACAATATTAAGGAAAAGCATTCAGATGAAATTGAATGGAAATTTCACTTGCATAAACCGATACGTGATAATTAATTAAAAAGATCAATTCTAACGACCAAGGTGGTTGGCCACTCTATCATTATGACATTCCAGAGTGGATTCCACGCGAGAGGAATGTGACTCATGTGTTGGATATAGAATTTTAATTTATTATTTTTAACGCTTTTTTAATATAGATTTTTTTCTCTATTATTTTCAGCACTCTTATGAATAAATGAACTTAAATAGTAAAATTGTAAAGAGCGTTATAATATGTTGTGCATTTTAGTTTAACACTATATTTTTTCATTATATAGTTTAAACATTCAAATAAAAAAATTATATTTTAATAATTCATTTTTTTAACTTTTATTCCATTCCGTTACTTCTTCTTGCTGTCGTTCATTTGTTTCCCTCCCAACCGCCAGATATTCAGTAAGTCTTAAGAGACTTGCATTAATTTTGGAATTTATTTGTCTTGTTAGAAAATATATTCATTGGAAATATATTTATAAAAATTAAAATAATGAAAAATATTTCACTTATTTCATATTAATTTTGTTAAATGTGATAGAAAATAATATCATCTATTTAAAAGAAAATTTTATTTTTTCCCATATTAAATATATATATGATAATTTTTTTAATTAAGATATATATTATTTGGTCACATATATACGAGCACATAAAAATTTTTTTTGAAGAAAATATCTTTTGATAAAATAAAGACAACCTTAGTAAATTTTTCAGCATTGACTGGTTGATCAATTTTTCTCCTTCGGGATAGTGCTTTTAATATTACAGTCTCTTCTCTCTTTTATTATGAAAAATGAAATGATTAGCATTACTGTATGTATAATAATTGAGTTCAAAGTATTAGTGGCCGACAGAACTTTAGAAAAGCAAAGTTATATTATTCTTTAATAAAAAGAATACACAAAGAAAAAGGACATGTGGAAAAAAGATAAGCAAAAGCAAATTATGACTTCAAAGAATTAGACATACACATGGCAGAAAGTGAACACTCTGGATGAATTTGTTAACGAAGTAATTCTTTTGGCCTTTTCCACGAGAAGTGAGAACTTCCGTGTTATATATACATTTTATAAATTGTTTTGATCGATACACAAAAAAAATTGAAGAGCCTCACCTAATAATTAAACTCGAAAAGGGTTGACAAAATATAAATTAAATTAAATTAGTTATAAATTAAAACTTTCTTGTCTGCTATATTTTGAAGAAATTTTTACTCCTTTTTATCTCTCATTTTTAAATTTAAATGATGAATTAAATATTTTTTTATTTTATCATTCTTTTTCATTAATAAATATTTTTAATGTTGACTCTTAACTTACTTACATTTTTTTTATTATATTTCTTTCTCTGTTTTTGTCTATTTTAAACTTTGTACATAAAGGATAATCTTAGGAACTCCATTAAAAAAATTATTTAAATTACTTTCTTAATATTTTTTATAAAGTCTGTTAAATGTGACTAATAATAAGGAATAGGAACAATAATTTTTTTTGTTAAATTCAAGTTTAAAAAATTCTAATATTGACACAGAAACCTTTAATATTGTTTTAATGGAGTTGCGTACCGCAACTTAAGATCTGGGGGAGATACTCAATTTTACACCAACTTACTCTTTATACAGTAAATCCACTTTGTGCAATAGTTGAAGCATTCCATTAACTGTTGTTCTTCATGCCAGATTTCCCCATGAAGTTTACCTTCTTCTTTCTGTCTATATTCTTATGCTGTCTGAAAATTAGCCCTGCTTATCTCACTACAATGCCAGGCCACAGTCTGAAACCAGGTGATACGCTGAATTCCACAGCCCGCTTATGCTCCGCAGCCAAAAGATTCTGCTTGCAATTTGATGACTGGAATGAGGGCGCCTTCAGTTACTTGGTCCTAAACAGTCAAACGGATGATGACATTTGGCCGCCATGGTTAGGAAACCGAGATGATCCAATTATCAAAAATTCCGGAGAGCTGTTTTTGGATCACTCTGGTGGATTGAAAATAGCATCTCAAGGCAACGTCATCAAAGTATTACACTCTCCAATTGAACCCATCAACAACACTAAAGCCATCTTGCTTGATAATGGAAACTTTGTACTTCAACAACTTCATCCTAATGGATCAAATTCTGTTTTATGGCAAAGTTTTGATTATCCCACTGACGTCTTACTTCCAGGGATGAAATTGGGTGTCAATCATAAAAATAGCTCTACTTGGTCACTAATTTCATGGAAAGCTAAGTTTGACCCATCTTCAGGTGACTTCAGCCTTGATTGGGAGCCCCTAGGACGTGAACTGATCATCCGGAAACGAGGAGTAATTACTTGGAAAAGTGGGTTATTGAGAAACAATGGATCATTCGAGAACATTCCAGATGAATTGAGACAGCGCTTCGCCATTGTTTCAAACAAAGATGAAGACTACATCAATTTAACATCTTCGAAATCGGATGATCATATTTCTCTTTGGGGCTTGACCTATGGTGGATTGTTATATGATGGGAAGCTTGGGAAATATATTGGAAGTAAATGTTTTGGGTTCAACAACGACGGTGGGTGCCAACAATTTGATGTACCGTGTTGGACAGATGCTGAAGTAGTGTATGGTTACGTCAATTTCACCGATTTTTACAATGCCATGAATGTTACAGACTCAAGCTTTACAAGAGAAGATTGTCAACGAAGGTGTTTCAATAACTGTAGCTGTGTTGGATTTTTCACCATTTACGACAATGATACTGGGTGTACTTTCCTTTTCGAAAACGTATCTATTATTACTACGATTGATCCTAGCGACGACAATTATCGGCGAATATTTAGGCTAAAGGGGCCTCTACGTCACCAAAAAGGTGAGTGAATTTTCATTTTACTTCAAATTAAAACATGGATTATATACTAAAATTATTATAATGTTGTTGTTTTGATTAGATTATTTTTTTAAAATAATTACTTAATCTCTACATAACAATGTTTTCTAGAAAGCTAACTTTTTTTTCAATTTTCTCACCATGTTGATCATCCTATATATCTTTATCTTTATTTTGCAGTGTCTGGTCCTCATTTTAATTTCTAAAATCAGAAAACAGCGATATAATCAAAACACTCTAATTTATTCTCTTTTTATTGGGATTGAGATGAAGCGAAATACGAAATGCACATGGGGTTGTACTGGTAGGACATGGGTTTTAAATTTTATAGGCTGTCTTCTTTTACTGTCTTTTATAGGAATAGGAATGATTTTGGAATTATAGGAGACCTCTTTTTTTGTGTGTGTGTGTGTGGGGGGGGGGAGGGTGGAATAGGATACAGGATAATTTGCATTCTTTGACCACAATTTGCTATTTGTTATCAACTTAGTCTTGTCATAAGCTTTATTCTTGTGAAAATTTCTAATCCAGGGATAAGTATAGATTGATAATCTGCTGGACCTGCGCGCCATATCTGTTTTGGGGAAAGATATTTCTTTTTAAGAAAATCTCTCATTTGCGCATAATTATAGTTACAAAACTTGAAGATTATATATATATATATATATTCCTTTGTTTACTATTACATGAAAAAAGTATGGTGGAAAGCAACTGAAACAACTGCTATATTTTTAAAGTAAAACTTGCTTCCCTCTATTACTATGAAACCATACATTATTTTGTGATTCTTTTTAAAGGCAGGAGTTGTATCCCTCAATTACTGTAGTATCATTCCTTTAATATCATGCATTATTTTATTAAAAAATATTTTGAAAAAACAAACAGGGCTAAAACACAATTGACAACCCTATCTTTTTTTTTTTTTTTTGAAGGTGAGAGTAACAACGGTACACCCACAGATGCAAATAGTAAGGATCCAGCTCAGATGGTAAAGAAAGGTATATTTTCAATCTTCACATAGAAAAGAATCTTTCTTTCTAGCGATTTTACAAAGCCACTACTGCAATTTTTCTTTTTTTTGCCGCGATCATCATAAAATTAATTCTCAAAAACAAGCATAAAAATTTTGTAGAGTAGGCATCACAGGCTCGTTATCCGTATCAAAAGTTCAAGCATTTTTTTGCCAATATCCTTACATATTATCTCATGCAGGTAAAAGAAAGTGGATATGGATTGGTGTGGTGATGGCAACTTCTTCGATCATCCTTTTTATTCTATGCGTAGCTTTAAGGAAAAGAAAACTTCAAATTAAAGGTTGACGCTCTGCAAAATTTTTATGACACCCACATAATTTATACATCACCTATGTATTTTTAATATTTGACCGTTTCACAATTTAATTCATTCATGCAGAGAAAAATGGAGAAAAGCCACAAACTGTGATATTTGATTTATTGGCTTCCAATGAATCAACTAATGTCAATGAGCTTCAAAATAATATAACCAAGGGACATGAATTAAGAATATTCAGTTGTGTATCTATCATGGAAGCCACAAATGGATTTTCATCAAAAAACAAGTTAGGAGAGGGAGGTTTTGGACCTGTTTATAAGGTAATTATAAGCATTTGGAATTGTGGAGTAATTAATTATTTGTTGGAGATAATCACTTTATATTTGCATAATTATTGATTTCCTTTGCTAGGGATTATTGCCAACAGGAAAAGAAGTAGCAATAAAAAGACTTTCAAAAACTTCAGGACAAGGAGTTGTTGAATTCAAAAATGAATTAACACTCCTATGTGAACTTCAACACATGAATCTTGTTCAACTTCTAGGATGTTGCATCCATGAAGAAGAAAGGATGTTGATCTATGAGTTTATGCCTAACAAAAGCTTAGATTTTTTTCTATTTGGTAAGAAATGTTGAAAGCTCTCTTTAGTTGATGTTATAAATCACACAAGGCAATGAACTTATAATTTATATCCCCCACTTAAGCATTGCAGTTGATAATTACCTTTTTCTTTTTTGCAAGATTCCACTCGAAGCAAGTTGTTAGATTGGCAAAAGCGGTTGAATATAATAGAGGGCATTGCTCAAGGATTACTCTACCTTCATAAATATTCAAGGCTTAAAATCATTCATAGAGATTTAAAGGCTAGCAATATACTTCTTGATGAAAATACGAACCCAAAAATATCAGATTTTGGAATGGCTAGAATATTCACACAACAAGAATCAAAATTAAATACTCACAGAATTGTCGGGACATAGTAAGAATCAATTCTGTCTTATCTTGTCTTAGTTGTGAATGTTGTGGATGCATTACAATCAATATTATAAGTTCTCTTAGCAATTACTTTTAGTCAATATTACAGCAATTGCTCACCATTGCACTTTAGAATTTAAACCCTTAATAGTTTGAAATAGGCATATGTTACTTTCAAGCAATCTTACATATCATAAACACCATTTTGTAGTTGCAAAATGTACTATTTATTTATGATATTCATATCAAAACATTATTAGGTGCTTTAAAGTAAAAATTGTTTTTTAAGTACTTTACTCAAAGAAAAATACAAACAAAAACACAAATATGATGTGTTTACCTTTTACTTTTTTTTTTTGCAGTGGTTACATGTCCCCTGAATATGCTATGAATGGAGTTTTTTCTGTGAAATCTGATGTTTATAGCTTTGGAGTATTGGTTCTTGAAATCATTAGTGGTAGAAGAAATAATAGCTTCTACAATACTGATGGTCCACTCAGTCTCATAACACATGTATGTCAAGCTATTTTTCTCATTCATTTAATATAATTTCTTGTTAATCTAATTCAATATTGAAAAACTTTCACTTTCAGGCATGGGAACTATGGAAAGAAGGTGCAGCTATACAATTGATGGATCAAACACTTATTGACTCATATATTTATGATGAAGTGTTGCGATGCATTCATATTGGTATTTTATGCATAGAAGAGGATGCTGATGATCGACCAACTATCTCTAACATTATATCAATGCTAATTAACAAAAGTGCAACACTTTCTTTACCTAAAAAGCCAGCATTCTACACTCCAAAGAAGATATCCGAGGTGAAAACATCTTCTAAAGGATCCAGTGCATATTCCATAAATGAAATTACGATTTCCCAATTTGATGGAAGATAAAAGATTGTATGAATATGTTAAATATTATTATATTGTAAGTGGCTGTGTGGTGGTTTTCATTTATGCTATCTTGAAATAAAATCATAAGCCAGATGTGATGACTAATGATGTTTTTTCAAGTCTCACTAATACATGGATTCGTAGCCAAAAATCTAGTATCCCTTTGTAGACAATTACAAATAGTCTATTTTATTTCTACCCCATAAATTACAATTAATAAAAAAATTCTATTTATTAAAGTTTAAAATCCCGCATAAAAAATGAATAGGCCCACAAAAAATGTCTTCAATGACAAATCAAATCATGTCACATATGCACAATGACATAGGTGAACCAACTAAACAAAGCATATGTATCAATGATGTTGATTGGTTAAAAAAAAATCAATGTGTGTCACAATGTGTCATCCTAGCCAACAAGAAAGTTATCCTCTTTATAAATTAAATGGTGATAAATATAAAAAAATGTGATACTTATCTCTAAGCATCCTTTGTTAGCTTTATAAATAGAGAGTTCTTTTGTGCCATTTACAATAAGTCATCAAAAGAAGAGACTTAAAGCTCTTTCATAACTTTGCTAGCAAAGATCAAAGCATTAAGAGCCTTCAACTTCCTTCAAGAACATCTATTATGAGGTGTAGGCTTTAACAACATTCAATTTCCTAATTCTTTACAAGTGTAAAACCATTGTGAGAATTCAACACTACTTATTTGGAGATCAAGCTATTACATAGCACTTTTTTTTTATGCCTAAATAACTATTCCATCTAAGATCAAGTTTCCTTGAAGCGTTCAATTGAAAGAAAGCATCCACCACTTGATTTGAGATTAAGTTTCTTGAAACCCTCAATTAAAAGCAATTGAAAAGAAGAATTAGAGGATTTTACTTTTTCAAGAATAAATTGAAGATTATAATCCATATTAATAAAAAAAAAAAATTTTTTTTTGCATTTTTCTCACCTTCCTAAATTTTTATTGAGGAAATTAGCCTAGATATGATTCTCTAACTTAATTGTACTCTAACAATGCACAATGGAAATTGTATGCTTTGCTTGGAATACTTAATCTTCAACAACTTAACGAAAGGGCACATTATTCTCTTGATGGTGGTATCAAAGTATGGCGTTATTATTTGCAATTACTAGGTTTGCACCTTTTGAAACATCTTCAATATAGCATTTGAATTGTTATCAATAGGCATCATTGTGAACAATTCACTATATGAAGGTATAAAAGGCTTCTTTTATTTCCTTTCCTCATAATGAGATTTCAAATGTCTCCAACAATGATCAAAATCACTATGATTGCAAGAACAATTACAACCTCGATCTCGTATTAAAGGTACATGAGATTACATATCCTCAATGTTGCCAATGTCTTCTTCCAAAACTTTGTATATTAGGATAAGTAGATCAATATTGATTCTTTTTTACTTCAGTGCACTAGTGAGATGTGTGTTTACTATCCTCAACTCTTTGCATTTTTCTATGCTTTAATGGTTTCCTTTTCAAGTTTAATCAAGTTGCCTTCTTTAGACCACTAATGACCATATTCTCTAGTAATAAAATCTTCTCATGGTTGAGTAAAGGACACTAACACTTGAGAACAAGTACCAAGTCTTGTGTAAAAATAGTAGTATTTAAACATTGCTTTAAAAAAATTCTTACCAATACAATATGAAAAGTTGTTGAGTACATCTTAAGGAAATTTGATTTGTTATCTAAATCTATTAAGATTATATGGCTTAATCATGAAGGATCTTATCATGATGCAAGCTTAAAAAGATTGAACAAAGACTAATGAAGTGATTCCCTATGAATGAGATAATCTTCTATCATCAAATGATGTTGAAACCCAATCTTTATATGGCACAAATGTAGAAATGTGAGCCATATTAGGATTCTTGATAAGGTTTTTATCTTCCTAGCAAAGAAAAGTTTTGGGCATTTTCTCTAAAGAAAACCTCATTATGATAGCATCATAGTTAACATCAAAACAAGAAAAGTGAGTGCCAAAGTAAGATGCTAACCAACCAAAAACATAGCAAATTAGGAATCACATCATGCATTCCTTTTAGTTGTATAGGTGATAATTTCTTGTGAAGCACTATATATATGCTAGAAAGTATAGGAATTGTTAAAAACCACATCTATTAGTTGTTATAGCACCCACCACCTTGAAAAAACTTTAACGTATAAAGTTTGCCCCTGCACTTGAAAAGATGAAATTGGCAAAGCCAACAAGTGATCATCATTGCTAAAAAGATTTCTTCTTTCATATGGTCTTCAACTTGGAGTTCTTACATAGGCTTAATCTCTTTACTACTTTAAGGTATGGCAACATTAGTAACACCAAACAAATAATGAGATGAAGAAGTAGATTATTTGCTTTTACTTTAACTTGAAGACTTATGATATTTATGAGGACCATGAACAAGAATCACACCCAATCTGATGCTTATATCTTGTAATGATTATTCACTCTCTAATAATATTTATGGAAAATAACAAATATATATATTTTAATCTATTTGAAATGGAGGAATTAACATCATGAATGCTCTATAAATTTTTACCAAAACCGATAACTTTATCATAAAAAGCACCAATAACAAGCATGCTACCAATTCTTTTCAAGTTCTAAAGAGAAATGGATAATCCCCTTGTAAATATAAAAAAATTATTTGTTGAAAGATTCTAGAACTCACACAGATCTTGAAGAATAGATGAATGACATTAATACATTAATAAAGAGGTGAACAAGGCATCATATACCGCTACAACAATAAGCCCCTATATTGATGAAAAAAAATTAGTCATCAGTATAGGTTTTTTTTTTTTTAAAAAAAAAGTCCAAATAGGCTATACTGATGGCCAAGTCATTTGTATAGCCTTTTAGAAATTGGACCACCATCAATTGGTTAGCATTCTTCGAGGAAAGCTATATAAATGGCTTTATCATTGATATAGCCTTTTTGAAAAAATAAAAAAGCTATACCAATGACTTTATTGTTTGTATAGTCTTCTCAAAAAAATGCACCCATCAACCAAGCTATACCTATGACAACTCTTCAATATAACTTTTTATCCTAAATCCTAAACTCTTAAAATTAAAAAGTTATATCAATGATAGTGTCATCAATATAGCCCTTAGGTAGATCAAAAGATGCATGCGCTCCTTATTAACTTTATACCAATAATTGAAAAACTCTATACCAATTATTGAGTTTTTTAGTCATTAGTATAAGATTTTATCTTTAAATTGGCATGCAATGCTTTCTTCCTTATTCGTGCGTGGTTTAAATAGAGAGTGAATAGAGCTTCAAAGTGAGTTTTTTACATTTTTCTTTGTTATTTTTACTACATTTTCATTCTCTTGTATGTTTTCATACTTGTATTTCATTCAATAATCAAATATTATAGTTGTTGCTACTTGGTTGACATTCATATTTTTTCAATTTACTGTTCCATTGAGACATGCCAAAGAAACTTATATTATTTTGTTTGCATATACAATTTATATAATGGTTAATATAAGGTGCATTATTATAGTTTGATGAAATTGTTACTTTCTAAAGTTTGATATATTTATCACTTTAAATTGATGATGATATTAACATAGTATATGAGTATTTTTTTATGCATTGTTATTTTATTTGGTGAAATTAAATTTTTGTATAGTTTGTTATGTTTATTTTTTCAAATATCTATTGAGTATAATATAAGATAAGGTTCAAAGAAGCTTTTGTAACAAATTAAAGGATGATGTGAAATATATAATAATTGAGTAAATAATTTAAATTTCTAAGAAAATAAGTTATGCCATTATTTAAGAGATAAAGTAACTAAAAATATTAAATTAAATTATTAAAAAATGTGTTTTACTAAATAATAAAGGAGAAAAAATTTGTATAACTTGTTAAAAATTAAAAAACAAAATTGTTAACAAATTAAAAAATGTAAATTTTTTTATGATGAGAAATATATAGAATTTTAAGTTAATGATATATAATCCTAACAAAATAAGTTATGTCATTACTCCAAAAATTATCATAATTAAGAAGTTTATTTTTTAATGAATGTGTATTGGTTAAAACTGAAGAAGAAAAAGATTCACAATAATTTAATTTTGTAAGTGATTTAAATATTTTTATTAAAATGTTAGAATATGTAAAAATCAAAGAATCAAATAATAATGACAATAAAATATGATAATTCAGGAAATAAAACTTTTGGATGATATGAAATATATAATAATTTAAATATCTAACAAAATAATTTATGTCATTACAAAAAAATTAAATAAATACAAAGACTTAATTTATTAATAATGGTGTAATACTTTAAATAATTTTATTAAGTTCTTAAATTATATAACAAATAAAAATAGACAAAGAATAATACAATTTACAGAAAATAAATATTGAATAAATTACAAGTTATATAAGATATTGGATTAGGATTTACCAATATAAGAATTTAATAACTAGTATAAATGATGTGATATGAGCCAAATGAAAGAATAAAGATTACTAACCTCTATATATGGTTTCAAGTACCATGTCTTTTTTTCAATAGCATATTAAGCACATTGTCAAGACTCAAGCAAAATAAACATTAGCGAGAGCTTAATTTTTTTTTAAGATTGAATTTAAAGCAGGCATTGCATGGAAAATAAAGAGATATGGCTTCATTTTCCAGTGAAGAAATTCATTTGAAGAATGTTGCAAACACTAAGCAAAATTTAAACTTTTTGATGATGAGAAAGTATATAATAATTTAAGTTAATAATTTAAAATCATAACAAAACAAGTTATGTCGTTATTAAAAAAATAAAAAATTTAATTTATTAATAGTGGTATAATACTTTGGATAATTTTATTAAATTGTTAAATTATATAAACAATTAAAGTAGACAAAGAATGATGCAATTTTCAAAGAATAAGCACCAAATAAATAACAAGTTATATAAGATATTGGATTAGAATTGACTAGTGTAAGAATTTACAGAGTGGTGGTTATTACGAGCTATGTAGGGTGATAAACTTTATTCTATTTAAATGAGTAGGAAAAAAGGGAGTTCATTGTATAGTTAAAATTATTGTAATTATTAAATTACAATAATTTCAAATTGAAATGCACTTGCATTGTGGCCTCATTCAAGGGTTAGTTGGTCTTTATAAGCAAACCAACCTTTGAATTATCCTATAAATTTAAATAGTTTAGGATAGGTCTAGCAGTTACTATCACCAGCTTATTTTCTCATTGTTCCACATTTTAGATTTTTCTTAGTTCTTCATTATTCTCTAAGTGTGTGCAATATCAATGTATGGTTTACACAATTGGAAAACTACAGGCAAATGCTACCAAAATTTCTATGTTTAAGAAATGTATTATGGATAACAATATATAGATTACACACTTGGAGAACTATAGAAAGGTGTTGCGAAAATTTCTACATACATGCTCAATCGAGATAGTTGATAATAATTTTGTCAATTCTTAAAAAATGTCAAATTCCCTGATGTGTTTACTGGTAATCTTATCACCTCTAATACAAGGTGTTGAAATCCTATGATTGTCACATCATTATGCAATGATTATTAGCACTTCTAATACAAGCTTTTTTGCTCAAAGCACTATTATGTTAGATTATTAGTTATGCAATTATTTTAATCAAATTTACACTAAAACTCAAAATAGGTAGGATGTCAAGCAAGCTAAGCAAGACATTATCATCATTTTATGTAAACTTAAAAGGATGTAACATTCAACATTTTTCGACATGATAGTACACTTAGTGATGTACTTGCTTGAGGAAACATGGCTAAGGAGGTCCATTCTTTTTAATGGATATACCTATATAAGAGATACATTAAGAAGTTGAAAGACTATATCAGGAACCATGCTCAACTCGAGGGTTCTATCATACAAGAGTATTTTGTAAGTGAAACATTAACATTTTGTTCCATGTATCTACAAGGAGTGAAAAATAGATTCAATTAGCTAAATTGAAACTAAGAGGTAGCATATGTTGGAGTCAAAAGGTGAATGTTAATATTTAGATCTCAATGTTGACCGATAAAAAAAAATTGTTCACTTGGATAAAGAGATATGGATGCTGCCATATGGTATATCCTAAACAACTATGTTGAAATTGAAAGGAATTTGAAGTAAGCATTACAAACTATTTGCTTTTTTTGCTAGGTAATTCTATTTTACCGGATAACCTGTGTTGTATAGTGAATATCAGAAAGAAATGCAAGCATGTGGTGGTCAAAACATTAACGAACTACTGAGAACCAAGTTCCCCTTATGGTTTTACTCTAGGTAATTGCCTTTTATATTCGCATCCATAATAATCTTTTTCCATTTTTCCCTTTTTTTTTTTTGATTTTACTAGTGCAGGAAAGAAATTTCTTATATGTAAAACCTATACAATAATGGTTTCCTTGAAGTGATAGATGAGCTAGTACCATTGGCTTTGGGTCCAAGTTTCATTGTTATGTCATACATAGCATTTGTAGTAAATGGAGCACAATTTGTAATTGCTTTTTGAGATGCTAACCATAAGACACAAAATAGTGGCATTTCTATCCCTAAGACTAAAGATAACATATTTTATGATTTACTAGATGATATAATATAGTTAACTTATTTAAATAATTATAGTGTTACTTTATTTAAGTGTAAATGGCATGACACTAACCCAAGAAAGAAGAACATTATCATTGATAAGAACGCAAGAAGCATATTTGTTAGTGCACAATGGTATAAAGATGATCTATACATACTTGGATCTTAAGTGAAACAAGTCTTTTACATTAATAATCTTATCAATGGACCCAATTGGAGAGTCATGAATAAAGTAATGTATTGCAATATATAGGATCTTCCCAATGGTGGTGTTAGAGTACAATGGGTGTCATATTCGCAAGATAATTACCCTATGAACTTCACTTTCACATTTAATCTTGGAGATTTTGACCTAGTTACATTAAGGGATCAAAACAACAATCCTCAAATTGTTTCATCTTCTAGAATGGTGGTTTTATCTTACAAGATGTTAACGATTTCATAGATGACAATGACATTTTAGATGATAAAATAGTTGATGATTATATGGAGGAAGAGCTTTTAAAATTTGATGACATTAGTCAAACTGATGATGATAAGGATAGGCCTATTACTTTTATTGATAGTGACTTGGATTAGGGTATTAAACTTTTCTATGGTTAACCTCATAATTGTGTAAGGGTAGAAACATTATTATGCTATAAAAATTTTATTTATGTTGCGTTAGTATAATGATTTTATTTACTTATCTTTAATAATTATTGCCATTCATATTACTTGATAGTTATGGCTAATGTTAATACACACTATCATAGAGGAAATAGTGGAGGAAAGCTATCATATGGCCTTTCTTACATTCTTATATAGTGCAAGTTAGGTAAAATTTGTTATACTATATTATTCATTTCAACATTTATTTTCTATAAATCTATGGTACTAACATTGTGTCATATTTGAAAGTTATCACCACCAAAAAGTGTGATAAAAGGAGGTCGATGAATGTCTATGAGAAAAACCAAAAGAAGAATGTTAAACCATTACTAGTCCACTTTGATAAAGAGACAAGTACATGGCATGTGGTAGGACAAAGTTGTAGCCACTTCTCTTATAATGTTGGTGTGCTAGAGAGGTAGCATTGCAAGCCTTTCCATAAGAAATGGAAGAAGGCACTAAAGGAGAAAAGATCACATGTCCTATAGGAGTTATGAGTAAGTATCATTTAATGTATTATTATTATTATTTTATATTTGATACTAAAATTATTTAACACATTAATTTCATGCTTGTTACATATCTTTTATTGCAAACCCACTTTGAGTTTATGGACATATCATTGAAAGAGTTAAGCACTATGATCTCTTATATCATGCAGACTATAGCAGATCAATGTTGAGATTGAAAGCATGAGCTCAATAAGTATTTATTGGTGCATGGGGGCAATGAGGATAGTCTTAACATGCAAAGTGCTAGTTAGATAGTTCCTTAAGATATGCCAATGAAGCATTACAGGAGGTTATATGCTTACTTGGTTAGTAGGAAGTATAGGGTAAGGATAAAGTTAAGAAAATAATTCATCATTTTAAAGTTTCAATTATATTTCACTTTGTTATTTTCAATGTTTGATATAAATTTACAGGATTTGTCAAGGTAAAATAAAGACAACAAGTCCAAGAAGTTGTACAATGATTGTCATAGATCAAAGTCCATTATGTCAAACCAACATGACAAGGTATATTAAGTAACCATCCATAAACTTTTCAAAACCCTGCAATATCTTACTAATATTATGTACCATGTTTTTTTTAGAAAAATTAGAATAGAGAAATAAGGACACATTAAATTGTAGCCAGTGATGAAAAATTTTAAGGATCATTATATATATCAGATGGGGCAATAGGTGTATTAGGCTATCATGAATGCTTTTGTAAGTAATTTAACTCATATTTCATAAAATTTGAAATTTTATAAAAATATTTTAACTCATTCTATTTGATTTTTGTTACTTTAATCAAGGCTCGTGATATACACAATATTTTATACTTATTTTCCCTTATATTTAGGTCTCCTAAGGTGTGATTGTGCTTATTTTAATAGATTTAGGCTTATTTTGGAATAAATCATAAGTCTTGTGTTAAATAGGAAATAATGACTAATTATAAAAATTTGATACCATTTTAGGTTTTTTTGCCATAACTTAAGCTGTAAACTTTCACTTAGGCTAATCTTTATATGGATGGAAAGTTAAGAGAATTATTTATAACTTTTATGTTTTTGTGAAGGACTCAATTTAGACATTTGGTGGGTAAAATTTAGCCTTAAAACTAATTTAGTGGTATTGTCCTTATATAATGGACTTGCCATTTTCTCATTTTGTTGGCCCATAATTTGAGTTGTAGAAGCTTAAATTATGAAATTCTAGGCCCCCAGTTAGCTAAAACCAAAACATGTTTTTAAACTTTTAGAGATAAAGTGATGTTATTTTGAAGGTGGCAAATCAAGCCTAACTAGAATGATATGAATCAAATAACTTTGGACCTATTTTGCTATGTAGGTCATAACCTGGGATACATACCTCCAAATTGTGAAGAATCTAGTCCATTAGTTAGCTAAGAGTTAGCCTTAAGTGTTTGTAACCTAGTTAAGCAAAAATACAAGGTATATATAATGCAAAAATGCAATTAACTAAAGGCAATTCAACAATTAGCAAAACATAGTTTTTATTCTCTCGATTTTTTTAGCTTTCAAGCCAGAAGTAGCTAAACTCTCTTCTTCTAGCTAATGGACTTGGCACACTCTTTCTTATTGATTTTGGAATCTTGTTCTTTATGTTTTATGTTTAATGAATTATCTCTATTCATCGATTTCTTTTATTGATGATTACATAGATAGTTTTTTAAAAAAGATCCATTAGTTAATTGCTTATGTGATTATTCTTGAAGTGGTTGATTGGATTTTTTTTGTGGTTATGAATTGATTAAATTAGTTATTGTTTGGTACATGAATTAGAGGTTAGGCTTCATGATTTTCATAATTATGAGGTTATTTAGTCTATTTCAATTGAATTTCTCTTATCTTTACTATAATTTAATTTCAATCAAGTTCAATTTGGTCTAAATAAGGATTAGGTTTAATTAATTAGTTTTGATTTGTTAATTCTAACCATATTAAAATGGATTTTGGGAGTAATTATGGGTATCTAGGTTATTTTCATTAACTGGATAGTTAATTAAGCATTGCCTATGTTTTATGGTTGATAATAAATCAGTATATTGATGTATATTCCTTTGAACTAGAATCCATCTTCCTTTGAGTAAACTTTATATTTGTTTACTATTTTCAATTTATAAAATTGTTATTTCTTGCTCTTTGGTTTTATTTTTTTGCTTTCAAAAATCTCCCTTATTTCATAACTATATTGGAAGTGAATTGAAACCTAGCTTTTATGGGGTCAACCCAATTCATCCTTACTAAATTTTGATATTTTGGTTTAATTTCAGTGTTGTGATGTACATTAGTAAGGATGACATAGCTAGCCACCTAGCCAGCTATCCAATTTAGTGCATTCCATTGTTAAGCCTTCTATTACCAATGAGGTTCTCGACACTTGTCGAGAGCATATAAAGGCAATTAGTCATGTGTTGGTTAGGATGTCATATGCCACCTCTAGCATCTTTGGTTGGATTGTAGCATTTTCTTTGGGGCAACAATAGATGCAGGATTAGTTGTTGAGAGGCAGAGCTACATTGCCCATATTCAATAGGTCATACAAAGTTACATGGACATAATATATTGATTTCTCCTCCCCTAGCATAGGATTAGTCTTCCTCTGTCTCCTACACTACTTACTCGTCCTTAGCTAACAACCACACGCAATCATTTTACTCATGTAGTACACTAGCCCCAACCTATGCCTCCTCCTTACCCCTTATGTGATAATGAAGATGATGTTGGTGATGATAATCTCATTGCTCATTATCTAGTTTAACAACTTGTTATATTATATATACATTTTTTACTAGGTACTTTGCATGGTTTTTTATTGATGTTACAATGATTTGTTATTATATATCATTTAAGATTTTACTTTATAAATTTTTTATTTGTTTGATTTATTATTACAATTAATAAAATAATTTTTTTAATTTATTAATTGAAAAACAATAAAGGTGTTGTAAATTTGTTGGACAATTATTACTATTAAATAATTACTAACAATTATAATGGAATTTAAAAAAAAAAAAGCAAAAAAATGATGTTATATTAATGACATTGTTGTCTACATAAGCCTTTAGAAAAATACAAAAGAATATGGCATATACTAAAAACAAAGTTATCTGCATAGGATCTTGTCATTAGCATGGGCCTATGTCAAATGACCTATGTCAAGCAATGTACTAATGACATATGTCATTGTTATACCTTATCCTATTGCGATGACATCAATTTTCATCGATGTAGGGGCTAACAGCCACCATTCTACACTAACAACACCTATACTAATGACATGTTATCTAGAAGTCTTTGTAGTAAAGACATTTAGAGTTATATCGATGACTATTGTCCTTAGTATTAGCCTTTTTTGTAGCAAACTCTAACCTTTATAGGTATTTCTTCATTACAATTCAAAATTTCTTCCAACCATTCCTTTTAATTATTAATGTAGAGACATTAACCAAACAACTAGATCATATTTTGCTAAACTACTTTCTTCTTGCAAATGTGATTGAATAACAAAAGAATGCATTTGAGTGAGAAGATCATGTTGGATCAAGAGTGAAAATGTCATGAAATGATAAAGTACTCCAATGAGTGAGACTCAGCATAGATGCAAGATCCATGAAGCAAAAATCCATATTGACGAGCAATTGGCTAATAAATAGGAAACATTATCTCTTCTTTTATAGGATCGTGTGGATGAGTCAGGATTGTCATATACAACTTCTTGAAGTGTGAGGAAATATCTTTGAGATAGATCATCTTCAAATTGATGTAAAAGTTTCAAAAGACGAGAAAGTAAGAAAATCAACAAGTCTTTCAAACTCCTTAAAAAGTAATAAAATATTTTTAAAGAATGATAAAAAATATTAATAAATAAAAAAATATACACAAGCAATATACAAACAAAAAATACACACATAAGAAAAGAAAAAGAGACATAAAAAATACATACATACATACATACATACATACATATATATATATATATATATATATATATATATATATATATATATATATATATATATATATATATATATATAAGAAATTAAAGGATAAAAGCTAAAAATGAACAAAAAATAAGAAATAAAGAAAAATAAAATAATAATAATAACAACAACAACAACAATAACACATATTAAATAATAACAAAATAAAAAAATACACACATAAGGAAAAAAGATAAAAATAAAAAAATAAAAAGAAAAAAAGAAAATATGGAAAATAAAAATAACAAACAAACCTAAAACTGCTACTACTCCTAATAATAATAATAATAATAATAATAATAATAATAATAATAAAAAGAAACAATATGGCCTATGATGTTCTTAAAGGAAAACAATAAAAAGATATCTATATAATAAAGTAAAATAAACTTGTAATTAATGATAAAAAAATAAATGAGGATATTCAATTAGGAACATGAGAAGATGATATGAGAATCCTAAATGTAGACGAAGTTATCAGTAATTTAGTAGCAGTCAACATTGTTAAATTTTATCTCAAAAACATTGTGCAATTATTCAAAGATGTGCTAAGCAATTCTCCAAATATTATTCCAACTATTTGGTGATTAAAGATGATCCAAAAACGTCGGTTTCAAACTCAACTATTGATAAAACCTTACAAAATCAAGCATTGATGGGAGATTTGCAAAATAGTAAAAAGGCATTCTAATGCCTAGGATAGTAAGGGTAGGAGAATGTAAAAATAAAAACATACAAGAGTATTAAAAAATATTTTATTTGGTAGAGTGATAAGGGATACTATATATAAAATGTGTATTGTACTGAAAGGTAAGTTTGTAATTGTCATTATCATTTGCCTCCTTCCACTCCAAAATTTTGAAGAAGTTTCAATGCTTGTAAAGTAAAGAAACAAGAAACTAAAGGTGGTGCTCCAAAGAGACCTCCATTGATTAGGTCAATATGTGCTATAAGAGAGAAATGTAAAGCACTATGTACGAAGTGAGGATGGATGTTAGTGCTAGGGATCTAGTCTAAGCTTCTAAGTGCCAAGGATATGCTCATTTGGGCTTTTGAATTGTAACTTTATGACTCATTTATCTAATTCTTAAATTACTATTTTCTATCTAACTTTCTTGACTTTATCTTATCTAATTGGTCATCACCAAGAGGTCTTGTTGTATGGGTTCGTCCTCCTTTACATATGAGCCAAGTGGTAGATTGTCTCTCGATTGATTGACTTATACTTTTTGATCTTACAAGATCGAAAATAATGACTTAGTAAAAATATGCATGTTCAAATAATTTTTTGCTATCGAACCGCATAGCCGAAATGTGTAGGAGGTAATCTTTTAGGGGAGTGTTTCATTCCTTCCTTTAAATGCCACTAAGCACATTCTAAGAACCCCTACTTTCTTAATTTTTTATCCAATTCATATAGCCCCTTCTTAGTTATATTCCATATATCTTGATAACAGTAACCTATTCATGACCTTTTTAACGACATAAGCATAGATGAGAGAATATAATATAAAACAATGAAATTTGATACCTCTTTGAAATAATACTAGATTTATATGTTTTGTTGAAGGACTAATTAAAATAGTGTGTTGGATATTGCGATTTCAACTCTCACATCACAGACAAATCAAGATATCAATACTTACCTTTATTCACAGCACGACACTGCTCAATCTGCTCTATACTGACAATCATAATATGAAAAGATGTTCTCAAATTGCCAGTTAGGCAATATTAGTCACCTATAACATTATACAACTTTGCTTCATTGTTCAAGCAGTGTGGCAAAGGCTAACATTATGTGAGTATCATCAATCATGTCCAAAGCAAAATCAATTGATTAAATGATATAAGAATTCAGCATACGTCGTTGGATTGAAAGAAATATGAATGAGTAATTTTAACCCGAGGTTGCAAAATTGATGCTGCTTCATCAAGCACCTGATTTGGAATTCAGTTCTGAGGAGAGATTTATTGATTGCTCTACGCTCAGGGATGCAAACTGAATTATGAGACCAACATCTAGAATCTGAATCTGGTGTCCATCAGGGAAAGGTTTGAAGAAAGAACATGGAATATAATACCAGAACTTGAATAACTCAGTGAAGATATAATAGAAGGTATAATGAATTAAAGCAAATGGAAATATAGTCACTATAGTAGCAAAATCACTAATGGACATACCAATAGATTATAGAGGCATTAAGGAGTTTTGGATAGATAAATTGGGTCTTATGAGCAACAATAAATAAAGGTTTAAGGTAATTCTTATATTTCCACCTTTAATGCTGACTCTGGTATGATTATCATGGTGTGGATATTAAATACTCAATGCAAATTAAAGCATCATGCCAAAATTCTCGTTAGCAACTACTAATTTCAAGTATATAAAGTGTGCTTCATCAAAATATATAGAGAAAGAGAGCTAATCGACAAATTTTATTCCAATGGAACTATGTTAATTACTTAACTTCCTTTAAGAATTGTAGGACTAGACCTTTTTATTCTATTTTGTCTTCTAATATGATTATATTACTTATCAATTACTTCGTTCATTTCCTACAAAAATTCTCTACAAGCAAACAACACAGAGGATGAAAAATATTGATGGGTGTTCAGTCAAATATTTCATCAAACACTTTGTGTGAAACTTAAATTAAATCATCTAACAATGGAATCATAAAGTATATGGTAGTCATCATAATCACAAAATCAAGTGCCCATTTAGCTATTACAATAGATTGGATAAAACTCTATGCATAAAATTGGATTTAACGTTTGAAATATGGTGCCTTTGGAGAGCTTTTAACGATTAAGAACTCCATGTTGTATTGCAAATTCGTCCAAAAGAGGTCTTCTCCCCAAGATCAATCAAGCTTCGTATATGCTTCATTTTGTTATGATCGATGGCGTTGGAGAAAGGATTATCGTCTTCAATAGTGACATCCCTGTCAAACACTCAAGCAAAAATATCGGTCCGTGAAAGATATTCCGATTGAATATTTTTATTAGAGAAATCCAATTCCCAGGCAAAGAAAATCTTCTTGCTCCTCTGTTTCCTTGCAACAGCGACCTTGTGAGTGTCTCTGATCGATTGAATTTTCTTGAGTTTTATTGCACAATCAAGTAGAAAATTACCAGTCCATGCACCAATTGTTGGTTCATAAATTATCAATTTATCCATTTGAACGTCAAAGCCCAAAAATTCCATTAATTCTAACTTAAGGTCAATCTATGCGATGGAGGTCACTGATCGTCAGTGGTGACCTTCTTGCAAAAACCATGAACGAAAATATCAGTCAATGAAAGAAATTCCGTTTGAATATTTTCAACGGAAGAAACCAATTCTCATGCTATGAAGATCTTCTTACTCTAATCCCAACCATCAAACATTTCAAGGAGATTTCATGGATTTCCAATGTTAGCAATGTGAATGATCTTTTCTCTCCCATCAAAGGCCAATTTGAGTATTAGGCTCCATTTGTTTCATTGAAAAGATTTTTTCTACAAAATATAGTCATAAAATGTTAAAATAAAAGAGAAAGTGTTTTACATATTTAATTTTAAATATGAAAAATTTGAAGAAAGTAACTTCCCCCCTTCTCAAAAGGAATTTGATTTCCTCCATTTCTAAGCTTTTAGGTATTATATTCTTTTAATCATCAATGTAAATAGTATATCATCCATTCATTATAGTGTTTTCCTATGGAAAATACTTCTTGACAAAACAAATGGAGCCTTAGAATCATTTCCACTTGAAAATCATTTCCTCCCTTACAACAAATTGTAGATTCGATTAGATGGCAAAGAGGTTAACATGATTCTAAGAGGGCAAACTTAAAGAGCAAAACTAAGAGAATCAAGAGTAAGCTCCACGGAGCGCACCTGGAGCTCATAGATGCTACTTTGGGTTGATTTGGCCACTTGGCTATGTTTTGGACCATAATTGTGTTATTTTATATATTGGGTCATTTTAAGGCATTTTAGACTTTAGTTTATGATGAATGTGTTTTAACCCATTTTACCTTAAAACATTTACAATTTTACTTTATGACATATACCATGCTACTAGGAGTCATTTAGAAGTTCTTCTATTGAGTTAAGGTTAGAATTCAGTTTTGGCCCTACTTGAGCCCATTTTAATTAAGGTTTTGTCTGAACTATATAAGGAGACTTATTTCTTATGAAATTTGATAATTTAGATTTGACACCTCGAGTAAATGGTTGTTGCCTATTCTTGTAAGGATGTGATTCCTTCTTTGGCTCTTAAATGAATTTCTACATTTATCAAAGTAATTCAACCTTTGTGATGTCTTCCATCACTTATCAAAGGAAATCACCCTTTTAGTGGTTTGCATTTCATCACTTATCACTACCTTTTTTCCCAATTTTTGAATGTGATGTGAATATATATTTTTCTCTTCTATTTATATTGCTCAAAACTTAAACACAAATTATAGAACACAACAAAATAGTAAGACAGAAAGAATAATACAGTAGATCGAGAACATAAAAAAAAGAGAACAATTGAAGAACAAATAGTACCAACACACAAAGAACTCCAAATAGGTCAGATGCAAACAACACCAATCAAATGAAATGACACTGACTCAGCAAAATTATAGAACTTAATTTTAAGAACAATTGAAAGATGACAAGAAACCAATTGATTAATTGGACAATAGGAAACAAGCAAATAAATGCACTAACAAAGCAATAAGTAAATGAGACGCACTTGAATTGATGACGCGAACAACAAGAATTAAAAAATGATGACATGGACCAAAATTGTAAGATCCAAATGAAAAGAAATGATGGCAAAATGAGTTGAAATAGGCTAAAACAAAAATGTACACACAAAAGAATGAAAGGTAAAACACAATTGAATTTACTATAACTAAATAGACTGAGACACGATATATGAAACAAACAATGCAATTAAAATGAAATTCACAAATCTGACAGCAATTTACTGATAACACAAATGATAGCAACACAATGAATTGAAATGCATTATTTTAAATAATAATGCAATTGACAAAGCAATACAAAAACACAAAATAAAAACAAATTTAAAAAAAAATAGCAGAAAATATATAGTAGAACAAAATTAGAGATATCAATATAGAAATTAAACATGAAAATTTGGTAACCAAACCTCTGATACCAAATGATGGAGAACCTCGGCATGAAGATGTCAAAATTTGTCAAGGAACATCCCAAAATCTAGAAATTAAAAAAAAAAAAAGAAGAAGATAGTAGTTCTGGATAATTGAAAAGAAGAGTAGCATTTGGGAAAAAAAAGGAAAAGAACAAAGAGGTGCTAAATAATGTTGTGAATTGTTTTCTCCTAATCTTTGATTCATTTCCAATTCTCATCTTTGAGTTATTTTTGTCTTAATCTTTGGGTCTCTTTAGCCATAAATCTTTGAGTTTTTGAGTATATCATTTGTTTTATTTCTTTAAACTCCCATAACTGAGTTTCTAAACATTGCTTTGTTGTTCATTCCATTTTAGATTGTTTGGTGATAATGATTACTATAATTGTTGAATTTGGATGATAATGTCTCTTTAGTTCTTAAAGAACCACAAGAGGGAAAAGTAAGTAAGTGGTAAAAGGAAAAAGAGTAGAAAATCATTTAAGGTTAAAATTCTTGAATTAGAGTGTGAACACAAGTGTCAGCACCTCTAAATTAAGTAAAAAGTGTGCTCTTGTAAGATCCTTTCTTTTAATTAATCCTTTCTTACTTGTATATTTTTCAAAATATCAAGGGATGATGGAGATAATAATGATAGGTTCACATTGAGTGCTATGCTACAACAATTTGAAAGAACTAGTATGAAATTTGATGCATTGGATGAAAAACTTAGAAGTGTTGAAAATGGGTCACCTCAAAGGAACTAATATGATCAAAGAGATAGGAGGGAAAAAAAGATAGAAGACAAAATGATAGATATCTTGAACATAAAAGAAGTAATAGAAAAGGAGTGGAATATGATGATTTTGAAATGAATGATTGAAGAAGTGAAAGGAAGAATGAGAGAAGATGAAATAATGGGCAAATAAGAGATATAGTGGATTTAAGCCTCTATAGCATCAAAAAGAAAATTCCTTCTTTTAAAAGGAAGAGTTCTGTTAGATATGGCCACAATTCAAATTCTTATTAAGGCGTTGGGAGAAAAGGGTTGTAGAGAAGGAAGGCAAGTTATTTTCAAGTATAAGGTGGAATTCCCACCAAAATCAAATAAAGATAAAGAAGTTAAATAAAAGCTGGCACCCTCTTTAACATTTAAAGGAGAAGACTCTACAAGTATTGGCAAAGTTGAAAAGCATCAAAAGCATAACAATGTCAAGTGTTTCAAATGTTAAGAGGCATGGTCATTATGTTATTAATTGTCCTATTAAGAAAGCCTTGAATATTCAAAATGTTATAGGAGAACAAGCTAAAGAAGAAAATGAAGAGTAAAAAGAAAACATCTTCCATACAAGGTGCAAAGTAAAGGAAAAGGTTTGCATTGTCATTATTGATAGTGGTAGCTATACTAATATTACTAGTATTTATATGGAAAGAAATTGATCTTACTTCCTTTAAAACACCCTAATCTACATAACTTATAATGGTTGAATGATAGTGGAGAAGTTAGGGTGACAAACCAAATGTTAGTTTCATTTTCCATTGGAAGGTACAAAGATGAGGTGTTATGTGATGTTGTAATTGTGCATGCTTCTTATTTGTTTTTACAGAGGCCATTATAATTTGTTATACATGTGACCTATGATGGAAAGACAAAGAAGTATAGTCTTGAAATGAATGAGACAAAGGTGACTCCTAATCCTTTAACACTATAACAAGTGTAAAAGGATCAATTGATAATGCAAAAGAAAAGACAAAAAGAGGAAAAGAAAAATATAAAACAAGAAGAGAAAATAGAAAAAGAGGGTGAGAAAAACTATGGTGGAGAAAAGAGATAGAAAGAATGAGATTTATGAAAAGAGAGAAAATGCTTTTGAAAATAGTGAGAGCTATGAAAAAAATGAAAATCCTTATGAAGAAAAAGAGATAAAATTAGTGATGAGAGAAAAATAAGTGTAAGAAAAAGAAAATGCAAATGTATTTGTAAAAGTAAGTTTTATAAAAAGTGTTTTATATATTTTTAGGCCAATTGTCTTGAACAAGAAAGCCTATAAAAATATTAACAACTTTAAATTTATTTTATCAACTTCTTATGAATTTTTGAAGCATTTAAAGAATCAATGAAAATTGAGTGGGAGGCATTCTAAATTGATGGAATTCTTTGAAACATATTTGGGTGTCATCCAATACAAGAAAGGTAAAGCTAATGTGATGGATGATGCTTTGTATCAAGGTATACTCTCATATCTACTTTCCATGCAAATTCATTAGGTTTTGAACATTGTTAAGATATTTTGCATACAAAATTGTTAGGCTTTAAGTACTTTAGGAATTTGTATGTAATGAATATGGTTTTGCTATCCCTTCACATGATTTTGCTACTCCTTTACATGTTGATTTTGCTTCAAATGTTAATGTTTGTGAAGATTTGGAGAAATTTTTGGGTATGATGGATTCTTGTGTGCAAAAAATGAACTGTTTATTCCTAAAAGTTCTCTAAATAATTTTCTTGTTAGAGAAGCCTATAGTAACAGATTCATTCAATACTTTGGTGTTAAGGAAACATTAAATAAAATGCTTGATAAGTTATATGAATCTTATGTGCTTCTTAATATTGATTTGAAAAGTGGAAATTATCAAATTTGCATAAGAAAAAGTGTTAAGTAGAGAAATATTTTTCAAAACAAAGTGCGGTCTATAAAAGTAGTTAGTTTTGTCACTTAGTTTGTCTAATGCACCAAATACTTTCATAAGATTAATGAAACATGTTTTGCACGCTTCCATTAGTAAGATTGTTGTTATGTGCTTTCAGTACTTTCATAAGATCAAATGATAGATCTTATTGTTTGAGAATTTAAAGAATTTGAATGATTGCTTGCCACATCTTGATGATATTCTTGTGAATAGTGGAAGTGTAAACAAGCATATTAATCCCTTAAAATATGTGCTACAAGTTTTGAGAAATGAAAATTTAAATGCTAACTTTGAGACATGTTCCATTTGGATGGCAAAAATTGCATTCTTAAGTTCTAATATGTATGGCTTGAACATAATATGTGCTTTCATTAATAAGCTTATTAATATTAGTAAGTTTGTGTACTCACATGAGATTGTTGAATCATGCTTTATGTTTGACCCTAGTATTTGGTTTTGGGTGCACATGAAAAAGGAAAAAATCCAAATTGCATCCAAGAGGAGATAGACCATTCAAGTGCTTAAGTAAGCCAATGATAATGCTCATAAATTGAATCTTCTTAGAGAGTATAATGTAAGTGCTACTTATAATGTTTCTAATCTCTCTTCTTTTGATGAAGGCCCTACAAGTTCAATTACTAATCTTTTAAAAGGGGGAATGATCTGATCCCAGGGGGTAATCATAAAGTGTAAAATGTGGAGGATCAATAATGCACTTTAATGAGCAAATTTGGAGTTTATGGTTGCTATATTAGGCTAATTTGGCATTTTTGCTATGGTTTTGGACTATAATTGTTTTAATTTATGTATTAGATTATTTTAGAGCATTTTGAGCTTTAATTTATTATAAATATATTTTTCCTCATTATGCTTTAAAACATTTACTATTTTACTTTAAAACATTTACCATTTTGCTTTGAGTTATTTATAAGCTTTTTCATTAGGTTTAGGTTAGAATTTAGTTTTAGGCCTATTTAAGCCCATTTTAATTATAGTTTTTTTTAGCTATATAATGAGGCTTATTCATTATGACATTAGATAATTTAGATTTGACACCTTGAGTGAATAGTTATTTCTAATTCTTGTGAAAATGTAATTTTCTCTTTAGTTCTTGACTGAACTTCTATACTTATCAAGGGATTCAACCTTTGTGGTGTCTTTCATCACTTATCAAAGGAAATAATCCTTGTGACATGAATTTTTTCACTTATCATTTTCTTCCTTTCTTAATCTAGAATGTGGTACGAACATCTTTCTAGTTTTATTTTTTATTCCTAAATTTTGGGACAATCCTTGGCAAATTTTGACTTTTTCATAATGGAGCTCTTCATGAAAGGTGATAACACAATCTATGTGGAAAAGTTTAATCATCTATAGTAATGTTCTGGAAAATTGAATTCTTTCACCCCAAAAGAAAAAAAAAATCCTCTTTTTTAATCAAAATTATCAAAGAGCTTGCAAAATTGGCAATGTAATGCTCTTCTTTATTCTTTGCAACAGTGACTGGGAAAGGACTATTTCCAATCTATAGTTATGGCTAGGTCATCCAAACCCTAAAAAACCAAGTCTTGATGGGAGGCCTGTAAAATAAAGAAAAGGCACTCTTATTATTAAGTCAATAAGGGTACAAAAATGTAAAAATAAAAGCATAATATAATATTGAAGGGTAAAGTGATAGGGGTACCTTATATAATTATTGGATAAGGGTGCCTTATGTAGAATATATGTATAGTACTGAAGGGTAGGTTTGTAATTATTATCATTAACTATAATTATTGGATGAATTGCCAACACATATGCTTATGATGAATATTTCAAATTTCTAGAAGGAATTTGATTAACTCGTTCTAAAGATATGCAAGCCTAAGATACATACAAAGTAAAGTTAAAATTGAATGAGGACAAGTGAGATATTTTGGATAAATATTAACAATATATTAAGGGTAAAGAAAGCATGAATATGGAATATGCATTTTTTTAGTGTACAATATAATCTCAAATAAGATTTTGATTAAAATTAAATATTTAATAATAATAAAAGTAAAATCAAGATTTGATCACTTATATAAATTGTGTTCATGTTCTTCAAAAAGTCTTAAGAAGGCATATGTAAGCAATTAAATTAGTATATTTTATTTTCATCAGATAAATTATAACCAATTGAAAAAGTTTATCTATCAAAGTTTAAAATCCAACATAGAAAATAGGTAGAGCTAAAAAAAATATCTTAAATGACAAATCAAACTATGCTACATGTGTACAATGAAATAGGTTAAACAATTAAATAAAGCTTGTGTACTAATGATGTTGGATGATGAAAAGGAAGTTGCCATGTGTTATAGTGCATCATTCTAACTAATAAGAAACTTTGGTTTCTTATAAAATAAAAGGTGATAAACATTTAAAAAAAATGAGATACTTGTCTCTAACTATGCTCTATCAACTTAAAGCACATTTCTATCATTTACAACAAGAAGTTGTTTGAAGAAAAAGATGTGAAGCTCTCCCAAAGTTTTGTCAACAAAGGTCAAAGCATTTAAAATCTTTAGCTTCTGTTAAGAATATATATTCTAACATATAAACATCAACAACATTGAAGTTCCCAAATCATTTCAAGCATAAAGCATTTATGAAAATTCAACATTTCTTTAGAGATTAAGCTATCACATAGGCCTTCTTCAAATCCAAAATCACTATTTGATTCGAGATTTGGCTTCCTTGAAATCCTCAATCAAAAGTAAGCATTTACTACTTGATCTAAGATCAAATTTTCTAAAGTCCTTATTCAAAAGCAATCAAAAAGAATAATCAAAGGATTTTATTCTTTTTCAAGTATAAAAAAGTTAGACATTGTAATCCACTTTCAAGAAATAAATAAGTAAAATTATTTCTTTCCCAATTTCCTCACTTTTATAAATTATTATTGAGAAAATTTTTGTTTACACCATTATTATTATGGCATCAACTTGAATCCAATAAATAGTTTGGCTTCTAAATTTTAGAAATTAAAAGCATAACATATTTTGCTTAGTTTTCTATATATGAAATGATTGAGGTGCCTTAATTAATCATCTCAACTAATTTCTGGTGGCTTGATTCTAAAAGATTAATCTATAAGCAATAATCTGTATCCTTGCACATAAAAGTAGTTTCTATAAGTTACACATGTCAATTAATTAACAAAGGGAACCTAAGAAAATGCCATGTATAAAAATATGTGACAACAAATGGTTAAATGTACAAGAAAAAATACATGGCAATAAATGTAATTAAATAATAACATTAAGTGAATTCTAAGTTAAAATCTCAATTAAATCTAAACTAAAATTAATTGGAATTTCAAAATTTCAAATTATAAAAATAGTTAGCTAATTTTTATTTTTAAAATATAATTAAAAATAATTATAATATTTAATTAAATTTTTATAATAAATAATAAATAACATCAATTGAAAATAGATTTACTTTTTTTTCAAAGAATTACAAATGAATTATTGATGAAATAGAGGCACATTTGGTTAACTTCTGCTTAGAGAATTTTGATGTTCTATACCATTCTATCTATCTTTTTCCCAATATAAAGACTTTAGAGGAAAAGATAATGCTAAAATGAAACAAAGGCCTCCTAAATTGAAATTTGTTCATTTTAATGTGAATAAGTGGCAGAACTCACTAATTTGGCTTTGCTCATAAAAGATTAAGTATTTTAATAAATATGGCCCCAACCCTAGATTGAGAAATCTTGTATATAAGTCTATAGCAATGATGAGCGACCTTGTAGTTTTGATATAGCTTCCTTTTTTATGTTTTTTAGTTCAATAGTTAAGAAAATAAGAGTTATTCCTCCTTTCACCTTTTTTGAACAAGCTCCTTTTAGGATGTTTACTAACTTACAATGGAAAGATTTGATAATTTATTTTGACTACTTACTAAAATGTCTAGAATTAAGGTCGATCATTAATAATTTTTTTACATTTTTTTAGTTATGGATGTAGGTGAGTGCTATTACTAAGGATAGAAGTTTTAAAGGCTAAAGAACAAATGTGAAAGGTTCCAAAAACTCTTTTTTCAAGGTTTATGCAATTTTTGGTGTTCATCCTTGCTAGTGACATCATGATGGTGGATGACTATTTTCCATAGTCTAGTTTACTCCTATTATTATAAAAGATCCACCTACATTGGATGAACTAGATAAGCTGATAGTTGATAAAGTGTATGAAGTCATCGAAAATGGTCTCTTCGACACCAAAGATCTTATAAGCATGTTATGTGAATTAATGACTTTTGATTATCACTAATATGACATTTATTTACTTTTGTTTATAGATATATGCTTTCTTCCTTTTAGATCATCATATTATAGGGTGATGATAACATTCAAAGAGCTCCAAAAACTTCCCCAAGAGAAACATAGGCAAGGTAAAATGCTAGATGGACCTATTAAAACATCAAGGAAATGGAGTAAAAACTCCTTTTCTGAATATGTTGATTAACATGGCAAGAAAGCTAAGGATCTACAAAATACTAATAAGTCTAATATAAATTGAGCTACTTAAAGGTTTCATAGTTTTAATCATCATCCATCTTTTGAACATATTGGTAGGGAAGTTCTTGATTGTTGTTGCTAGATAGGTCACTTTTTAAAGATTATTCAGTGCAGTAGCTAGTAAGAATTGAAACTTATCATAAGGAAAAAGATGTTAGGAAGAAAATAGAGAAGAGAGAAGATGGTGACAAAAAGAAAAAGCAAATTTCAATGAGTTAGAAAAAAGCACTTCAATGCAAAGAACCTTTTTCTTTAGCCAACAATGATATTATTCACATTGTTTTTTTCCGATAGGACTATTATGGCTTACATAGCACTAGAATTAGTTCAGGCACTTGGTGGCCAACTAGTTCAAAATGCAAATGTTGTTGCCCTTATTTTTTGGCATGGAATTTACCTCTGATCCCCCCATAGCTAGACTCTAGTTCTATTTTATCTTTGCCAAAATCTTCATCTACCTTTGCTTCTTCTACTCCAAAATCTACACTTATTTCTTGTTCATTTGCTTTGCAAGTCTATTCTTCTAACTCGACTTTTTGATATAAAAGTGGTCAGCTTCTAGATGATGATTACAAGGAAAAGTATGGGATTAAGGAAACTCATTTAGAAAAGCCTTAAGATCCTCAAGATTTTACTTGACCACTTGTAAGCCTCTAGATATATAAGGTTAATTACATTCCTTTCAAAGTAGGCCATTTACTATTTCCATTTAATGCCAATAGAATTTTGAAAGAAATGAATAAACATGGTTCTAATAATTCTGTAGCTTAGCATATGGCTCATAGTTTAAATACAACTACAAAGGATTTTGCTATTTGAAAAAGGTTAAAAGATTTCAAAAAAAATTACATGATTTATAGCAAGCAAGATTATTCTAAGATAAGCAAGTTAAAGAAGAAATTGAAGGATCTGAAAGTAAAGTATAATTAGGCTTCATATATAATTGAGGAGTTGAATAGATTAATTCTTACAAAAGATTAGTAGATTAAAGAAAAATAAGAAGTTAATTGTTGAAAAAGATAATTTACTAAAAAAATAAGTTTTACTCTAAGAAAAAATGTTTTGATTTAAGAAAAAGAAAATTTAATCAAGGGTTTTTGATAGTCATTTGTCTCATTTGAAGAAACTAGAAAAGGTTGCTGAGGTGAAGATGAGCTAAAAAGATAATGAGATTTGTAACAAGCAAAAACAACTTAACTTTGTTATTGCTTTTAAATATCAATGGAAGGGAGAATTTATCTCTTTAGAGAAAAAATGTTGATTTGGAGGATGAATTAGAGAGAATAAAGAAACTTAATGAAGAATTTAAGGCCAAATTTACTACTTCAAATAATGAGTTTGTGAAATTAAGGGGTGTATGATCACTTGGTTAAAATAACTATAGATAATACTGCAAAAGCTTTTGATTATGCTAAAAGACAAGCCAGGGCTCTATATCTAGATCTTAACTTTAAAAGAATGTATCATGCGAGAATAGTTAATGCTATGAAGAAGGAAATTTTGGAGGATAATTATAAAGATGTGTCTATTAATATGGATAATTTGAATGAAAAATATTCTAATGATGAAACTATTGGTGCCTTTATTATTAAAGAAAAGAGTGGAAGTGTGCAAAGTATTGGTGATACTTTTAGGTCAATCAATGTTGAAGAAATGACTATTGTGGGTGATTGGGTTAAGTAAGGAAATGACTATTATGGGGAAAAAGGTGAAGACTAATGTTGAGGAATAGGTCAGGGCAAATGCAAAATCAAGGTTGAAAATAAAGAACAAGGAAGTGATGCTTTTTTATTAGCCCATTAGTTAGTAGGAGATATTGGCATTCTAGAATGGAAAATCCAATAGAAAGCCCTAATCCAAGTCTAGTCCAATCCAATCCAAGAATATTTCAGAACTCTCTAGCCTAAGAAAGAATGAGAATAATTCTAGAGAATTATTGATTACAAAATATCTCAATAAATAAGGAGAAATTTTTGCAAATTTTTAAGACTAATTTGCCCATGTAAATAGCTATAAAACCCCCCAAGTTGTAGTATGGATCATCAAGTAAATAAGAAGAGAATTCTCTCTCTTCTTTTTTTTCCAAATTGGCTCTTAGGTCATTTTGGCATCAGAATTGGTTTTTCTAGTTCTCCATGCAAGTATTTAAGTTAGAGATGGTTGGAATTCTCACTGGTTTCATAGTCCTGCAATTATCAACCTCAAAACCCGTTTTTTTGATCACTTTCTCGGCAAAACAACTCTATAGATAGGTTTGGAGTGGCAAAAAATTTTGAATTGCAAAGTCTCACGATGATCAGAGCATCCACGCCCTCTTAAGCATCTCCACCAAAGTTCCACGCATTGGCCACTTGCTTCACGTGCCGCACACACTTAACAAAGGTAAAAGACGACCACATCAATGTCATGTCATCCAATACATGGGTGACACATGTCAAAAGGAGCCATGTTAGCTTATCTAGTTAGCCTATTTGACGTCAGCTGAGGAGTTAGCAACCTAGTGCACAATTAGCGCAATGTCAACCACTATGGTTGTGCCATGTGTATTGTGAGCCACGTTAGCATAATTTTCTAAAATTTCATAATTGCCTTTCATATTTCTCATATTTCCATTCTGGCCCTTATTTTTCCAAAATTTGCATAAAGTTCCTAAATTTTCCATATATTTTATTTTGACCCTAAAACTTTCTCAAATATCCTTTTAGCCTTAACTTTTCCTTGAAATTTCTAAAACACCTAAAACCCAGCTAAAATTCAATTTTAACCCTAAACCTTACCTAATTATTACAAATAACCCCAAAGCTTTCTAGAAACTTTATTTTGACCCCATAACCCACCATAAATTATTAAAATGCCACCAAGATAATAAAATGAAAGAAATGCCCAAGAAATTGAGATGGAAGAAATGCAAAAACAAATTCAACAATTGCAAGAAATTGTTAGTGCCTAACAAACCTTATTAATTTATCAAAGAAATTTAGAAAATGACTTCGATAGTAGCTCCTCTTCATCAACAAGAAGCTATTAACCCTAAAGATAGCCAACCTGAGGGAATGACATTAAAGTAGACATTTTTTTATTTTAAAGGAAGGCTCCAACCAGGTGAGTTTGTAAACTAGCTCCAAATAGTTGAAAGGGTATTTGAGTTAAGAGACATACCAGATGAGCATAAGGTTAAATTGTTGCTATCAAATTAAAGAAACATGCCTCTATTTGATGTGAAAATTTGAAGAAGAAATGAGAACGTGAAGGCCAAAGCAAGATTAGGACATGGGAGAAAATGCAATAAGAACATATATGTAAATTTTTACTTTATCATTATTATCAAGATAACTTTATTCAATTATAGAATCTTCACTAGAAATCCTTATCAGTAGAAGAATATACTAGGGAATTTGAGAAATTGATGATGAAGCGTGATATTTAAGAGAAGAAAAAGCAAGCTATTGCTCACTACCTTAGAGGTTTGAATTTAGAGATTGCCCAACTATTCTAGCTTTAACAATGCTAGACCCTAAATGATGTCATCTAGCTTGCCATCTAGATTAAGAAACAACTTTTCAAGAAAACCATATTCCAACCTTCCTCCTTACGAAATCCTACCCATACCCATAAAACTTAAATCATACAACCCAATACCTCTAACAAAACCCCACCAAAATCGACTAAAGAAGCCAACCTTAAACTACCCACTCAACCTAGACCACTAAAATGCTTTGAATGTCAAGGATTTAGCCATATAGCATTCCATTGTCCTAATCACAAAATTATCATTATCATGGGAGGAGAAATTCAAGAAGTATCAGAAGAAGAAGAGCTTCTGCAAACAAAAGATGACTCCTTTGATCTACTAATGTTTAATAAAGAACTCAGCTCTACTGATTATGGAGAATCACTTGTAAGTAGATGAAACTTACACATTGTAACTAAGAAAGAAGAACCCTAGCTAAGACACAACATTTTCCGCACTCAATGTACAGCCTAAGGTAAAGTTTGTAATGTCATTATAGATAGTAGAAGATGCAAGAACATTGTATTGAGATATATGGTGGAAAAACTCAAATTACCTACTAAAAGGCATCCACACTCTTATAAGTTGCAATGGCTTAACAAAGATAATGAGGTAATAGTTATGGAACACTACCTTGTTACTTTTTCCATAGGCAAAAAGTATAAAGATGAGGTATGATGTGATATCATCCCCATGGAAGCTTGTCACCTTATCTTAGGAAGACCTTGGCAATATAACCATCGTGCTATATATGATAGTTATACAAACATCTATTCCTTCATAAAGGATGAAGTAAATATCAAGTTAACCCCACTATTACCTGAAGATTTCAATCAAGCCTAGGATGAAGCTAAACTATTGGTGTCTTTAGTATCCAAAGCTCAATTGAAGGTGACATTAGCAAAAGCCTAATTTATGTGCCTTGTATTATTACTTGAACAAAATGACGAAGCAACCCTTCCACTAAAAGTTGAGCAACTACTTGATGAATTTTTGGATATGGAGCTACACTATTGGTGTCTTTAGTATCCAAAGCTTAATTGAAGGTGACATTAGCAGTAGCCTAATTTATGTGGCTCGTATTATTTCTTGAACAAAATGACGAAGCAGCCCTTCCACTAAAAGTTGAATAACTACTTGATGAATTTTTGGATATTGTACCAAAAGAGATTCCTCTTAGTTTACTAGCAATACAAGACATTCAACACATCATTGATTTCATCCTTAGAGCAGTCATTCTAAATAGACTAACTTACAAGATGAGTCTTTAGGAACTTGTTGAGATCCAACACCAAGTACAAGACTTACTAAAGAAAGGATTAATTCAAGAAAGCATCAATCCTTGTGCTGTAATAGCATTTTTAGTGCCGAAAAAGGGTGGAAGTTAGAGAATGTGCATTGATAGTCAAGTTGTAAATAAGATTACCATTAAGTATCGATTCTTAATACCCATACTTGATGACATGCTTGACCAGCTACATGGTGCCATTATCTTTTCTAAGATTGACCTTCACAATGGACATCACTAGATTAGAGTATAGCCTAAAGATGAATAAAAGATCACATTCAAGACTAGAGATAGCTTGTACCAATGGATAGTAATGCCCTTTGGCTTATCAAATGCTCCTAGTACTTTTATGTGCCTAATGAACTAAATACTTTGACCTTTTATTAGAAAATTAGTAGTTCTGTACTTCTATCATGACCCATCTCATGGTTATCATGACCGACATAAAGATACCTATTTAGTGCTAGCTTCCTAAATAGATACCTTCACAAGCCTTTTATTTTTTAATAAAAAAGTTACTAAGACTTTTAATAAAGAGTAACTAGATACATGTAAAACATAAAACATAAAACTACATATATATAAAATAAGCCTTATAATCATTTATAACAACATATACATCTAGACACAAAAGTATTTATACAAAGTGCAACATATATAATATACAAATGATGATATAAGTTTTTATAGTCTATTAGGATAATCCTCTTCCTCTAGGTCAAACTCATTAGATGAAGAAGAGTTAATACTATTACTTGCTGTCCTTTCTACAGGTGAGACTCTATAAAGAGGAAATACAACAAAAGCATTGGCCTTTAAATTTATTTGTCAAAAGGTTACTTTATAATTTATTCTAATAATCGTAGAGGTGATACAAATTTTAAACCAAAATATTATTTCAAAAGTGCCATGGGAGCCATGAAGCCTCCTCTATAACTATCAATCTCCATCCATGGGTCCATGTCAAAACTTGTAAATCTAACATAATAAGAAGAATGAATATAAAATATACTCAATGGGCGGTATTCATCACCTTCATCACAAAAGATTAACCTTATCATTGTGCATGATTCTTATCTAATGTCTTGTAAGGAATTTTCCTTATTTATATCACTAGTACAATTTATCATAAAAAATGGGCAATAGTAGGTATATAAGTGTCACCTTATCTTTGGTCTAACCTTATTTCCTACCACCCTAGGATTTAAGCCACCAGCCATTTTCGTTCACTACTAACCACGCCTCTCCTTCTCTGCGAAGGATGTTATCTCTCTCCTTCTCAATTCACAATGAGCAATAATGAGATGTCAACACATCAACCATTTTATCCATTTCCAAGTCTATAGTCAAATACCCACCATGCTATAAGTGTTTTATTCATCACATCAATGTGTCATATACAATTAAATTCTTTCTTGATAATTCTTAAGAAGTTTCAAGCAAACTTATAGTCATACCATGGCTTGAAGTTACCTTTTGTGATCCTAAACTCATTCTAAATTTTACCACAATTTGTTCTAATATTCCTAACACTTTATCACACAAGTTACAACAAATTGCTCATAATACTTCCATAGGTACTATTCATTCAGAACTCAAAGGAAGAATTGTAAAATAGGGCAACATAGTATCACATGTAATTAAAGCTCCTTTTCACTAGTTAGATGGAATATAATTGTTACCAAATTTTACCACAACATTCCTAACATATTGAATGAAAGATAACTCGATTTTTGTACAAATAATTTTGTAGGTTTACTAGTATATCAAAAGTAGAGGCTCAAATCAACTAAATTTAAACAACTTCAAAGTTGTTAAAATAAAGCTACCATTTGAGCAACTAAATTAACTCCTATTGCCACCAAATTTTTCCATGCGCTTGCTAACATCCCAAATGATATATCCTAGAAAATTCATAATTTTTACCATTCCTTTGATAGGCTAAATAAATTGAAATCTGAGACTAACCAATCCAGGGTTTTGAAATGGATAAAATCAGGAGTTCCACCATCAACTTATCTTATCACCTACCTAAGAATTTTCAAAAAATTCTTAAATTCATCTACATTCATCCTAACACCAAATATGACCATGGAATGCTAAGAATTTAATTTTTAAAATTTATAAAGCTTCAATTACACTAGGCATCCTAAACTCTTAATTCAGCACCACATGAGAGTAGTTGGTTTCAATTGCACTGATTCCTATTTCCATTTCTCCTAAATTTTTAATGAATCTTTTTTTTCATCATTCACAACATCAACTTATCAACAACATATGATCATAAAATCATTTAGAAAATTTCAAAACATAACCATGTATCATCATACCACAAATAGCAATATAGAGAACACAAACTATCAACAATATCATCTTCTACTTAGGAAAAGCCTAAGAGTAGGAAAGAATAACCACTCACCTAAAATTCTTCACTTTTTGTTTTTCAATGACTCTTTGACACAACAAGAGAATGACTTCATGGAAATAAATCATATTTTAGAGATTTAGAAAGGGAGGAAATCATAAAATTTGGAAGAAATTGAAAGAAAGTGTCAAGCTACTTTACAAGTTTTGGAGAGCGATTTGAAACCCTTGAATAGGGTTAAACATTTTTCCTATTTTTTCCTCCTAAGGTCACATTTTAGGGCTAGCTAGAGAGTAGAATCTTTCTGCTTCTGAGGCCCCAATATTATATAAAAAACTTAACCTTAATTCTACAAAATTCTATGAATTTCCTTATTAATTTTTCCTAAATTTGGAGAAAATTTTTCAAACAATTGGCTGGCCATTTTGCATGTCCAAGTGTGCTATTTTAGTAGGAATGATGATCCTTTTGGCCAATAAAATTTAGCCAAACAAAAAGGCTAAAATTGATTATTATACAATGGCTCCAAATTTGCCTTTTTTTTATTTTGGTCCCTGGCTTCCCTTAAAAGTTTGGGCTAACCATGGGCCTTTTAAAACTTTAGTTAGTCCAACCTAATACAAATACAAATTAAATCACTTAAAAAGATAAAAAAAGTTTATTATAATTTAGCCTAAAAAAATTCATTTTCTTTGCATTTTTGTCCCTAAACCTTTAACTATTTTTGGACCTTCATTTTTTATATTTTATAATCATTTTTAGGCCCTAAAAATTAATTTAGGCTAGCCAATAAAATTTTTAAAAAATAAATTGATACTTTTTTGGCTCTTTTTATCACTTTTTTGGTTTATCATATTTTAAATTTCAACAAATTTCTAAGCGAAATTTCTAAAACCATAATTGAGTTTTTAATTTTATTTTTTTATCTATTATGATGCCTATTAAAAATTTCAAAGTTATCTACTTAGGCTTGCTCATAAATTACTTTTATGATTTCTCCAAAGTCGCTTGATTTTCCTACTAATTTTTCTAAATAAGGGTTTCTAGAGAAATTCTTACTTGATATCTATTGTCTCATTTTGGAATATTACAACTTCAATGATATCTTGATCTATAGTAAGAGCAAAAAAGAACATCTAGAGCACATTCATCAAGTGCTGGAGGTCCTTAGAAAGCAAAAACTTTATGTTAACCTTAAATAGTGTTCCTTTTTAACAAATAAAGTTATCTTTCTTAGGTATGTCATCACTATAAAAGGTATCTGAGTTAACCAAACAAGATAGAAGCCATTAACAACTGGCTAACTCCTAAGTCCATCCACGATGTTTTGAGTTTCCATGCGTTCGCTTCTTTTTACTAAAAATTTATCAAGAATTTTAACTCCATTACTACCCCAATCATAGACTACATCAAAGCGGACCAATTCTAATGGACAAAACAAGTCTAAAAAAGTTTTGAAGAGTTGAAGAAACAATTAACTGCAACCCCAATATTGACCCTTCCAAACTTTGACTAGATCTTTAAAGTTAACTGTGATGCTTCTAACATTGGAATTGGCTGTGTTTTAAGCTAAAAGGGACATCCAATCACCTTTTTTAATGAAAAACTTAACAATGCCAAACTTAGGTACTCTACTTTTTATTAGTGTATATGCCTTAAAACTTATCATAATGGTGATTGTAATTTTAAATCATGTTATTTTAATAGCAATTCTAATTATTATATTTATATATATTGTATGCGTAATATATTCAATTATGATAATAACCTTAAAATAATTGTATTCTTAAATGTCTCTAGTCATATATCATTGTGGATTAGGTTACTTTGATATGTTAAGACTAGCATGTGTGAAGACTTATATGGGATATTAAGTTTACATATGAGTATAAGTTAGAAAACTTGTATACTGGACCGACCCATATTAAGAACACTACATGGATCGTTATATAAGTGTCATGAGTGGTTCTTAGTGATCATTATTAATATAGTCCTTTGACCTGAGATCACCAAGGTTCCTTACATGTGAGTTTCATATTTTGATACTATTCTATGTCACTAATGGTTGAGTGAATGCAAGGGTAGATATTGGATATGTCACATATCATGCGGAGGGGTTTGTGTGATCAAGATGAGATTTGTCCCTCCTATATAACAGGAGTAACATCTATGGGCCCCTTGATTAAGTAAAATTGAGAAAATGCATGGCCATGCTCAGATGAATTGGCATGGGATGTCGATTACATTTGTTTCAGTCAGCTTACTTAGGAATAAAAAAACCTTAAGATTGGGCTATATGGGAATGACACGGTCTATGTCTCGTGCTCAATCTAGATGTATAGGACAAAAGGACATAGGTGATGATCATGTGTAAAGGTTTAGTCAAATCACTGACTTTCTCATTACTTGGGTAACAATGATGTATTGCTAGACACCGATCATTGTTTATGATCATTAATATGATTAATGGTCATTGCCAACGTAATGAGAGTTGTAGGGTCGCACACTTAGAGCCTATTGAATTTGGAATTAATGGACCAAATTGTTTGGGCCTAATATTTAGGAATTCATGTTATCATTATAAGGCCCAATGGTAAGCCTATAATTGTACATGGAATAAAGCCCAAATAGGTTAGGTTTTTCTATGCACCTATTTAAATAGGCTTGCTAGGTAATAATAGTTAATATCATCATTATTCATGCACCCCAAAAAGGCACAAAAAAACCCTAGCACCTCTCCTTGACCAAAACCCTTGAAGAGGCGTAGCTAGCACTATGAGATGGAAGGAGATCAATTTCAACCGATGTTTGTGTAGACATTCATCAGTGATTCACGGGTTTGTGTGGATACTTCAGAGTCTTCAACCGAAAGAAAGCTGAAGAAGTGATCAATGATCGAGTTCTAGAGTCATCAACAAAGGTATTAAATGAACCCTTATTCCAATTTAACATTTTTGCATGGATTCGGTGGATGGGATCGTTTTATTCTGCTGCACTCGTATGGCTCCTGATCCTAACACTTTTGATAAGGAGTTCTATGTTATTGTTCATGCTTTACAACATTGGAACCACTACTTGTTTCCTAAGGAGTTTGTCCTCTACACTAATCATAAAGCCCTTGAGCATTTAATTGCTCAGTAAAAAATCAGTCATAGGTATGCTGCTTAGAGCAAATTCTTACAAGGTTACCATATCTTACTAAGGCATAAAGTTAGAAGATAAAACACTATAGCAGATGCTTTTGGTTGGAGACATGCTTTGCTTTCTACTCTCTAGATAAAGATTGTTAGATTTGAAACTATCAAAGAACTATACTAAAATGACCGAATTTCAGAAGAGTCTGGAGTACCACTAAAACATAATTATTCCAATAGTATTATGGGCATAAGGGATTCCTATTAAAAAATAAAGGCTTATGCATTCCTCAATGTTTGCTATGAGAAGCCATTATCTAGAAAGCCTATAATGGAAGAATAGCTAGTCACTTCAGGTGAGAAAAAAATTGTAGCTCTAGTTAAAGAAATTTTCTACTAGCCTAAGCTTGAAAGAGACATCAACAAATACATCCAAAGGTGCAAAAACATAACTAAGACCAAAAGTTAGAATATTAGGCTATACATGCCTTTCCGATTCTAGAAACACCATAGGAAGATGTTAGTATGGATTTTATCCTCAAACTACCTTGAACTTAGAGATAGAAAATTTTCATAATAGTAGTCATAAATAAATTCTTAAAGATGGCTCATTCCATCCCATGTCAAAAGACAAGTGATGCTATTTAAATTACAGACTTATACTTTAAAGAAATTGTCTAACTTCATGGCATTCTAAAATGGGTACTAAGCTTAGACTTTATGGAAGAAAATGGGTACCAAGCTTAAATTTAGTAGTGCCAGTCTCCCTTAAATAGATGGACAAATAAAGGTAATCAATCGTAGCTTTGTTGGGAAGAATCTGAAACAATGGGACTTTATATGTGCCCAGATTGGATTCGCCTATAATAACTCCATTAACCAAGTCATTCAAAGATGCTCGTTTGAGGTGGTGTACGGTACTCAGCCCCTTAGTCCACTTGACTTTGCCCTATCTTCAACTAGTTGTTAGTATAGTGCAAATGCAAAGTAAAGAGCAAAAGAGATCAAGAAGCTTCACAAACAAGTCTATACTAGGATTTAGAAACCTAAAAGAAAATATAAAGCCTAATGAGATAAACATCAACAACAATATACTTTTAATGAATGAGACCTAGCATGGATACACTTATGGAAAGAGAGGTTCTCGAGTCAAGCTAATACCAAGTTATCTCCAAGAGTGGATAGACTATTTTGAATTATTCAGAAGATTAATGATAATGCCTACAAGATAAAGTTATCAGGCTCCTATGGTATTTCTACTACCTTTAACATTGCTAATCTTTCACCATACTATAAAGATGACAACTAGACTCAAGGGTGAGTCTCATCTAACTCAGGGAGTATGGAATGGAAAATCCAATAGAAAGCCCCAATCCAAGTCTAGCCCAATCCAATCTAAGAATATTCCAAAACTCTCTATTTCAAAAAAGAATGAGGATAATTCTAAAGAATTCTTGATTACAAAATATCTAAATAAATAAGGAGAAATTTTGCAATTTTAGAACTAATTTGCCTTTGTAAATAGCTATAAAAACATGCTCAAGTTGTTGTATGGATTATCAAGTAAATAAAAATTTCTCTATCTAATTGAGAGTTTTCTCTATTCTTTTTTTTTTCCAATTTGGCTCCTGAGCCACATTCTCACCATAGTGATGATACTCTAGGAAATATAGATTCCTTTTTGAATCATTTAGAGACAAAGGATACCGAGGTCAGGAATAGCATTGATAAATTAGATAGTTTTGTAATGAGATTAAATCTTTTTGTTTCTATTTCTTGTTATTATATTTAGATATTGGTTATTTTTTGTATTTGTTACATTTCATATGTTAAGGCCTATTATGTTTAAGGTATGCTTGTCAAAGCCACATGTCAAAGCCATCTATGATCAATGCAAGTTAAGGTCATGCATTCAAGCATGACTAATGCATATTGAAGTTAACTTTGTTTAAGATATGACTAATGCATATTGAGGTTATCTTTTAAAACCGCCACATGTCAAAGTCACCTATGACTAATATAATTCAAGGTCACACATTCAACTTAATCTATTCATGTTGAGGTTAGCTTTATTTAAGATGTGATTGATGCATGTCAAGGTTATTTGTGACCAATGCATTTAAGGTCATAACCTAAGTCAAGGCCATGTATCTAAGCTTGACCAATGCATATTATGGTTAAATACATTTTTAGGATGACAAAAGATTCTTTGATAATGAAGAAGTAGATTCATATTACTTTACAAGTTTTTCTTTTATTCTCATTAATTTTTGAAAGATTGATCCTTACCAACTAGATTCCCACATATAAGTTAATCTATCAATGTGACAAACAATCTCTTAGGTGCGAGGTATTCCAAGTTCTTGGGAGTATTTTTCCTTTCACTATGGATAATTTGTAAGAGCCATTTTCCCAATTTTGTATGATTTTATATGGCCTTTCCTAATTAGGATCCAAGTTGTCTTCTTCTTAGTCTTTCTTTAGGCTATCAACTTTCTTTATTACCAAAGAGCCTTCTTCGAACTTCCTTGGTCTCACCCTCTAGTTGTGGCATCTAGCTACCTTCTTGCTTACAAGCATATGATCTCACAAATGCCATTTCTTGATTTTCTTCTAGTAGATCTAAACATTCTCTTAACAAATCATCATTTTCTTTTATAGAGTATTAGTTAATTTTTTCACTCAATTCCTCTATTTTCTTTAGAATGAGGGCTTCATATTCATAAATAAGAAGAAATGGCATTTCGTTGGTTAATTTTTAAGGAGTTATTTGGCAAAACCACAATACACTTTGCAACCCTTCCACCCACTTGTGCTTTAATCCTTCCAATCTCCTTTTTAGCCCCTTGAGAATGATTTTATTTGCTAACTCAACCTATCTATTACTTTATGGATGTTCTATAAAGGTAAACCCTTGAGTAATCTTAAGATCCTTGCAAAAATTTCTAAAAGAATCACTTATGAATTATGCTTTATTATCATTGATTATGACTTTAGGTTTGCAATATTTATAAACGACATTTGTCTAAAAGAAATTTTGTGTATTTTTAGCTATGATAATGGCTAGTGGTTTTACTTCAATCCATTTGGTAAAGTAATCAACTATAACTACTAAGGACTTGATTTAGTCTATTATTATTGATAAAGGTCCCAAAACATCTATTCCTTATTAGGAAAAAGGCCATGGTGAAATCATAATCTTTTGCTCAATCATAGGTATCCAAGGAATGTTGGCATTGAATTGAATTTGTTGCATTTCTTGACCAAGTCCACAATGTTATTTTTCATGGTTAGCTAGAACTATCTGGATTAGATAGCTTTCTATACTACTGATGATCTAATTATATGGCTTTCGTAAATTCCTTCATGAATTTCTCTAAGAACATAGTGGGCTTCATTTGGATATAAGCATTTTAAAACTAGTAAAGAAAAACTTCTTTTATATAATTTGCTATTTTCAACAAAGAATGGAGTAAATTATTTTTTTAAATCTCTTAACCTTTAACTTATTTATCGATAATATTTGTTTTCTAGGAAAGTTTTAATAGGATCCATCTAGGATAGTGATCAATTAATGCATATAATTTTAGTTTCTTCATGTTGGAAATTGCGCATCATACATGCACAATGGAATAAAAATTTTGCACGATTTCCACTAAGGATCCATGCGAATTTAGAATGCCATAGATTAGGGATTAGGGTTTATACCTTTCGGCCAAAAATATTTTGTCCGCTACACAGCAAATCCGATCTGCTTCTATCCATTTTCTAATCCAATCTGTTCTCCAAATCACGAACCAGAATAGAAACTAGAAGATCAGATCACCAGTGCAATGTTTAATGTGGCTGTACTTCTATGGTATCCACACGAACCCGTGAATCACCGATGAATGTCCACACAAACACCGGTTGGAATTGATCTCCTTTCACCTTGTAGTGCTAGCTATGCCTCTTCAGAGGTTTTGGTCAAAGAGAGGTGCTAAGGTTTTTCTATGCCTTTTTGGGGTGCGTGAATGATGATAAAATCCTATTATTACCCAACAAGCTTATTTAAATAAGTGCATAGAAAAACCTAACCTATTTGGGCTTTATTCCATATACAATTATAGGCTTACATTGGGCCTTATAATTATAACATGAATTCCTAAATATTAAGCCCAAACAATTTGGTCTATTAATTCTAAATTCATTAGGCTCTAAGTGTGCGATCGTATAGGCTCTCATTACGTTAGCATTGACCATTGATTATATTAATGATCATAAACAATGATTAGTGTCTAGCAACACATCATTGTTACCCAAGCAATGAGAAAGTCGATGATTTGACTAAACCTTTACATGTGATCATCACCTATGTCCTTTTGTCTTGTACATCTAGATTGAGCACGAGACATAGACCGTGTCATTCCCGTATAGCCCAATCTTAAGGTTTCTTGATTCCTAAGTAAGCTGACTGAAATAAATGTAATCGACATCCCATGTCAATTCATCTAAGCATGGCCATGCATTTTCTCAGCTTTACTTAATTAAGGGGTCTATAGATGTTGCTCCTGTTATATAGGAGGGAAAAATTCCATCTTGATCACACAAACCCCTTTGCATGATATGTGACATATCCAATATCTACCCTTGTATTCATTCAACCATTAGTGACATAGAATAGTATCAAAATATGAAACTCACATGTAGGGAACCTTGGTGATCTCAGGTCAAAGGACCATATTAATAATAATCACTAAGAACCACTTATGACACTCATATAACGATCCATGTAGTATTCTTAATGTGGGTTGGTCCAGTATACAAGTTCTCTAACTTGTACTCATGTGTAAACTTAATATCCCATATAAGTCTTCACACATGCTAGTCTTAACATATCAAAGTAACCTAATCCACAGTGATATATGACTAGGGACATTTAAGAATATAATTATTCTAAGGTTATTATCATAATTGAATATGTTACGCAGATAATATATATAAATATAATAATTGGAATTGCCATTAAAATAACATGATTCAAAATTACAATCACCAATATGATTGGTTTTAGGGCATATACACTAACACTTCAATTGTTAATTTGATTATGTCTTCGCTAAGGATTAACCTATTATTCATCATTGGTGTCGTAGTTGCTAATTTTGATAGCATATCTACCTAGTCATTTTCTTTTTTTGGTGATCCATTGGAACTTGAAGTTTTAAAGGTCTATTATTAGTTGTTTGGCTTTTTCCATTTATTTCACTAGACATGGAACTTTAGTTTCCTATGCACCATTTATTTGGCTTACCATTAATTCAGAATCATTTTTTGCTAGGACAAACTTTGTGTCTATTTCTCTTGCTAGTTGGAGACTAACACTCAAGGCCTTATAATTTGGCTAACTATTTATGAATTTGAATTCAAACTTGAGAGCATATTTTACAGCAGGCTCATCAGGTTTTTTTGGGATAACTCTTGCTCCACTACTATTTTTTGTTATATAAGTCATTAATGTAAAGTGTTGATGTGAAAAATTGATCTTTTTTTGGCAACCTTTAATGATTTTTCATCTTTGCTACAAAAATTACCAGCATTTGTACTTTTATAGTCTTTCTTCTTTCGAATGTAATATCATACTATATTAACTTCATAGACTATGCTACTAGCCAACCAACTGTATCTAGCTTATGTAATATTTGCTTAATCATCTAATCAGTTCTCACCATAATTTGATCAGATTGTAAATAAGGTTTTAGCCTTCTTGAAGTAGTAACTAATGAAAAGGCAAGTTTCTCTATTTTTTGATATTTAAGCTTGACCCAATGAAGTGCCTTAATTATGAAATAAATTAGCTTTTGCTTAGAGTCTATTTCTTTAACTAATGCTGCATTTACTGCTTTTTTTATTGTTGCCAAATAAAGGTAAAGCACCTCTCCTTGATTGAGCTCTAATAGTATAGGTGAAGATATGAGAAAAGTTTTAAGCTTCATGAAAGTTTCTTCAGAAACCTAATCCCATTTAAACTTTTAACATCTTTTTAGATTCTTGTAAAAGAGTAGACAGTTTTTAGCCAACCTTATGTATGATCAATTTCATTAAATAAACTTTTTTTTTGGTAGGAAGCATATAATGACAAATATTTAATAGGAAATGTATCAATGAAAGATATATTAAAGAAATTTATGTAATCAAAGTCTTTATTGATATTATGAAAATGGTAATTGCAATATTTTCTAAATTTTTATTGTGGCAAAAATATGGTAAGGGCTATGATACAACTATTTAGTCCTTGTACTTCTTTAAGTGTAGAAAAGTTCTTCATGTTATATGGTGAACTTCTTGAATAATACCTATTGTACTATATAACCCATGCCTTTTTCTCTTCTATTTAATGGGTTTGATAAATGAGTCTATGGCCAATTTATGGCAACCTATTGTAGGGTCTATCCTAAGCATATCAACAACAAACATTCTTATATTATCTTTAAGTATTTTGATTAGTTTTTCTCTAAAGTTAGAGAGTAAGTTTTTGCCAATCCAAACTGATTAGTCATCTTAAGGCTCAAAGACCTTTGTTTCTTTAATATTAGACCTTGATTTTGGATTCCTTTCTTTTCCTTTTTCTCCTAGATCAAGAGAATCTGTAGTTGTTAATTTGTAATCCATGCAAATCGTCTCCTTGATTTCTTTGCCTATCTTTTATTCTTGATTGCTCTTCCTTGTTTAGGATGTTCATATAACACCTGCATGCCACTACTTGATTAGTTGTTACTTGCCTAATACCTAGTTGATAGGAAACTTCATTAATAGATAAGGAATAGAAACTATGGCTATTGCCATATTTACCAAAGTTCTCCCCATTATGGCATTATATGTTGTATTTGGTGCATTAACGACTAACAATAACACATCTATGTTGGTAATTTTTGGAGGTGTTCCCATTCTTAATTGTAACTTGATGGATCGTTCCACTAGTATTTGTTTCCCACATAAACCAAGTTTCCCTAATATGGAGATAAGAGACTGGGAGAAAGCTGAAGTTTCTTGAAGGTATCCTAATACAATATGTCAATTGAGCAGCTCTGGTCCACTAAGATTTTTTATACAATGAAATTTTGGATTGTAGTTGTAATGACCATTGGGTCATTATGATCTCATTCAAACTTGTCAAGGTAAAACGAAATGGATGTGTGACCCATGATCTAATGTTCTGATTTTGTTTTTTTGTTTTCCATAGCCATAATCGATTGCATATGTCTCTCCCTTGCATTTACTGACGTGCCTCCCCCTGTAAGAACATCTGCAAACCCTAAGGGTTCTTAGTCAACATCTACCTCTTTTCCTTTATCTATCCACTTGCGAGGTGGTGATTTAGGTGGAGATTCAAATTAATCATGCCTTTTATTATTCCGGCATCCTAAATTTTGGGGTCTAGGTTTCTAACTGGAAGGTTTTTTGGGTTGACCATGCTCGGTCCTAGCATAATGTTTCAAATATCCATCTTTTATAAGCCTCTCAATTTCATTTCATAGGGTTTCATAATCTTTTATGTCATAAGTCCAGATTTGGTAGTATTTACAAAAAGTATTCACCCATATTTAAGGGGCTTTAAATTTCTAAATGGAGCTTCCCTTAGCTTTTGTTCATCTTCTTGTTTGTTTTCTAACTGTCATTTATTCTTTTCTAACTCTTCCATATTAATAAATTTGGCAAATCGGTTTAAAAGGTTTGCTAAATCATTTGGGGCTTCTTGGCAACAGATTTTCAAAAATCTCAATATTTTAGGCTGACCAGAATAGAATGACTGGGGACCTATTCCTTTAAGTCTTTTATTTCAAGCGCTTCCTGGTTAAAACTGCTAAGAAAATCTTTTATGGATTCGTTCATCCCCTGCTTGAGACTAACTAGGGAAGCAATTATTTTCTTGTAGGTTCTAGAAGTTGCGAAATGCACCAAGAAGTAATTGACTAGCTTTTTGAGATTATGGATGGAGTTCAATTTTAAAGTCATAAACCATTTTGAACGTTGCCCTCTTTAATTTCATTGAAAAAGCTCTACACATGACTGCATCTGGGGCTTCTAAGAAAAGCATGATAGCTTTGAATGCTTCTAAATGTTCTTAGGGTCAGATAGGCCGTCATATACATCCAAATTTGTTGGAATTCTGAAGTTACTAGGTACTAGTACTTACATGATTGTGAGAATGAATGGATGAGAGTTTCCTTTATTTGAATGGGTGTCCTTCTATTTGCTATCATAGTGATTGACCTGATTGTGATCGACCAGGTGGTGACCAACTTGGTTTTCTCCTGCACCTTTTTCATCAGTTTGATGTCTGGATCAGGTTTGACAATTGCTATGATCATTGCAATCTTGTTCGTGATCATACTTCCTTCTTCTATGATGGCTTAGACCATGGTGATAATGCTGATGTAGGCTGCGATGCTCTTCTGACCTTTTTTCTTTGTCCGACCGATACCTGGGGTGGCATCGACAGTTATTTTGGTTGTTTACATGGTTGTGTTCATTGTATTCTTGTTCTTGGCATTCTCATTCCATGCGTTCCCATTCTAGTCGTTTGTATTCCTCTCTTTCCCTTTTATAAGCGTTCATGCTCCGTTCTTTCCTTCTCTGGGCGCTCGTGCTCGACTTGTTCCCTCTTCTTGTCATTCACATTCTTGTCGCTCGGCCTATCCTTCCAGACGTTCTTGTTCCAGTCTTTGGAAACGGCATTGTTGATTAGCAATGTTAGTTTGGAATTCTTCTCTTATAAGATCCAGTTCTTGTTGCAAGTGTACATTTTCACTGATTAGGATAACCCTTTCGATATTACAGCTAATATTACTATTATCTTCATATCGATTGAAAATCCGATGAAGTGGTGGATTGCCATTTTTATGGTGGTGAACAGAAGGCATCCCATTGTGTTGAGAGGAACGAGCTTCCAATTAGTTAGGAGATTGATGACTCATTGTTGCAAGAAAGCTCAAGAACAGCTTTATCAAGAAAGAAAAGATGAACTCTAGTGAAAAGTATTTTCAAACAATCAATTTCTTCCTTTTCATATGCATACAGTGAAGGAGAATGAAAGTTGTAGATATTTCATTTGCGACAAAATCATGATGGATCATAGCAACAAGTATATTTCGGAATTTAATTAACATTTGACAATCATATTTTGCTTTGTCCGTTTTCTCTGTTCCCCCCCCCTCCCCACAAAAAAAAAAAAAAAAGAATGCTAGGGGTATAGGTTTCTTTTTGATGACTCGCAAAGGATCAAATCTTTCTTGGCAAACCATAGATTTTTCAGATTATCGAGAAAGGAGTACTTGGTTAGATTCGCCAACAAATTTGTAAAATTTTGTGAATCAGCGAAGAAACAAAGGGAATTCAATTTTAAAATCCTTTACCTTCAAGAATTGAAAGCAGAAAAGCAATTATATCTGTGATTCTGAACACAAACAATACCAATTAATGAATTCTCTTTTAACTAGAGTAGTGAAGAGCGACGGCCAAGGATGAAAGACACAGCTTGAAATGAAAGTTGGGCACCTGCAGCTAGCCCACAATAGGGGATTGAAACCTATTCTGATCCCCCAGTACCAAAATTAGTTCCACTACTAGAGTAGAATAGTCAGGTAGTAGAATCAAAGAGAGATTGGAGAGTCAGTCAGAAAGTCCACACTTGGTCCATAGGTCAGTTTTTATACCCATACATCAGCAGGGGTAGTCCGGTCTTTTTCCTAGGCAGCACAGGGATAGTCTGGTCTTTTCCCAGGTGGTCCTCACTGATCCGTTAACCGTCCTGTAACTGCATTCTGGCTGTTGTAACTGATATGTCATCACTTGTTATAGGGAAGTCTTTTTGGGCTCATAACATAATTGGGCTGCTGGGGATTAGGGGGTCTAGTTTGTTTGGGCCCAATATTGTGGACTAATATTCTCGGGCTGACTTGGGTATTTATCAACTAACTGCATTTGTTTTGCAACGATTATCATAAAATTAATTCCCAAAACAGCAAAGAAATTTTACAGCATAGGCATCAGAGGCCCCTTATCTATATCAAAAGTTGAAGTTCCTTTTGTCAATATTCTTGCACATTATCTCGTGCAGGTAAGAGAAAGTGGATACGGATAAGTGCAGCAATAGCAACTTCGTTATTCACAATTTGACTTTTATACTCTGTGCAGCTTTAAAGAAAAGAAAATTTCAACTTAATGGTAGAAACTTCACAAAATTTTTGTGACTTGTACATAATTTATATATTGGATCATTAATGTAATTTTAATGTTTGGTCTCTCATAATTCATTCATGCAGAGAAAAAAGAGAAAGCCTACAAACTGTAGTACTTTGCTTAAAATGAATTAAATAATGACATCAACCATCCATTTGGACAAGACTACACCCATTCCGACAAAAGACCACAACCTAACAAAACCATCCTACCCATCAAGACGGTCGACTTGCTACACCCTAATCCACTCGGACTCACACCATCGGAGCTCGGACACCCAAAACCGGTCTGCACGGACAAGAGCAAGATTAATACGCTGGCCTTAACTACCAGGACATGTACCTCACGCTTATTGGGCTATGATCACGCAAAATAAGTGGTACTTCCAGAATATTTCCAAGTAGGGTCAACCAAATCACATTTGTTATCATTCCCCCTGAAACTATATAGTAGAGAAAACTTCACCTTGAGGAACTTCACTTCACTCAGCTGCCTGGCCTTCTTCTAGCTAGGTCCAAAGTCCTTGTAAACACTTCAAATAGTGTCAATGAGATTCAAGATAATATAAATAAGGGACATGAATTAAGAGTATTTAGTTGTGCATCTATCATAGAAGTCACAAATGGATTGTCATAAAAAAAACTAATTAGGAGATGGAGGTTTTGAACCTATTTATAAGCTGATTAAAAGCTATTGAAATTTTGTTGCAATTAAATGTTTATTGGAAGTAATTATTATTTTTATTAATTATTGATTTCTTTTGCTAAGGAATACTGCAAACCAAAGAAGTATAGTAATAAAAAGATTTTCAAAAACTTCTAGACATGGAATTGTTGAATTCAAAAAATGAATTAACACTCATTTTTGGACTTTAACACATGAACCCTATTCAACTTGCAAGATGTTGCATCATGACGAAGAAAGGATGTTTATATATGAGTTTATGCCAAACAAGTGCTCATATTTTTTTATATTTGGTAAGAAATATGGAAGCTCTTTGTAGGAGATGTTATAAATGACACAAGCCAATAAACTTTAACTTTGTACTACCCACCCAAGCATCACCATTAGCAATTACCTTCTTCTTTTTTCAGTTTCTACTTGAAGAAAATTTGTAGATCAATATAAATAGAAAGAGTTGCTAAAGGGTTACTCTAACTTCATAAATACTCAAGATTCAAAATCATTTATAGAAATTTGAAAACTAACGATATACTTTTTGATGAAAATTTAAACTCAAAAATATCAAATTTTTGAATGGTTAAAATATTCACACAGCATGAATCAAAAGAAAATACTCAGAATTATTGGGATGCAATAAAAATTCATGTGTTCTTTCTCATTTTGCCTTAGTTCTAAATGGTGTGGTTGTGTTACAGTCTATATACTTAGTCCTTTTAAGAGTTGCTTTTAGTGAAAACTACAACACATGCTTCTTTTGCTATTTAGATTTTCAACCCATAACAATTTGAAACATGAATAAGTTAATTCCAAGTAAATGATGCATAACAATTTGGAACATGCAATGGTTCAAGTTCAAAATGTGCTATTCATGTTATTCATATTAACTCATTCTTAGGTGCTTTATGAATTAAAGAATCATTCTTAATCGTTCTACTTAGGGAAAAACAAACAAAAATTGAAGATTTAAGATTTGAAATTTCTGTACAAATGGTGTATATACATATGTCTTCAACTTCAATTTTTTTAATGCTTTCTTGTTGAAATAAAGATTCTTTTTTCCTTACCACTAAAACACCTAAGAACTTTCCATGCATACCAAGTATAAATTATTTATTTCTTATTCATTTTTTAGTGGTTATACAACTCTTAAATATGTTGTAGAGGGAGTTTTCTCTATGAAGTATACTGCTTATAGGTTTGGAGTGTTGCTACTTGAAAATGTTAGAAGTAGAAGGAACAATAGTTTCTACAATGCTAATGGCCCACCCAATCTTATAGCACATGTATGTCAAACTATTCTTCTTCTTCCTTTGATACAGCTTAATTTTTTGTCAATTTAATTCAATATTTAAAAATTTACACTTACAAGCATAGAACTATGAAGAAGGTGCAACTCTATGGTTGATATATCTGACACTTGCTGAGTCATATGTGTATGATGAAGTGATGAGATGCATTCATATAAATATTTTATGTGTAGAAGAGGATGCTATGATCAACCCACTATGTCAAACTATATGTGATAAGTAATTTATGATGTTTTCTCAAGTACTAGTAACGCATGTGGCTAATGGCTACCAATCCAAAATTCATGATCAATGCATGAAATTATATTCAATTGTTTCCTTAAATTGAGTAATTAAAAATACAACATAATATGTTTAATATGCTATACATGAAATGATCGTTTACCACAATTGACCATCTCAACCAATTTCTGGTACTCTGGTTTTAAAATATTAGTTTATAAGCTTGTGTAAATTTATAAGATGCATGAGCTAATTTGCTCAAATTTATGGATATATATATATATATATATATCACATACATATAGAGAGAGATATGAGGAGGAATCTTTTGATATTGAATATTAAATTTTTAAAAATTGAGATTTATGGAACATATGGTTTATCTTTTAGAATCAATGACTAGATTCAAAAGGATGAGCCATATTAATTTAAATGTAAATGATGAAGGACTAAAAAACAATATCTTTGACCGAACAAATTAAATGATAAAGGACGGACCAAATTGTCAATGTCTTATCACCTCAACATTTATTTTTCATTAATTAAAGTTTTGTGTAGTTTGTCCTTTTAAAAAAATATATAAGAATAAAAACAAACAGTTTACTTTTCAACCGAAAGGTAGACAATTCATAAATTTGTTGTGATTTTTACTTTCCAATCGTCTATATGTATTATTCACTGTTTAACTCGTTCAAGCAGAGAATGAGAGACAAAAATGACAGACTGGTATGCTTGATTTTTGCTTTCAAAGGAATTTACGAGTATCAATGATCCTCAAACATGTGCAAAAGGATCACGTTTAAGAGAATTAAATCATACATCTATCATTGATGCTACAATAGCTTTTCTTCAGAAAATAAATTCGGAGGAGGCTTTAGGCCTGTTAATAAGGTAAAATACTGATGTATATAATATAAGTTTTTAGTCAAATTTCACATAAAAAAGGATGATTCTTTTTCCTTTTTTTTTGTTTTGTCATTGTCCATGATAGAGAAAGAAGTGGCAGTAAAAAAACTCTCAAAAACTTCAGAACAAGAAATTTTTAAATTTAAAAATGAATTGACATTATAAATGAATTCCAGCACATGAATCTTGTTAAGCTTTCAGGATATTGCATTCATGAATATAATTTCCTCATGTTAAGGCTGCAACGAGAATATGATTCATTTCCTCATATAAAAGCTACAACAACAAAAATTATTACGTTTATGTCAATTGCATCATTTAAGTATATCATCAGATATTAATATGGCAAACTAATCATATGTTTGGCTCTTGGATCAGTCACTAAAGTTTAGATTTTCATGCTATGATGGTCTTTGACAAATTGTTGTTTTTTTTATAATGACAGTAGTGGTTAAATCATTGGGCACATATGCAAAGATCAATGATCAAACCCTTGATGTAATGGCAGATATAAAATGTTCAAAAGACATCGATACCATTTGAATTAAAGATTCTTGGCAAATTATTTTATTATAATATCTATATTTCATAACCTTTTAATATTAAAACAATATTTTTTTCACAATTCAGAAGAAAAAAAGCTTCTATACAATGAGAATATTGCATGCGTAATGTAAAATTATATGATTTATTCAAATTCTTATTAAATTAATAAACTTAAACGTATGGATTTATTCTTCACACAATATTATTTGCAAATTTTGTGGAGGATATAATAAAGGGACTACTCTTTTAAGACTTCTTGATATCAACGAATGTTCTTATATCATATAATATTGAATTTATGTTCAATAACTTTTACTTTGTATAATTATGGTTGTAAATTTATTTTTATGTATTAGACATATACACATATCTTCGCCGACCAAATATATTTTACTTGATTTCATGGTATACAATAGATTATTTTTATTACATATTACATAGAGTTTTTTTAACTTAATAAGTTATTTTGATTTTAAAAATATAATGTGTCCCAATTTTTTGCGTAAATCTATATATGCATAATACAAGTACTAAACTTGCCTGAAACATAAAGCGCGTGCACTTGATTGTATGCATGCATATATGAATGTATGAATGTATGTATGTACACATACACACCCCACTACAAATATGCCTAACAACATGCATAACTCACGACATTATATGTAAGATGATTTAACATCTGTTTTTAAATCAACATAAAACAAATTAACAATGTCGGTTTTGGTATAGAAAAACCCACGTATAGGAGAACCGACATGGTAAGTGTCTAAAAAATTGAATCTTTATTTAAAATAAGTTGTTAGTTTCAAAATTATTAAATAATTAATGTGGTTATTTGATATAAGACATTCATTCTTCTGCAGCAGTTGAAATCGAACGTCCTTTCCTATCGAATACTAGATATAGTGCATCGGTTAGAATTAAATTATGATTTGTTCCTTCTATTATGTTGATTTATTTAAATAGCCAATATTTATTTTCTTTTCCCCAACCTTACCCCACTCCAATCAGGCCAGTATTTACCTAGAACTAATTACATAATCCTACAAAATTAGTATGCACCTAAACTTACTACCCAATCACCTAAGCCCTATCCAAATGAATAATATCTACATGTAGCAAAAACTAATATTAATACCTCTAAAAATTGAAGAAGGAAGTTATATTTTCATCCTATAATATAGCAATGGAGAGAACACTTGGTGTCTAAAAATTTGAATACTTATTTGCAATAAGATGTTAGTGTTATAACAAACATGAAAAGTAAGTTATGACCTTAATTTTTTTTGTTAAACAACTAATGTGGTTATTTGATACAAGACATTCTTTCTTCTACCGTCGTTGAAATTGGACGTCCTTCCCTATCGAACATTTGACATGGTATATCGAATAGAATTAAATAACTAATATCATTTGTCCCTTCTCTCATGTCAATTTATTTTAATAACTTGTGTGTACATTATTTTCCCCAACCCTACCATGCTACACTTAGGCCAATATTTACCCAAAGCTAATTTACATAATCCTATAAAATTAGTATACACCTAAACCTACTTCCCAATCATTTAAGCTTTATCCAAATGTCTACTAATTTATGTATATGTATATGGATTTATTATTAATGTAATGAATAATATCTACATGTAGCAAAAATTTGATAATAATACTTGTAAAAACTAAAGAAGGAAGTTATATTGTCCTCTATGATATAGCAATTGAGAGAACACTATATGAAACCCATTATAATTAAAGAATATAAAAGTGAGTCACAATTTATGTGCATGTATATGGATTTATTATTGATTTTAAGATTGCCCAAATATAGTCTGTATGACGAACTAAATCTAGGGATAATCATAAAATGCCTATGTGACTAAGTCAAAATTATATTAAATAGGAATAATGATATTAATGATGTGAGGTTATTGCCCATGTATGGAACAAGGATAATCAGAGAAACCAAACTAAGAATACCAATTATAGAACTACAACTTAAGCAATCAACCACAAAATAATGATAGATGCAGGGCTCAGGGAAGTTTCAAGACTTAAATGCTGATAGATATATGTACTAGACAGTAGACACTATATGATAGAAATAGAACATAAGTAAATTGCAGAAAAGAAAATGATTCATGATAAATGTTAGTGTAGGATAAATGCAACGATATAAAAGAGATACGTGTGCTTGTTACAGGCACAATAAATATAAGAATGTCTTGAGTGCACAAGGCAGATGAGGTATTATATCATGATTCAGCTAGCTGGTGAAATGCTCCATGTACACTTTATATGTATCCATTTGAAAAATTAAAATAGATAATAAAAAAGATAGTAGATACTTAAAATGGATGCTATGTTATGTTAAGATCATTGTAAGATCTTCTTGCTCAATGTATTAGTGTATATATGCTTATGTTGCATTTGGGAGTTGTTGGTGTTGTGATTATATAGTCCCTTCATGAGATGGCAGAACATTGCAATCTTTTGCCTTGCTAGCTCCCCTACAACATACCTTCGATCTAGCCAAATGTGATTTTTTGAGAGGACAGTGATATTATTTTTCTTGATTTTCTACATGCTTTGTTGTTTAGTTGAGAGGGATAAGATAGAAGGATAGGTAACAGGAAGTCATATAGGTGAATATTAAGTTAGAATTTACATAGGGATAATGAACTAGTCAAATGTCTTGTATTGGGTTAGATGCTTAAGACAGGGTAATGAGTTGAGAGTTAGAATGTGATAGGCATTACATACTACGAGAGTTATGAATTCAAAATGATAGGCTTAGGCTATGTGAACTCAGATGAATGACTCATGATATGACGTATGTTGGAAAATATGATTTTACAAACCCATTTTTGAGTTTATACAAACTACGTATGCAAAATTATTTTCGAATAATATATTTCTCTAAAGCTTGTTTACATGGGATATGTCAGAAGTGTGTGTTATACGAACCATACGATCAAAAGATTTTCCATCCAAAGATGGGATAGGACTTTGCTTATTGGGCTATGGTTGGCTCAATCCCTTTAACAATTTTAGATATTTAAGATAGTTGTTCAAAAGTTCCGTATAAAGTAACATTCTGTTTATGTATGCGTAGATGCTAGTTATGTGATTTAAGTTTGTGTTTTTTAGTATGTATAGCTGCCCAGCTAGAATGATCCTAGCATGAGTTCGATGAAAATGTCACGGTTGCATTATTTTCTCTAAAATTTGCATAAACCCTTTTATTTCATATTTTATGATTTACTTAAAAGCCATGCAAGCTATTTCTGCACAACTTGAAAATCTATTTTTCTATTTCCAAGATCATATGAAAATGTTTTAGATTGTGATCTTAATGAGTTCTGAAATCACCATCCTGATGAGTTGAAATAAACATCGTCCAATAGATTGGAGTGTGACACTTTCAACAAGTATCCAAATTGGTAATCACTAGAAAGAAAATTAGTTGATTATATGAAGTTAAGAGACAAATTAAGTTGTTTACACACATTAGATGAGTCAAGTGATGTTAAATATTTTAAGGTAATAAAGTTAGTTTCACTAACATATATCCTCTTAGTGAATTTTTGTTCAGAATTCTATTGGAGTTCTATATGTTAATAAGGTTTACTATCTTAAATTAACAAGTTCAATTCAAATATAATTTACTCTAATTTATATTTATTTATATATTAAGAGAACAAAATAGAATATCACATTTAAGAAGGACTAAATAGGAATGCTTCAATTATTAGGGATCAAAATAATAATCAAATCTTTTTATTTCCTTTTGTTTTATCCTTCGTTTCTCTTTTTCCTATTCTATTTTTTAATAATTTCTTGTCCTGCCAAAAAAAAATTCTTGCTTGAATAGCTTTGTACTTTAGTTTCATGTTCCACATTACAATTAAATATAAAATTTAATTTTGATATATAAATATATTAATAAGCTGTTCAACTGAGTAACATAACCGAGAAAGATTAATCTAAATTGTCCTTTTTAGTATTCAGTTCTCTATTTGTACGTCGCGACTTAAGATTGATATTTTGATTCAGTACGTAAACAATATCTCTTTTTTTTTTTTATTTTGCAGATAAAAAGAAAGTGTCTGTATATGAATAAGGAAAAAAATTTGACTTTTTAGTTAATTGATTTAAAAGATTAGGACGAAATCTTAAACATATGATATCAAAATTATTTAAAAAATGGCCTAAAAGTCATAATTTACTTAAAAAATTATAAAAATATATTATTTCTCTTTAATGCTGGTTTTAGATGGATTATTGCCGTGCATGGATGTGGAACCTTTTACCGTCGAGTATAGATTATCCCACATCAACACGATAATTCCATGGATCAAGTTCGATGTAAAAGGATATTAGGATGATTTTTCCACTTCATATAAAATATGTATGTGTCACTGCCACGGGGAACTTGTTTTCATATTGATAGCGATAGAGGAGCTTTAAATCTCTCCTACTAACAGTTTTGTGTAATAATTCGGATTGGTTGAATTTGGTATAAAATTTCACTACTTATTCTAAATAAAATTGTAATCGAAGAAACTCACAATCGACTGCTTGATATTATTGAACCATATTATATCGAATTGTTCTGTTTTAAACATTGTATAAAGATTTATTTTGGTCGGGATATCATTTTTTCCAATTACAATTTTTTGTTTGTACATAACATACACTATATATTTTTATTTTCAGACCCACTCAATTCAATTGCATTTATGTAATTACCTTCATTGTCACTCATTCAAGTCACGTAACATTAAATATGTTTATGCAATTTCTAACTCTTTGAATGATTTTTCCTTTTACATTAGAGATCACTATAACTTTAACCATAATTGAATATTATATTTAGAAATTAGAGAATACATGATATATTATTTATATAATATATTCCAATTTCAGTTCAATATGGATTATAAAGTGTAAAATCATAGCTGATCGACATCAACCAAAATCATTAATTAACTAACTAACTTGTATTTTTAAATCAACTTATACCAACAAAAGTTGAAACAGTTAGACTAATTTAATTTGAGTGATATAATTTTGCATACCCCTAATTACTATATCACATTTAATAATTGTCACATATATTCATGTGGAATAATTGTATTAATTAATGTTAATTATTTGTAATATTTAACTAAAAAATTATCAAATTGGTTTCTAAAAGATATAACTTGTATCAAATTTTCATAAAAAAATGTATTTTACATCATATAAATGCATATACCTTTAACTACTTTATCAAATTCATTTCTAATTAAAAAATAAATGTTAATCATTTCAAATTTCTTGAAATTATAGTTAATTGACGTAAAATAAATTTTAAAAAAATCTTATCTAAAAGTGAAGTCATGTCAAACTTAAAAAAAAAAAAGGGAATTCCAACGAATTAACAAAGTTACAACATTGAAAGCAAGCAGTTAGGATGTCCAAATAAAGTTCTAAAGAAAGAAGGGAAAAGTGTGGAAACATAAGCAAGTCATGACTTGAAGTTGCTCAATTCAAAGAATTAGACATTGCTATCCAGTGACTTTGGCGCAATAAGCATCTAATTCTTTTTTTAAAAAGTTTTGGATCTATTTTGCGTAAGAAAGTAATAAGGTAGCTTATAAATGATAACACAAATAGATAGGTGATAAATTAATTAATTATGTAAAATGTATTTTATAAAATTGATTGTTAAACTAACTAAAAATATAAAATAACATAAAAAACAAATGTTAATATAAATAAATATACAAATTAAGTTAATTTATATTTATTTGTAATTCATTAACATAATAAATATGTTAAAAATATAATTAATTAAAATTTAATTAATTATATTTTATGAACTTACATAATTTTAAGTTAATTATTATTTATAATAGAAATATAATTAGTTACATTATATGAAATTACATATTTATTTTTATATGTATTTTTATATATTTATAGTTTAAAATAGAATATAATTAATTAAAATTAAATTAATTATATTTTATGATATCATAAATTTAGTTATTTATTATTTATTTATTAAGTAAAGCAAGAACATAATTTATTCTTAGAGGTACGGATTGAAAATTAATAAAAAGGAAAAGATTTTTTTTTTTGAAAATTTATGAAAGATTATTAATTTATAAATTATAAATTAGTCAAAGAAGTTTATGAGATCAAAGTTTATTTTTTCTTATCAGCTAGTATGGGAGGCAACTTTAAAAAACTAGTTTATAACTTGTTTGTTGAGGAAAACAAAGCCTTTGTCTTCCATTGCCTTTTAACTTCGATTTCAGGTCATTCTGCATGCACGTGCAATGGAACCACATTCACTATTATAAAAGAATAATAAGGCATCATGGCAGCATCTAAAAACTTTTGCGAACAAATTTGTATGTTTTTTGCGCTTCTTCCATAAGATTATGAATGTGAAACTCTGTGATATATACATTAGAAAATTCGGTTTAAATTGGTAATTTCTTTTGTAAATTTTATGTCAGAAAATCCTAATTGGCTCATGGATTTTCAATAAGGCTACAAATTACCAATCACTACAAAATAAATGAGTAAAAATAAATCTGTTATATTAGAAAATATATGATTCATCTACGACCAAAGAAAAAAACACCTCAGTTTGACTATACTACATTAGATGTCTGATTATCTACGCTGAGTAATTACCAATTTGAAGTTCCATTGAATTGCATGCCAATTAGGACTTTCAGTCTTCAGTTATTAATGCGAATTAGAAATGATTTAGAGATCAAAATATAATATTGTATTTAATTAAAAAGATCAAATACAATCAATTTATGTATTAGAAGATCAAAATTGTAATTAAACCAAAGTATTAATATTGTTCTTTAATTTTTTTTTCATGAGAAATTATTCTATGATATTTATATTTATAACAAATTACTATACTTTTAAATTGTTTTATAGCCTTGCCAAAAAAATATTACATCTGAATTTTATTGGTCATTTAACATAATATAAATAATTAATAAATAACTAGTATTTAATTTTTTGGTCAAACCATATGTCGCAAGAGTATTATTCATTTATGCATATTTTTCACATTTGTGCAGCATCACGTACAAATGAAGAAGAGGTTCTAGTGTCAATTTATTATTTAAAGGTAATGATACAAGGAGTTTTACCTTGAAAAAATTTGAGTATTTTTATTATTAAATTATTCTTTTTCAAATTTCAAAGTAAGTGAATTAAAAATACAAATTTTATTACATTAAAAATAATTTAAAGGTGAAAACACCTGATTTTTTTTTTGGAGGAGGAACTTCCCATAACATTACAGTTTTTAAAAGAGTAATAATTCTTACACGTTTCAATTACAAAAACACTTATCCCTAATCCAATGTAGTAAATGAACTCCATTCTCCTCCTCCACAGGTCTGTATTAAGGGACTGACTTTTGCGCTATCTTGCTTTTCACGGAGGAAATTCACGTCGTGTATCTCCATTAGTGTTGGAAGTGAAAACTACCTTCGTCACTTATGGCAGATTTCCTCATGAAATCTACTTTCTTGTTTGTTTCTATATTCTTATGCTACCCTTCTTCTCTCGGTACAATGGCTGGTGACAGTTTAAATCCTGGTGATATGCTGAGTTCCTCAATCAAGTTATGCTCCATCGCCAATGCATTCTACTTGCAATTTGATCACTACAGTGGCTTCAGTTACTTGGTGTTATACAGTAAAAAGGAATATAAGTTGCTGCTATGGATTGGGAATCGAAATGAACCAATTATCAACAATTTTGGGGAGCTGACCTTGGATCACTCTGGCGAGTTGAAAACAGTATCCCAAGCCAAACCCATCAAAATATTATACTCTCCTATTCAACCCATCAATAACACTAAGGCCGTCCTACTCAATAATGGTAATTTTTTCCTCCAAGAACATGGCCCAGATGATTCGATAAAATGTGTATTATGGCAAAGTTTTGATTATCCCACCTACAGCCTATTCCCAGGATGAAATTGGGTGTCAATTACAAAACTGGACATAATTGGACACTGATTACCTGGAAATCTTATAATAACCCAGCTGAAGCTGGCTTCAGGCTTGAATGGGAGCCCAAAGCACATAAATTGATCATCCGAGAGCGAGGAGTAATTTTATGGAGTTGTGGGTTAATGAGAAACAACGGATCGTTTGAGAACATTCCAGATGAATTGTCCCAACGCTTCACCATTGATCCAAACGAAGATGAAGATTACTTTACGTTAAGATCTTCGAAATCAGATAATATGATTTCATATTGGGTTTTGACTATTGGTGGAATTTTATACAATGGAAAGCTAAATAAAGTTATTACAAGTGTTAATAATTGTTATGGGTTTAACAATGATGAGGGGTGCCAACTATATGATGCACCAAGTTGTTGGCAACAAGCTGAAGCAGTGTATGGTTACATCAACTTCACAGATATTCAGAATGTTAACAATGATACAAACTCAAGCCTTACAAGACTTCATTGTCAGCGAAGCTGTTGGAATGATTGTCACTGTGTTGGATATTCCACCATTAATGGTAATGCAACTGGGTGTATTTTTCTTTGCGAGCATGCACCTGTTATTACTAGCGGTCCTCCTAAAGACCATCTGCAACTAATATTTATGCTGAAGGAGCATCATAAAGGTGAGTAAAACTTCATGTCATATTGAATTAAAAATATGTATTATTATGTTGTTATTGTTGTTGTTGATGATGATGATTAATTTTAGAAAATAATTACTTAATCTCTAAACAACTATGTTTTCTAGAAAGCTAACTTATTTTTTGTTTTGTTTTCACCATGTTAATTATTCTACATGTCTCTATTTTTCACCATCTCAGCCTCATTTTGAAATTTTGTCCAAATAACAGAAAATAAGCTGTCCAGACATTTAAATCAGAAAATAGTGGTATAGTTAAACAAATCATTCCAATTTGCTATTGGGATTGGGAAAAGAAAAAACAGAAAGGTTATGTATATGCGAGTATAAGACATGATTTTAAATTTTAGAGCCTTTCTCCTTTTATAATAATTTACAGAAATAGGAATGATTTAAGCATTATCCTAGAGCTCCCTTTTTTGGATCAGGTTGTTGGTACGAGCTTTTTATTTTGAAACCTTTTAAACAGCGAAAAGCGTTGATTGAAATTTCGCTAAAACTTACAAGCCTCCGTTTTCTCAAAAGACATTCTTATGGGAAATCTCTGATTTGCTTGTTATTATAAATGAAAAATACATTTCATCCATTTATAGTAAATTTAAATTGTAATATATATATATATGTGTGCTTTACACAATTAATACTTTGTTGACTTATACTTGTTTTTCATCCAAATGTAATAAAATCTGACACATGCCTCTCAAGTATTCTTCTTCCTCCATTTCCTGCTCACCTCACCTCAGTCTTAGGCCTTAGCACCTCAATATACACAATTTTGAGTTTCTATTTAACCTTTGGTTCAAATGGATTCAAACAACTGAGCACGTGACTTACACGTGATAATTCTCATTAGATTTAAACAAGAATTTTATTATCGTGATAAAAACTACATATAAGAATGTTGCGAATTGGATCATATAAAATAGGTGAAGTGTATTTTCTCCCAATTATAATCATAGTTATAAAAACAAAAAAGTGCTCCTTTTGTAAATGTATATGAAAAGTATGACCGAAAACATCTACTACTTTATAGAAGAAGTTATTTTCCACAACTAATATGATATGATATATTATACATTTTGCTAATCATGAGGCATGTGTAGAGCATCTTTCATTTTTATATAAATAAATAGGACTTTCATATAAAAATTATCTTCCAACAAAATATACAAGTTCTAATCATAAATAACCACAACTATCTACTAATTAATTTGGGTATTTTTCCACATGAAAATACATCCTTTCTTTGTAGTGATTTTACCAAGTTAATACTGCTTGTCTTTTTCCAGGAATTATCGTAAAATAAATGCTTTAAAATAAAAAAGAGAAAAAAATTATACGGAATAGCCATCACAGGCCGGTTATTTGTATCAAAAGTTTGGAATTTCTCTTATCAATACTTACACATTAATCCCATGCAAATAAACGAAAGTGGAAATGGATAGGTGTTACTATCAGCACTTCTCTATTCACAATATGCCTTTCCATACTCTGCTTGATCTTAAGGAAAAGAAATTTTCAACTAAAAGGTACACAATTCACAAATTTATTGTGACTTTTACTTTGCCAATTATCTATCTATTTTTCAGAATTTAACTCATACATGCAAAGAATGAAAGATGAAATTTGCAGATTGATATGCTTAATTTTTTGCATTCAAATCAATCCGAAAGTATCGATGATCTTCAACGTGTACATAAGGAGCATGATTTAAGAGTATTTAGCTATACATCCATCATTGAAGCAACAAATGGCTTTTCATCCAAAAAACAAGCTAGGCAAAGGAGGTTTTGAACCTATTTACAAGGCAATATATACAAAATACAAGTTTTGAATCAAATTCCACAAAGAAGATGATTGATTGCATTTTTTTTAGGTTAAGGATTATTGCTAACAATCGAGAAAGAAGTGGCAATAAAAAGACTCTCAAATAATTCAGAACAAGGAACCATTGAATTTACAAATGAAATGACCCTCATAATTGAACTCCAGCATATGAATCTTGTCTAACTTTAAGCATATTGCATTCAAGAAGAAGAGAAGATGTTGATTTATGAGTTTATGCCAAATAGAAGTTTGGATTTCTTCCTATTCAGTAAGAAACATTAGAAGATCTTTAAGTGATGTTTTCAATCACACAAGCATGACAATAAAAGCTCTTTCAATAACTAAACCAAACAAACACCAAAGCTATACACATATAGGATATTTCCATGTTTCCACATATAGGATATTTTCATATGCGTATTGAACATAATTTCATAAGTAGGATGGTTTTATTTGTTTATTTATTTATTTTGAAGGCACTTAAATAAAAATAAAAGTTAAATGGGTCTAAGAACTTGTTGGCCTAGGTCTTGAAGCCAGATTTTATCAAATTCTTAATAGGTTTTAATCTTTGATAAATTTGGAGTGGCAAGCTCAAGTTTTTACATCAAGTTTTATCAACTATTTGGTGCATGTAGATCTTTAACAAATATGGAGTCTGGAGGATTATAACACTTAGAGATTATCCCTACTTGAAAAGGTGGAAATAATATTTACTATTGTATCAAATGGAGTATTAGAAATCCATTTATCTATTTTAGAAACACCAATTGACATCTTTGTTCGAGTTTGGATTAGGTTTACTTAAACTAGCATTTATTGAATTTATATAGTTTTGAAAGTAGGATTATGTTTTTTTTTTATATTTTTTGGTGGAGGCACTTAAAGAAGTAGAACCTACATTGAACCTATATATAACACAATTTCTATGAATTAAATATAAAGTAATGGCATGCATGATTATCTTATAATGATTAGTTATTCCATTTTACTACAATACATGGCTTTTGTTATTTATGTTTCTTCATAGCACTAGCAAAAGATATTTCATGTAAAAATGGGAAATAGTTTACAACTAGAGTACATATAAGTTTTTATTCAAGCATTATTCTTTTAACTCTCAAATTTTTATAGAGACAACATGACCTTTGATAAACATACCAACTTTTAAAATTTATTAGCTTATGTGTCGGACATGGTAGTCTAACTATTTTTAAAATGAATTCATCCTAGCTTTGAGCTTTAAAACATCCAAGTCCTTCATGATTACAACAAAAGTGAAGGAACTACTACACATATTACCAGAGGATCGAGATGTGTTTGATACAACAATGTTATTATAGATAAATAGAAGCATTATCTTTTGTTGTATAAAATATATGGAGATTATTCTATCATTAGGATTGACATTTTCTTTTTGGCAAGATTCTACTTAAAGCAGGTTGTTAGATTGGCAGAAGCAATTTAATATAATAGAAGAAATTGCACAAGGATTACTATACCTTCATCAATACTCACGATTCAAGGTCATTCATAAAGATTTAAAAGCTAGCAATATACTTCTTGATGAGACTATGAATCTAAAAAAAATTATTTTAGAATGGCTAGAATGTTCACTCAACAAGAATTTGAAGCAAATACTCTTCATATTTTTGGAACTTAGTAAGTTTTATACTCTCTTTCACTTTTAATTTCTTCCAAATAATGTTGACACTTTATCTAAATTTGATGGTTCTACAATACCTTGTTAGGTAAAAAATCTAATGACAATACCTACCATTGGTACAAACAATTTTAGATCAGTGAGATTTTAGTTTGTGATAATTTAAAATTGAAATGTGTTATGTATATTCATAGTGACATGGGCAGGTAGCTTTTTAGCCAAAGCCATGTAGTATATGCTTGCCACTCTTGGTAAACATGCCAACCTTCCCATTAAACTCATGTAGCACTTTTGGAATAAATAATGGAATTCATAAGTCCACAAGCCACAATCAAATCTCACTAGAGTATTCACGCATACTGAGTTACAAGATTGCTCCAACCTAGGAGCCTCTACATACAATAGATCAAAAAATGGACAAACTAAATAGGGAAAGGGATATTTCATTTGCTAGGTACATGTCTCATTCCATAGTTTTAAGTGTGTAAGGAATAGCCATGAGCCAACCCACTCAAGTCTTTTACTCAATGTCAAGTTGTTCTTCTTGGCTTTTAGACACCTCACTCCTTTAAAGAGTATTTTGAATAAAAACTTGCTCAACATAAGTAGAAATACCTATTTTCAAGTTGTCATAAACCTTCTTCACAATACTCTATGTGTCTAATTCACATTAAAACATACCAAAATGGAGATAAAAATGTAAAGATCAGAAATACAGGCTTTATGAACTCCTTCAAATTCTTAAACCATGCCAAAATTACAAATATACCCCTTAAACTTGAGAAAATTAAGAAAAATAGGTCACAAGTCGAATTGATCCCAAATTTCAACCACAAAAGCTGCATAACATACTTGATTTTTCCATCAAGTCTTGTCTAAAATCAAGTATGTTTGCCTATTGACTATCATAATTACTAGCTTATGACATTTTCCCACACTTCAAATGTTAATACTCACTTATTGATGCCTTAGTCTGACATGGCTCCATGAAGAATCTACCTACCTTCTTAAAACTTCATGTTGGTTTTAGCCTATTTCATTGAGTTACTAGCTCATACACTCATGTTTGTCTCTTTGAGTGTTATGAATGTTCTCTATCTCAAAGTTGAGTTATCACCTTTGTAGCATTAATATCCTCATGACCAAATGCATCTTTCATAAATTTCTCAAAAGGGTACCCTTGTAAACTCCTTTCAAAGTGTCCCCATGCCCTCTAATGCTTCTTTCCTTCTAACTCTCTTAAACTCATTACCTCAGTAACTCATTTGATGAGTACTTACCTTTATAACCATGTGCTCACTACCTTTACAACTTACATGGACACCATTTTAATAACGAAAGTGTATGCTAATACTATATCTTGTAAGTAATGTTTGGCATTTTGAACTGTCTACTAACAAATGTCTTATACCTAATATCCCATTGCACTAATGCAAAAGCTAAGACTTACACTTAATCTATGCAAAAGCCTCATAACCTTACTCATAAGTTGATTTATATTGCTTTCAATTAATTCAACACTTTGTAATGTCACTTTCATACTTGATTGGATCCTTTGATCCTTTTTAAATTAATACCCTCTAGCATCTTATTAGCCATTACAACCTATTTGAAGTTGATGCTCTTTAGCATTGTAGTCCTTGTTAGTGTATATGCCCTAAAACCAATTATATTGGTGATTGTAATTTTGAATCATGTTATTTTAATGGCAATTCCAATTATTATATTTATATATATTGTCTGCGTAATATATTTAATTATAATAATAACCTTAGAATAATTATATTCTTAAATGTCCCTAGTCATATATCATTGTGGATTAGGTTGCTTTGATATGTTAAGACTAGCATGTGTGAAGACTTATATGGGATATTAAGTTTACACATGAGTACAAGTTAGAAAACTTGTATACTGGACCGACCCATATTAAGAACACTACATGGATCGTTATATGAGTGTCATAAGTGGTTCTTAGTGATCATTATTAATATGGTCCTTTGACCTGAGATTACCAAGGTTCCCTACATGTGAGTTTCATATTTTGATACTATTCTATGTCACTAATGGTTAAGTGAATGCAAGGGTGGATATTGGATATGTCACATATCATGTGGAGGGGTTTGTGTGATCAAGATGGGATTTGTCCCTCCTATATAACAGGAGTAACATCTACGGGCCCCTTGATTAAGTAAAGTTGAGAAAATGCATGGCCATGCTCAGATGAATTGACATGAGATGTCGATTACATTTGTTTCAGTCAGCTTACTTAGGAATCAAGAAACCTCAAGATTGGGCTATACGGGAATGACACGGTCCATGTCTTGTGCTCAATCTAGATGTATAGGACAAAAGGACATAAATGATGATCACGTGTAAAGGTTTAGTCAAATCACCGACTTTCTCATTACTTGGGTAACAATGATGTGTTGCTAGACACCAATCTTTGTTTATGATCATTAATATGATTAATGGTCATTGCCAATGTAATGAGAGCCTGTAGGATCGCACACTTAGAGCTTAGTGAATTTGGAATTAATGGACCAAATTGTTTGGGCTTAATATTTGGGAATTCATGTTATAATTATAAGGCCCAATAGTAAGCCTATAATTATACATGGAATAAGGCCCAAATAGGTTAGGTTTTTCTATGCACCTATTTAAATAAGCTTTTTGGGTAATAATAGGATTACTATTATTCTTCACGCACCCCAAGTAAAAGCATAGAAAAACCCTAGCCACTCTCCTTGACCAAAATCTCTGAAGAGGCGTAGCTAGCACTACGAGGTCTAAGGAGATCAATTCCAACCGATGGTGTAGCAGACATTCATCGGTGATTCACGAGTTCGTGTGGATACCACAGAGGTGCAGCTAGATAAACGTTGTACTGGTGATCTGATTTACTGGTTCCCATTCTAGTTCGTGATTTGGAAGCAGATCGGACTTGGTGTAGCGGTCAGAAGAATTTTGCCAAAAGGTATAAACCATAATCCCTAATCTATGGCATTCTAAATTGCATGGATCCTTGGTGGAAATCGTGCAAAAAGTTTTATTCCGCTGTGCATGTATGATGCACGATTTCCAGCAGTCCTTATGAGCTTTCCTAACTTAAGTAATGACCAACAATATCTAGGCTCTTACAATCCCAACTTAAGCACATCCTCTAATGACTTCCATGAATACATTCCCTAATGACTTTCCCACATCAAAATGAGGTTGAACATAGAGTCCTCTCACACCTTAGCTTAAGTTTCACATTGTTTCTACATAATTAAATGTGAATCTTATGCTCATTGCTACAAGGTCTTTCAATAATATGATTATATAGTGCTAGTCTAAAATCCATTATCCAAGTCATTGTTGCTATTCCACAAAGCAATTATATAGTCTAACTCACTGCATTAAAAAAAATCTTGTGTGAGATTGTGTGCTTTTTATTAATCTATAGATTGTACGCATTACATTAATTTCTTTAAATATCTACCTCACCTACTAGCTATGCTCCTTCAAGCGACATGAATAATCCTTCCAAACCACCTTAACGAGATATTAGATTACTCCTTTAGGAGCAACTAACTTTATCCTTTAGTTATGCTATTCTGAGCACTACAATTGATCCTTCTAGACTACCTTGACACAATTTTGGACTTCTCTTTCTAGAGTAATATGCTCTTACCTTTCAACTATGACCATGCATTTCTACATGACTAAGGTTTTGCTTATTGACTACACTAATCTCTTTAGAAATGACCAAGTCCTTTGGCAAGATTAAGACTTTTCCTATTGGATAGGGCATCAATTCACTTATCTCTATGGATGGTAGTTTTACATCCCTCAATGTTGTTACCATGAATGAGTGCATAACTAATGTCCATCATACATAAGCAAGCTAGCCCTTTGGCACTAATGCTTGTGCCCAATGCACCAATCTACATTTACTCGGATGCATCATCCTTTTACACACTAGTTTCTTGGGCTAATCTAATCTTTTGCACCATTTTGTTAAGTCTTTAGCAAAGAATCCTTTGAGTTTGTTTGAAAAATGAAAGCTTTGCACATCCTTCATATAGTATTGGACAAGCCATAACTAAACCAATTGTATCCTACCCAATCTTGCTGACTAACACTAACTGAACTCTGATACCATCTATCATGGACTAGTAGCTATCTAGCTGAGACCATAAGATGCATACTTACCACTCTTAGCAAACATGCTAGCCTTTTTATTAAACCCACATGACATTTTTGGAATATAGGATGGAACTTATAAATTTACAAGTCACAATCAAATGCTACTAAAGCACCTATGCATATTAAGCCACAAGATTGCTTTACACAAAAGCCCTTAGTGATAGTAGACCAAAAAAGGACAAACCTAATAGGGAAAGGGACATATTGTGTACTTAATATATGCCTTATTCCATAGTTTTGAATGTGTAGAGTATAGCCACAAGTTAACACACTTAAGTCTCTTGTAGAGTGTTAAGGCACCCTACAAGCCTTTTTAACACCTCACCTTTTTAAAGGATATTTTGAACAAAAACTTACTCAGCATAAAAAGTCATACTTTTCCCAAGTTGTCATAAGCCTTTTTTTACAATGCTCCAAATGTCTAATTAGCACCAAAACACACTAAGATAAAGATAAAAATCCAAGTATCATATATACAAGCTTTTTAAACTCCTTCAAATTCTCGAAATACCCTTAAACTTGAAAAAATTAGGAAAAATGGTACACAAATCAAATTAATCCCAAAATTTAGGCATAGCACCTCTATAACATGCTTGATTTTTCCACCATCGCATCCAAAATTATACACATTTGCTTATTGAACTATCATAACTACAAGCTTTTGGAATGTAGTGAAACCAAAATTAATATATATAAAGAAGTATTTAGCTTTTATGGTTTTTATGGTTACATATTTTTGAAATATGTAGTGGAAGGAGTTTTCTTACTAAATCTAATGGTCTTGTAACTTTTGTTTGGTGAAGATTGCAATAGCTATTAATAATTTGAAATTATAATATATATGGTTTATGTTAGCATACCTAAATTTGATATATATAAGAGTTCACTGCTTACTTTTTTTTAGTGGTTATCATATCTCTAGAATATGCAATGGAAGGAGTTTTTTCTACTAAATCTGATGTTTATAGCTTTGGAGTATTGTTGCTTGAAATTGTTAGTGGTAAAAGAAATAATACTTTGACAATGATAAAAGCCTATTCAATCTTGTAGCACATGTAAGTCAAATTATAGTTATTAAAATCTTTCCAAGTTTCTTATTTGTTTTATCCAATATTAAAATTTGATTGCTCACAAGCATGGAGCTTTGGAAAGAAGGCACTGCTCTACAATTAATGGATCTAGCAACAATTGAATCATATGTCGATACCAAAGTATTAAGATACATTCACATTGGTACTTTATGTGCAAAAGAGAATGCAAATGATCAGCCTACCATCTTAGATATTGTCACAATATTAACAAACAAGAGCGTAAAACTCTTTTTACCCAAAAGGCCAACATTATACACTCAAACAAGGAAAGTTAAGGCTAAGACTTGCATAAAAGAATCAAATATTAATTTCATAAATGAAGTCACATTTTTTGAATTAGATGCTAGATAGAAGACTATATAAATTTATCAAATTCATATTATTCTCTTATTTAGTGTATCTATATATGTGCTTAATTATGTTATCTTTGTAATTACTTTGAAAATAGATCTTTTTTCTATAACCTATCTAGAATACATATGAGCATGGATAGATTTGAATCTAGTTGTTGATAGTGGCTCATTTATCTATCTTGGTATCACATCTCAAATTTTAAATAAACCATATATAGGTCATGAACCATGCAAAAAAATATCAATTCTAAGCAATCTATTAATATAATATTTTAAGTTATTCTATCTGTTAATTAAATTATTGTCATGACTTGTCCTAGAGCACATAATTAGTTTAGGAAGTTGCTATAGGTGACAGCTTAGCATCCTTTTCTAGAGACATGTAATACAATGTTTATATATACAACCATGCTTTTCTCTCAAAAGGAGCATATGGTCTTCAAAATTATTGGTGAAATGTGTTATTAAATTATTATGCATAACTATTCTAACTATCCTAATGCTTACCTTAATGCCATGATTTTCAAATGGACCCACTTCTAACCCATCCAATAGTATATGGACACATAAAGCATAAGATCCCCATAGAAAAGAAGAGAAAAGGAGTGAGTTTTTATGAAACTTAATGAGTAGGCAGCAAATAACAAAGAATCACTAAAAATTTATAGACCATGACACAAAGGTTATAATTAAATCTTGATGGATAGCCTTTAGGTTTTAATCTAGAGAAAGTAATTACACTTTCATAACTTCACTGAGGAAGAGATAAGACTATTTCAAAGACAAAGGTACACATAGGAATATGATGTATTAGAAACCATTCAAGGTCATGCAATTCATTTTTTATGTTCAACAAATCATAGAGGGGTTTTATCATAAAGCCAATATAATTATTTCTAGAGTATCATAGCTGAATCATAACAATTTAAAGTCATTTAATAAAAAGTAATAAAAAAAAGTATGTAAATCTTTGTGACTCCCTTCCAATCTCATCCCTCACAAGTTTATCCTTGTTCCTTCAAGTCATCCTTATGCCTTACAAGTAGGCATGTGGTTTTGGTATATAAAGTCAAATATGATTATCATTGTCCCTAACATTATCAAATCTCACCCATAGCACAATTTATCAAGAAATTAACATGGCAATTTCTCATAATTTTTTTATTAAATCACGTGATTTTTTCAATAAATAAGTGACATGATTAATTTTTTTTATACATTTGATACCAATTTTCTCATACAACATTATCAACTTTCTATATCCTAATATTTTTCTAGTAATAGATATTGGTATGTGTCCTAGGAATTAATCATATAGATGATTGAAATAATACACAATGTATTATGTTTTATTTTAGGCAATTTAATTATTATATTTTATTTTCATAATTTTATTATTATTCTGCATGATTTATAACTTAATATAATAATTATCCTTGGAATAGCTTCACTATTCCTAAAATACCCCTAGTCAAGTATTATTAAGAAAGGGATAGTAATAGTACATCAAGACTGGCATGTATAGTGACTGATAATTATGAATTATGGATATGTGATATCAAGTCAATACATGAGTACATTGTTAGTGAACAAATGTACTGGGCTGACCCAATATGAGAATACTACATGGATAAGACTTGTGTTATTAGTAGTTCTCATATGGTCACAATTGCATATAGTCCTTTGACCTGAAGTTACTACGGTTCCCTACATGAGGGGTTACTCACTTTAATGTTATCCTATGTCACCTTTAATCGGGATGACAAGTAAGTCATTGATTGGGTGTGTCACGAATCATGCAGAAGGAAGTGAGTGATGTAGATGGAATTTTTATTGCTCTTATAAAAGAGATATATCCTTGGGCCCCTTGATTGAGTGAGACTTAGAAATGCATGGCCATGCTCAAATGAATTAATATGTGATATTGATAATTTATTTTGAAGTCTACTCAATATCAAGAAATATAAATTAAACATTGATGAGGATGACACACTCCATGCCTCCAGTTCAATTTAGATATTATTACAGAAAAGAATTGTGATGCAAAATGTTGATAATGTATTAGGTGGATGTCGAATCACAAACATTCTTACTACTCGAGTGGCACTGATGTATTACTATATACTGCTCACTGTCTATGGCTTAATAATAAGTCATTGTCAATATAGTAAGAACCTATAGGGTCACACAAAAGAAGTAGGAATAAGATAATAATTAATTGAAATTTAATTAGATTAATATCCAATTAATTGACTTATTTTCGTGCATATATATATTATTAAATAATAATATATTTTTTCATGTAATAAATATAATTATTATTATGTGATACTATTTAATATTAAAGTAATATCAAATATTTATGTTATCAGATGTTAGATAAATATATTATTTGATAATATTATTTTGATATTTGATAACTATATGCAATTATCTAATATTGAGATATTTATATTATAAGATAATATTATTATCTAATATTAGATAATTAATAGATAAGGATCAAACCTTTCTCATTCATGAAAAGAAAATGAGTCCTTCGTTAAGCTCTCGTGCTGGCTCTAAGCTCACCTAATTAGGCTAACTCACCTTTATTATGCTCTTGATGCTATCCCTTATCCCTATTGGTCCCAATCTGCCCTCCAAAGTCTCTCTGCATTTTGGGAGTAGAGCATGCAAAATCGAGCAATGGATCTTAGAAGAATTCAACTTTGAACGGCACGATTCTTTATCTCTCCTCATTATCTCTAGGATAAGGATAAGATGAGTTGCTAAGTGTGATTTAGGACTAGGATTGTAGTTTGCCTATGTTCTATAAAAAAGGGCTTAAGGGCAGCACTTGATACACGCTCATAAGCTTCCATAAAATCCTAAATCACTCAGAAAACATCGAATCCTAATTCCTAGAGAGAGAAATGTATCCTAGTAGATTCGTGGAGGGTGAGAGGTCGTTGTTCACTTTGTGTGGATACTGTAGGGATGTTGTACCTTTCGACTGGCGTTTGATCGATCCGTTCTCAAGTTTTAATCAGTAGAAACACGAGTGCCCAATAGGTAAAATCCTAATCATTGATTTATGTCTTTTGCATAAATCCCAGGTAGAATTCAGATCAAATTTTGAATTTTCGCTGCATATGATAATCCGAATTCCCAACAATAGATGCTAATTACAAATCATTTTTCTAATAACATTGTTAACATTAGCTAGTAAACATTTAGAATGACTTTGCAATTAATAATCTAATTTAATTTACAAATCAATACATACTATATGTTTCCCATAAAATAATAACCAACACATAAATATAGTACATCTTTGATACAATTTACAACATAGCCGAATGTTCTTCATGTTGAAGAAATTGAAATCCTTGTCACATATTCTTATTTATTAAAGAGATATAATTTGTTTTTGTTATATTGAAGTGCTCCATCAAATTCTATAGATAGTAGCCTTTCATTCTTTGCAATACTGGATGAAATATAAGGGCAACACACATGATTAATACTACACAAATAGAAATATTTCAATTCTTATGATTATGGGTTTTCCATTAAACCATGGATATCTTGTGATCATCCCATCCTAATTGAAGATAATAATTCTTTGATGGAAAACTTATAATTGTAAGCTTCAAAGCATTTCTAATTGTACAGCAAATAGTGTGTTGTCCTCTTATGCCACCTAACTAAAAAAATGAGATGAAAGAGAAATTTATATATAGTGGAACAATAATAGACATTTGTTATTAAAGAAAAACCATCATATAAACATTTTATATTTCTCAAAAAGACTATTTAAATGCCCTTTGGATGACAGTTTTAAGAAACCAATGTCTAAACTTATTAACAAATAATTTTCATCTTTTTTTGAATTTATATTACATAAAAAGACTATTCAAAGACCATTCTATATTTATGAACCCAAAAAAAAATGCAACTTTTGTTTATTGAATATTTTGAATTTTGTACGCTGATTTCTTCATTTTTATTTGTAATATCAAAGTGATGTTTAATAATATCATATTTTACTATCTACTAATATGCATTTCAGAGTATATTTCTTTGATATTTGCTTACAAAATTTGTTACAGTTTATACAATTAATTATTTACTAATTTTAGCATTATTATGTCATCTAAATTTCTATAAGAAAATTGAAATATCATTTTCTGTCGATAGACTTAGATAGATATATCATATGGTAACCTTTAAAAAATAAATTTGCTTCAAATTATATTGCATATATTATCTTAAATTATAATTGTTGTAGTTTTTTATCCTTTTTAATGTTGAGTATAGGTTTTAAAATTAAATTGTATGTTTTGTAATGACATACATCAAACATACTAAATTTGATTTATTTAATTAGATTTCTGAAATATCTATTTTAAATAGTTTTGTAACCATAATATACAGAAATTGTTTTTATAATTTTAAAAAAATGAATTTTACAATATCATTAGTGTATAAAATTTAATATATTGTAATAAATATAAAAAATTATATATTATCTTTGTCCGTGCATCCCAAAAGTGCTAAGCTAATTTAAAACATATATTAACTAAATACATGGGTCTAATAGGCAAAAGGTCAAGCCTAAAATAAAATAAATTTAATCTTTTTAACATACTGATATATTAGCTTAAACCTAATTTATTTAAGTAAATAAACAAGTACAAATCAAGAGCCTACAATGAATGAGGTCATGATACGAATAGTTTGATTTATTTTCTTCCATATTTTTATGCCGTCAATTTCATTAATAATTAGATAAGAAGTCTTATTAAATGAAGAGTTTAAATTTAATTTATTATCGATATAAAATATTTTATATTATCAATAAATAAGAAAATGTTAAGTCATTAAAAATTAATAATTTTTACCATTAGTAAGAATGTTTTAAAAGTTGTTATTGACATAGCAGTATATAGATTGATGATAGCATGATACTAACAATAAATTAAATTTCAATCCTTAAATTAAATTGAATCAGTTACGGACAAAATAAAAATGAAATTAAATAAGTATTAAATTGAGGACATTTGTCAGTGTAAAAAATTAAAACGGTGTTGTAATCTTTTTATCTAAATTGTAAAAGAATTCATCAGTCGCGCTTTTGCATTGATGATTTCTTTTTTTTAACCATTTTCTTTCTCTAGATTTTTATTGGAGGATTATATTAATCATCCCATATTTATATTCATCTTTTCTTTTTTAACAGTTTCTTCTCCTGCTAAAAACAAAAATCATGATGGAAACATTTGTATTTTAGATTTAATGTTACATACATCGATTCTCTTTTGGCAAAAATGAATGTGTCGCTGCCACATGCATATGGTAGAACGACAGTATTGATCATGATTACTTCCTTATAATAATTGATTCCATCTAACTATATATAAATGGCCGACAGAACTTTAGAAACGCAAAGTTAAATCATACCTTAGTTTTGGCAAAAGAAGACCGGTCAATTAAGCAAAGTTACAGTATTGAAAGCACGCAATCAGGATCAACCACATATATGCCAATCATTTGTTTCTTTTTAAGAGACAAATTATACTCCATTTATAAAATATTAAAAAATAGCAAGTATTTTATTATTTAATATTAAATATAAAGAGTGTAAAAAATCAGAAAAAAATCTGCTTTCTTCTGTTGTTTGTATTTCTAAATTTTTTTTTAGATCACAAATATAATCTCGTGTTATTCCTTTAACAATATATATAAATAGTATTTTTTAAAAAAATTTCTTTTTGATGGAACAAATGGAATTTAAATGTGATATGGATTTCCTAACGAAGAAGTGAAAAGAAGAAATAAAGAAATGCATAAAGATACAGAAAAATGTTTTAAATAAACTTTGCATCATTCATCCGTATATAACCACATCTTATTATGTTCATGTCATCATTTCATCGTATCGTATCGTTATGTCATATCAACATATCATGAACATGAACTCATATAAGGAAGAAGAAAGTCGTATAAGATTGTTGGAGAAGTCCGCAGACCACCAACCCTAGCATGAGATCGCATAGTAGATTTTTCCAGTTAGGTGCAACAAACAATGTCACATTAACATAGCAAATATAGAGAACTTGCGATCACTATTTTGGAAATGCTTATACTTGAGATCACATAGTAGATCTCCTTGTTAGGTGCAACAACCAATGTCTCATTAACATAATAAATATAAAGAACTTGCGATCACTATTTTAGAAATGCAAATAAATATCGATGTGGGCTAAACTGACATCTATCACATGCGGTAAAATTTTTAAAATTATGAGATTTTTTTATGACTTTAATTGTGTACAAAAATTGGCATTTTCATTCTTACAAAAATCTTAAATTTAGGTTTTGAAAATTACCAATTTTAAACAAAATTTTTAACATCATTTTTTTATGTAACTATCATCTAAAGTTATTACAAAAGTTTGGTTTGGAAAAGTAAAAAAGTTTACACATTGATTTTATTCAAAACCAACATCTAAAGGTATCACATTTAAAAGGTATTGGGAAACCATCATTTAAAAGTATTATAAAAATTTGATAAGAGAATATCAAACATTAACACATTAGTTTTTGACTTAATCGACATCTAAAATTATAACAATTACAAGATTAATTATGAGGAAAAACACAAAAGCTTAACATGTTGGTTTTGCAAGTGACTATCATGGGAAATACAAAAAGTTAATATGTCTGTTTTGTGCTGAACCAATGTTTCAAGTATGGGAACTGCTAGTTTCATGGAAAATAGAGTATATAAAAGATGCTAATTGTTTGTTAATAACTGATATCTAAATATTTTTAGAATACCTATAATTTTTGCTTTCATTCTTCATTTGGAACTTCCTAATAATGTCTTAACTTTCATTATCTAATTCTAAAGTTTTAGTAAAATTTTATGAAAACTCATCTTCCATTCCTTGCTACACATTTAGATATGTTGTGAATCTTGTCAAAGGGATTGTCTTCATTCTCTAATATTCATTGCTTTTGCATATTGGTGAGTCCTTATTTACTTATCAATACATGAGAGTTACCAATATATGAAAGCAAAGGGTATTAGAGAATGAATCTAAGCCCTTCAACAAGAATTGCAACATTTTTGAATGTATAGTAAAAAAAGAAAGGTGAATAATCTTAACATTCAAACCAAAATCTAGAGTTGATAATAAAGGAAAATGTATTACAAAACTTTAAACTTCAAATTGAGAATTGAATAGAGCTTTATCCAATACAAGGAGGTTGGCATGAGTACAAGCCAAATCTTCATACATTGATGTTAGGATACAGATACGTCTATATTTCTTTGTCTCTTGTAAATTTAGTGCAAGTTGTCCTTTATAATTGTTTAATTCATGTTCTTTTTTGGGGTTATTTGTAATTACCAAAGAAGTTATGTCAGCCATTTTGACAAAGATTTCATTATTAAAATTGCGATTGCTTTCTTTTTCTACTTTATATCTTTGCAAGATGAGACCATCGAGCACTTGGGAAGCATTAATTAATTAATATTATAAGTTTTTAAATTTACTGGTAAATACAATATTTAATCATTTATTTATATAAATGGCGACTATTATATTTCTCAAAACTTATAATTAGCAATATTAGCTCTATATTTTTACATTTATTATAATTACTCATATATCCATTACTCGAACACTAAAAAGAAATGGAATATAATAAAAACCAAGCATAAATTTAACATTTTGAAAGTAAGATTTTACTATTCATTTCAATATTGCATTTGTTTTAACATTTTAAGTGAATCAAAAATGAATAATTATAAAAGTAAAAATAAAAAACTAATATACTAATTATGAAAATTGAAAGATGTAATAATCACTATCTTTATAGATAATGGATCAATCATTGTGTTTGCTCTCCAAATATATTATTGAAATATCAATTTTCAGTTGATACATACATACATACATACATATACATATATATATATATATATATATATATATATGAATGTATGTATGTATATATGTATATAAAGAGGGATCCATTGACACTAGTATAAGTTGAAACCACTTACACCAAATCTAGATCTTTAATCCCATTAAAATTTAAAGAATAAGATCAATTCACTTTAAATAAGTTTTTATGTTGCACACAATCTCCTCTCTCTCTCTATTAATGCATTAAATAAAAATTTACAAATCATAAAGATATTGCATGTCTACTTTAGTTAAAAAAATAGTATTTTAATATTTACTATTAAATTACATTTAATGCATATTTTATATTTTTAATTTTAATTCACATATTTTGACATTCAAAAAGTGGTGGTAAAATTCAACCTCCTAAAAGGTAGAGCTTCTTGTAATATTATCAAATATAGTTTAGTAAACAAAGTATCAAATTAAAAGGTGAAGTAGGGTGTATTAAATACATATGACTCCTTTTGATTTCTTACCATTTATGTATTAAATAAGAGTTTTTCTCTTTCTCAATTTTTGAAGTTAACATATATTACTATTAATTATAGATTATTCGTATAATATTGTATTATTTGAAATTTTTTACAAGAAAAATTGAAATTGTTGTTAATATTAGGAATTTTTTTAGAAAGATTTTAGTAATTTATTTTTCAAATACGATATTCGAATTTCATATGAGAGTTGGCGCCTATAAAAGCATCAATGGCATTTCCTTTTTATCACAACTGAACGTATTACCTACATCACCCATCTGATATATACTTATCGAATAATCACCATGTGATCACAAGTATCATTATTTCCTTTCTTTTTTTTTTTCCTGATTTCATTAGTTAGGAGAAAGATGAGTGTGGTACCTATGTATTATACATCACACACTAAAAAAAAAATGGTCTAAAATATTATTTAGAAAAAAAAAGTCGTATAAAATGAGGTTTTCTGCAATGCTTTTGTTTTGCGAAATCAAATAAGGATCTTAAAATTAATTAGTAAATGCTAAAAAGTTGATTGTTCAACTTTGGTGAGCCAGAGTCCGCGATGAATTATAAATGGTAGCAAGAGAAACAATGGTAAGTGTTAGTGATAATGATCAATGAATTGATGGGGAAAATACTGGATTAGGGTAATATGTAGCTGAAAATTAAATAACTCACTTGGATCAACTTTTCCTACACATACAACAAAATATATCAATAAATAGTAATATGATTAAAATAAATTAGAAGACTAACTATTTTTAACATGCAAAATCCCTCAATGTGAGAGCAAAAATCATAAGATCTAATCTAGTAAAAATCTACTAATAAAATAATGGATACAACATCTTCCTAGAAATTTTCGAGAACATCCAATATAAAATTCTTTTTTCAAAACAAGTGGAATTATTAACAAAATTAATATAATAATTATCATTAATTATTGTAAAAAATAGCCAGCAGAAGAGAAGAAAAATTAGAAAAAAAAGTATATAACAAATTGCCTAAATTATTAGCAAAATATACATAAATTTGATGTGAATCTATGATGATAAATCTTTTTTGACAAAAAGTTCTTGCACTCCTTTGCACCATCCACATTTTAGGAAGAAAAATAGCTTCTGTTGCTCACAGTTCACAAAGGCACTAATTTTTCTCTCACAAACCCGCGCAGCCTTTTTTGCCTTTTATTTTCAATTCCACCACCATTTTACGGAATCCACCTTTTTTTGCTTTTATAATTAACCAAGCCAATTTGTTGGCTTCTCACACCCACATTGGACCCCTTTTTTTTCATCTTATTCTTTATATCAACCAATAAATATAAATATTATAGATCCACTTAGGAGAAACTCACCAAAAGTGTAGGTGGTGTGGTGGACAACGGTCAACAATAGTAGATAATCAAAAGTGTAACTGGTGTGGTGGACAAGGGTTAACAATAGTAGAAAATCACCATGATCAATAGCAATATGAGATGATGGATGGTGGTCATAGGTGGAACTAGTAGGTAACGGTGGATTGACATGATATTGATGATAACACATTAATAGAAGAATAAGTAAAATAATTTTTTCATATGATCAAAATATCCTTATGGCATAATAATTTGAGATATTCACCTCTGCATGAAAATATTTTGAAAGAATACTGAGCTAAAAGTACTGTTTCTAGTGTTCATAGTATGTACAAATAAATTGTTTTGAAATTTTAAACCAGATACGAGAATTTAACATTCTATTAATTAAATTATTTTTTAAAATTTGGGAAAGATTTTATAAACAAAATGGACTTTGTTCTATAAACATATAAGAGTGGATAATTTTTTGATTATACATGTACGATATTGAGTTGTTATACAATTTTCGTGCAAAGGGAAAATGCTTCATGTTTTTTTTTTATTGTATTGTAGAAATATTATTTTTACTTTATTTCTCAATTCTACTCTTACTTTCTCCCACAAATTATGAATCCGCCCATTTTGTTAAAGGTATATTACTCATAAGATTTACCAAGCACGCTTGAGTTTATTTCTTTTGCACATAGTAAATTCGAATGATTTGGTGATACAAGGTGAAACTATAAAAGTTGTCATTAAAAACAATAACAGAAGTCTAGGCATATATATGTTTTCTTTTGAGAGTGTAATAATTAAAGAAATGCATTCATTGGCATTGCTCATGGCAGATGCCACAAGCTAGCGGCTCTTTAACCGAGATCGTGCGGCGCATGCTTACCACTCTAGGCTAACTTGCCAGCCTTCCCACATTAAATCCTTATTTGGCATGCTTGGTAAAGATAGCAAGACTCATAAGTCCACAAGCCAATATTGTATGTTGCCGAAGCGCTTACGCATATTGGACTGCAAGATCCTTCCACACAGGAAGCATCTATGCACCATGGACCATAAGGGACAATTGAATAAGGAGAGAGACACTCCATTTGCTTGGTTTATGCCTCATTCCATAGCTTTGAGTGTGCAAAAGGATGGCCGCAAGCCAACACACTTCGTCCCTATCTCAGTGTCTAGGTGCCCTATTAGGCCCTTAGAGCACTCCACCCCCTTAAAGAGCATTTTGAACAAAAGGCTGAAGATGATATACTTTTTTTGAGTTGTCATAAGCCCTTTTCACCATACTCTGGGTGTCTGTTTATCACAAAAACCAGCCAATACGAAAATGAAAATGTGAAGACTCCAAATATGGTCTTTTTGAAGTCCACCGGATTCTCAAATCTTCCAAAATGATCAAAATACCCCCAAACATGAGAAAATTGGAAAAAATAGTATGAAAGCCAGATTGATCTCAAATTTTAGCCACAGGACTCTTATAACATGTTATATTTTTCCACCAAATCTCGTCTCAATCCAAGCATGTTTGCCTATTGAACTGTCACAACTGTCAGCTTGTGACACAGACCAAGTTGGGAAATCTGTTTTGTTTTCTTTCTATGCTTGCGGGTGCACACTTGCCGTAGTTCTACTCGTACAAGAGATAGTTTGAAGCCTGGTGATATCCTCAATCATACAACCCAGCTTTGCTCTGACCAACATGTTTTGCTTGGATTTCGACAAGATGAATGATGACTTTGACTTCATTTACTTGCAAATCAGTAACGATGGTCTAGATGTAGTTATATGGATTGGAAATCGAAATGAACCAGTTGTCAATAATTCTAGGGTACTTATTGGATCACTCGAGTGAGCTAAAAATTATATCCCATGGCAAACCAATCAAAGTATTATACTCTCCTGCTCAACCCATCAACAACACTAAGGCCACCTTACTCGATAATGGTAACTTTGTGCTCCAACAACTTCACCCTAATGGATCAACTGACACTGTTTTGTGGCAAAGTTTCGATTATCCCACCAATGCTTTACTTCCAGGGATGAAATTGGGTACTAATCACAACATTGGTCATAATTGGTCACTGGTTTCATGGATAACTGCCCATAACCCAGCTTCAGGTGCTTATAAGCTTGAATGGGAATCCAAAAACACGTAATTGATGATCCGAGCACGAGGATTGATCTATTGGAAAAGTAGGTCATACAAAAGCAGTAAACCATTCGAGAACATTCCAGAGGTATTCCGAAGCCTCTATCATTTCATAATTGTCTCAAATGGAGAAGAAGACTACTTCACATTCACAGCTTCAAATCCAGATAGATCATATGACCCGATTTTATTGTGGCTTATGGATTTTGATAGGTCCTTATATGATGCTAGTCCAACAAGTGAATATATTACAAGGGCTGACAAATATTATGGGTTTAATGAAGACGACGGCTGCCAAAAATTGAACAATATGTCAATCTGTTGGAGCTAAACTGGTAACTATGTCGTAACTGTGTATGGTTACATCAACTTCACACATAATCGACACTTGGAATATGTAAAAAATGATACAAACTCCAGACTTACAAAAGTGGACTGTGGGATAAGATTTTGGAGCACATGTGAGTGTGTTGGATTTCAGACCATCTATGCAAATGACACTGAATGTGCTTTTCTTCATAGAAATGCACTGGACGTTCTTATTTACGACACTGGGGAAACAATTTATATGTTAAAAGGTCCTTTGCACAACGAAGGTGAGTCTTTGATTTCTAAATTCGCAGAGAATTTCATCATTCACTGTTGACAACACTTAATTATTCATTGATACATTTATCATAATTCAAAACACATTCTTTCTTTTTGTCCCATCATACAAGCATAGGTTTCTTAAAAGAAATAAATTATAAAGGTGATTATTGGTAGCAAAGGCTCAAATTGCTTTTGTCAATCTTCTTAATTGTAATCCTTTGCAGGTAAAAGAAAGTGGATATGGAGAAATGTCATAATAGCAAATTCTCTTCTCATAGTTGACCTTTTCATTCTATGCTTGGCTTCAAGGAAAAGAAAAGTTGTACTTGAAGGTAGACATTTCACAGAACTTTTCTACTTTAGACATCATGCCACCAGTTCACTTATATTTTAGATATATTGTCCATCACAATTAAATCTATGTAGGAAGAAAAAGAGAAAAGAACACAAGCTATGTTGCTTGATTTATGGACTTCAAATGAATCTGCCAATGCCATATATCTTCAAAAAGAAACAAGTAGAGGGCACGACTTGAAAATATTTAGTTATGAATCTATAATGGAAACTACAAATAACTTCCTGTTAGAAAACAAATTAGGATAATGTGGCTTTGGACCAATTTATCAGGTGATTTGAAGTTTTTTCATTTTGTGGATTAACTAATTACCTTCTAAGGTGGGATTAATTTATTTCTATCTTTTCTTTTTTAGAGAATATTACCAATAGGTAAAGAAGTAGCGATAAAAAGACTTTCAAAAATTCGTGACAAGGAGTTATTGAATTAAAAAATGAACACTAATATGTGAACTTCAACACACAAATCTTCTTCAATTGTTAGGTTGTTGCATTCATAAAGAACAAAAATTGTTGATTTATGAGTATATGCCAAAAAAAAGTTTGGATTTCTTTCTGTTTGGTAAGGACACTATTTAGATAGTTAGATAGAAGGGTTCCAAAACTTCATACAATCAATTTTTATTTGAAAAATTTTTATGTTGTCACAAGCCTACATTGTATACAATATAAGGCATGTCTTTTCATACATATGACTTTTTTATTCTTGGAATAATAATGGAAGCTTTACATTGTTTGTGCTATTAAGTTACACATAACAACCTTAAAATATAAATGCAATTTATTTTGAAGTATAGAGTATCATGCTGACTCAAATTTTCTTATATTGAACTAACATTAATATTTTGATGCCTAGAATTGATGCAAGCTGTTAGATTAGAAGAAGCAATTCAAAATAATAGAAGGAACTGCTCAAGTATTACTCCACCTTCATAAGTACTCAAGACTTAAAGTTATTCATGGAGATTTAAAGGCCGGTAATATACTTCTTGATGAGAACATGAACCTAAAAATATTTAAAAGGACTTAGAAATAAATACTAAAAGGATTGTTGGAACATTGTAAGGTTTCTTAATTTCTTGCCTTCAAATGCTTTTGATGCATTAAAACCTATAAATACATATGTGCTTATGTATATATATTGGTATATACTTATACATACACATGCACACACTTAATTGCACATTATTCTATCTATTTGTATGTATATACACATGCCATCACACAAGCATGTACATGCTATATGCCAAAAATTGCTAACTTTTACACTTTTATGGAAGTTAGTGACCACTACTTTTTTATTTACCATAATTTCTTTCTAAAAACAACTTGTATTAAGAGTTACTAGAAATTTTAATTTTTATATAATCCCCTCTCATTTGGAAATTCACATCCCTTTAGGTTTGCTAAGTCCCTTCTCCTTTTTGCATTGTTGTTAAGTAACTAAATTAGTTTTAAACTGTGAATGTGAAACTAATCTAGTAAGATTAGTATTCATGGGTATTCTTTCTAACTCTCACATTGAAACTTACTATTCCTATTTTTTTAAACTAAACATTTTCATCTCTTTCTTTTCCTCTATTTCTTACTCTTATTGCTTTTTTAATTAGCAAATTAGTGACAATGCCTAATCATTTCCTCACTTTCATACTTCAATATGTTTGTTGTTGTCTTAATTCAATATATTTATTGCTAATTCAATTATTCATTTCATCTTTTGGTGCAAAAAAATATTTTTCTCATTTTGAATGATTTAACTTATCACATATTGTATAAATTGTTTGATTTCCAATTCCTTTAGTTGAATGAATTAACAAGAGAATATTTGTGTCATAAAATATATTGCTAGGAACTTAAAGACATATATATATACATTATGGCTAAGGAAACGAGTTAGAGTAACATGAATTTGTGTCTGCAAATGGAAAAGAGAAAGAGAGAACACAATACAAAGAAAGGAGATATGGATCCTCTAATTGAGAAGAAATGTGGAGAGGCTAATCGATAAAGTTACAACTAATAGAATATAATATAAATCATTTCAATAAAGATAATTTTGCTATTTGGTTCAAATGAAAAAGTGAAAGTTATTATATATATTTTTGTTAACTTCATTACTTTGTTTTTCCAATAGTTATATGTCTCCTCAGTATGCTATGGATGGAGTTCTTTTCTATAAAATCTGATGTTTATAGCTATGGAGTATTACTACTTGAAATAGTTAGTGGTAAAAGGAACAATAGCTTCTACAATGCTAATTGCAATGGATTACTCAATTTAGTAGGATATGTATGCCAAACTATTCTCATTACTACTTCTTAACCTTGAAATTCATTGTCTAACTAATTTATTCTTGCAAAATATGATTTATAGGCTTGGGACTTATGGAAAGAAGGTGCAGCTTTACAATTGATAGATCCATCAATGAAAGATTCATATGTTCATGAAGAAGTACTTAGATGCATACATATTGGCATTCTTTGTGTAGAAGAAAATCCAAATGACAGTCCCACTATGGCAAACATTGTATCAATCTTAATAGATAAAAGGGTAACATTTTCTTTTCCTAAAAGGCTAACAATACTTTATGTTCAAAGGAACATGGTTGAAGGGTCAACATCTTCTAAAAAGTCAAATATTAGTTCTACATTTGAAATATCCCTTTCCAAACTAGATTCAACATAAAAGCCTATATAAAATTGCCAAATGCATGTTATAAGAGGATTACTATGTGTATATTTAATGGTTTTTACCTACAATATTTTGAAATTATTGAAGGCAAATTATACATCTCATGCAATTTTTTTGTGAGTCATTTTGTGGGGAACCACTCAAGTAATTAGAGTATTAATAGATTTCTTATTTCCTAAAAAGTGGCAAATCCAAAATTTAAACCCTTATTAATTAATAGGTAAAGTTTGCCCGAAATCATTATATTTTCCACTAAAATAACACCTTAATGCATCTTGTAAGTATTATCTAATACGCAAGTTACTAATATTTTTTATTGAAAATAATGCATGTTGGGGGCATTTTTGCTTTGATGATAGTGTATAATATTAAAGGTAAATAGTCCTTCTCTAAAACTAACAACTAAGCATAAAGAGTAAAACAAAAGCATGCCAAACAATTTAAGCACCACATCAAATTGTATCAATTTTGATAGATAAGATGGTAAAAATTCTAATCTTAATTCTATGTCCATTTATTTCATACTTAGATGATATATATTTCAACTTTATAGAAAACCTTCCTTTCCAAGCATACGATCAAAGCACATAATTCACATCACCAAGTCCTTAACTTTATTATTCATACCTTCTTTTAAGTTATTCCCTATTTCTAAAATAAAAAATATTCAATTATGGTAATTTTAGAAAATAGATATACATAATTTTAAGCAAAAACATATCATCAAAGTTTCACCCCTAAGAGTCCTTGTAACAGCTAAAGAAAAATATTTTGAAACCTTAGGCAAAGCAATCCAAAGGTAAAGATAAGCTCTTTAGGCCAAAACTTTTATCTCAGGCTATCATCTTTGCAAAAGGCAAGCCATAATCCTATTTTAGCGAGTTTGACTCTTTTAGAGCACCTCAATATATATGAAAATCGGATTTTTTTTCACTTTGGGACTCTCTCCCTTTTCTAAGCTCCTAAGGTTCTTGGTCCATGCTAGGTTTGAATTAATATACATAGTGGAAAAAATTAAAATTTTTCTAAAACCTAATCAAAGGTTCCATACAAAAATATCATAATCATTGATTAGAGTTAAACCCACTTATAATTCCTAACAATTTCTAGAACAAGCTAGTCTAACTAGCATGCTTTAATAGGAATATCTAATGGTTACAATGTCTACTCATATAATCATCCACTATAGATCAATGCCCTTAAGGAAAACTTAAAATATTTCATATCTATTTAAAATTAAAAGGTACTCATATGCTACCCTTGCCTAAATAAGTAGGAATCTTGGAGAATTAATCCTTATTGTGATAGTCATGAAGTATCAATTGTGGATTTATGAAATAAAATAAGAAAAGATAAGTCTAGGGCTTAGTGAATAAATATTCCAAGAAAAGAAAACACGTACAATTAAAATCTGTTGATTGATTTATGTTTCAATATCCTTACTCCAAGTGTCACATTTTCAAAACAAGGTAGAGTTATTAATGGCCTCATACCATCCAAATGAGCGTAGCATTTCTGCTTTCACAATTTACAAAATTCAATTGTAACATTTCATTAATAGTTAATACAACAAATAAGTAAAGACAACAAGGAAATCTCCTTGTGACTCCTATCCACCATATCCCTCACAAGTTCATCCTTATTCTACATAAACAATTGCCAAATCTGGTGTACATGTCACAAGAGTTATCAATGTGCCCTATGTCAATTCTCATGCACAACAATAACAATCAAGCTATAATCAAGCTTATTCATTATATATTAAATTATAACATGATTTCATAGATCATAACAACATCATGCCTCTCTATATTGTTTCATCATACTAGTTTAACATCTATCAAGGCATGCTCAAGTTACAACTATCACAACCTAATTTTTGGCATGTGATTAGTGTAAAAAGTTGCCATGAAGTGACCACCCACAAGCTTCACTCATAAATAATGGAAGATTGGACACCAACATAATTAAACATGGTTAAACTTAAATAACCAAATTTATGCAATACAAAATTCCTAAATATTACACATAGGTGCAAATTCTACTAAAATTTCAACAAAACTTCCCTTGTTTCTAAACCTTAACCAAGTGCAACACATCACACAAAAATTAAGGATACATACCAAAAACCCATTTAAACAACATGTTATTAGATCATGCATACTTAATGCTTATATATGGTTATGATAATGTAATGTAGAAATGAACTCTATATCCAATAGTCCATTAACTTACCATATGCTATAACTCTTGCTTGAACTTGGAGCCTTTATTTTGAATAATGGAACATTAAGGATGAGCTAGAACTATTAAAAAAGCATTTTTGAAAGAAAACCAAGAGTAATAAGTTAAGGAAACCTAATGAGCAAATAATTTACTAAAGATCATGTGCTTTTAAGTATTAAATAACAAAATAATGTTTATATTTTAATTACTAATTTTTCAAAACTACCTTTTTTAAAGATTCAATTCTGATGCCATCAAATTGTAAATAATTCCAATTTATACTTTACAATTGCAATTTCAAAGTAAAGATAATTGGAATCTTAATTTAATGTTTGTGAAAATAAATTCTAGAATAATATTGAAATGCATACATAATGGCATTTTCCTAAAGGCATATCAATGTGAAGGTGTCAAGAAGTATACAAGAGAATATAAATTATGGATGAGTAAGACAAAGAAATAAATAGATAACTTCGAATCATATACACTACAAAAAAGATTGATTAGTGATAGAAAAATTAGTAGTACAAAATTGATGATATACATCATTCGATAAATGTTAGTTTACAACAAAATTAAAATTTATTTTAATATGGCGTCATTTTTGAAATTATATAAAAATTTAAGATGATAGATAAGAACATAACTAATGTCTAAACATTCTCATAAACATACAACATAAGTTTTCTGCACAAAAAGTATTTCAAAAGTCTTGTTTGAAATCATTGAAGCATAAGATATCATTCCCTATTAATAGCTATCATCTAAAAAGCATTTAATGAGTTATGCTGGAAACCATATAATCATATGATACTAGTTTTCTTTAATAACTGATGTCTAATTTTTTTCCAATAAAATCATTCAAAATCTATCTTTTCATATGAACTCTTCTAACATCTATAAATATGATGAGATTGGTATATAATATTACTATTAATCTCTTACTTCACTTTCATTGAGAGAGTGTACAATGAAAGAAGCTTAACCTTTATTTCTCTCTTATTATATACTTTCTCATTTTCCATGGATTAAAAGTGGAATAAAAGAGCTACTAATGGAAGATTTATTGAACTCTTATTCCTCTTTCATTGAGAGAGTGTACAATAAGAGAACATTAACCTTCAATGCTCTCCTATTGCATACTCTCTCATTTCCCAATGGAGTCTACAAACTAGAAATATTTAAGTAACAACATTGAAATTTGCATTAAGAATGAATATTTCGATACATTGTGATTTTTTCATTACTTTTAGGTATTCATATATAGACATGTAATATTTATTTATTGATGATTTAGTGTACTTATTTTGTATAAATTTACAGATTTACTCTATTTATGCTTTTATTATGTGTAAAGTAATAATAATTAAAATTTTTTAAATTTGCAAAATTGCTACTTTTTACTCATGTGGATATTTTTTTACTTAAAATTCTATAATAGGCATTTGGATTACATAGAATAACACAGAGAAGACAAATGAAAAAAATATAATATTCAATACTAAATTGGTTTAAAAATAATTTTCTTTTCATATTTAGTTCTTTATATAATAAAAATCTATAATAATAATGAGGAAATAGCATATACAAAAAAGTCAAATTTGGACACCTAATATGATGACATTTTTTCAAAATATATAAAGATGTATAAATGAATATCATTTATGAAGAAGTTTAAACAAATGAAACTGAATGCATCTGAATGAATGAATTTATGAAGAAGTTTAAATAATCCATTTATAAAAAAGTTCAAATGAATGAAATCAAAGAAATCTAAAAGATTAGAACTAAAAATAATTTCAATAATGACATTTAATAAATAACTTACAATGCTAGGTTTTTGTGGTGATCATTATGTAAGTGCATTTCAATCATTGTGACAATTTAACAATAGGAAATTATAATGTTTGTTTTTTGTGGTGACCATCATGCTAGTCCATTTCAATCATCATGACTATTCATCAATAATTAACACATCATTTTAATAGTTAACAAACATCTTAAGTCACTGCAACAATATATATGGCCAAACTTATGATATTTGTTTTTAATTAATAATTGATGTCTAATTATTTTGCTCTCAACTTATAAATATGGCTCTTTAACAATAAATCTATCAAGATAGATCTCTTTCCATAAAAAAGAAGGCTTTTAAGGTGTTACCAGGGCTATTTGGAAAGTTTAAGGAACTTTCAAAGTTACTTCCAAAGTTTCTTACAAGGACTTGTATCCACATTTTGGAAGAATCCTAGGAGATTTCTAGATTTTCTCTATAGCCCAAGTAATGTTAATACTATTGTAACCTAAAAACTTAGAAGCCTTCTTTATCGATAGATTCAAAAAATTAGTCTTTTCAGAGGGTTCTAGAATTCATCCATGTTTCAGCCCAAAACTTGTATCCATAATTTAGTCATAAACACAAGAATTCTATAAAAGTTTTATAAGAACTTTAAACAAGATTCCTTCCAAATTTTTTATAGAATTCATATTCATTGCTAAAGGATAGACACAAGTCCTTTAATTAAATGAACTTGGAGAGATTCCAATTCCTTCTTAATGTTGAATACTACAATCTATACTATTCACCTTAATATTAGAAGCTATCCTTTATAGTCATCAGTATTGCATCAAATTACTATTATCTTCTGCACACAAAAAATGGTTATAAGCATATTTGTGGTTTGATATAATTACCATGATCATATGATTTAAAGCATTTTTGTATGTTGTCCTCTTATTGATGTTGAGGTACTTGATTTCTTCATCTATTATGAGCCTCCCACACTTCTTGTGTTTCGATGTGAAAATAGACATGTTGCTTGCTTTATGTGCTATATCAAACTTTGATACACATAAAGTAAGAAGCATGCCCATTTTCACACTAAAACATAACAAGACTGAGAAGTTCATATTAAATAAAGTAATCAAGCACTACAAAGTTAATAAATACAAAATTAATTGAATCAAACACTTTAGAAGCCATCAAACAATATAAAGAAATTACAAGCAAATGATAATTGCTTTTCCTTTTTATTTTTGTAGGGATGCCATGTATGTTTATTATAAAAATAAAGTCTATCATTCATTATAAAAACTATTTTTCATTGTATATATTTATGTATTGATATGAAAATATATAAAATAAAAGCATCTATGTTTGTAATATATTATCTCCTTTTCTCATTTTTTGATTCATTTATATTGAATTTGTTATTGTTCTATTTAATTCTACATTAGAAAAAAACAAATCTAGTTCCTCAAAAAAGACATTTATCTATTGTGTCATCAATTCTTTTGTTGTAATTGACATCAAGCATTACTTAATAGGATAACACAGTTGTATTAAAGATGATGGTTGTTTTTCACAGTTGATGTGTAATATAAATTTTAGATGTCAATTGTTATGTGGTAACTAATTTAGAATCTTAGGCCACAAACATGTATTGGAAATAAAAAGGATAAAGCATGGCCTGAGTTGAAAATAAAAAGAATAAAGCATAATGCTATTTACAAATTTCATCCTAAGGCCTTTGCAATCCTACAATGGTTATCTATCTAGAAAGGTATGCTTTCATTCCAATTTTAATGTGATTCTCTTTGACTATGCTTTTACTCACTAATTATTTTGTTTAATTCAAAACTCAATTAGTTTGTTGCTAAATATATGAGATTTAACACTCCTTATAAAAGCATTAAATATAAATATGAGGATTTTTTTAATCTCTTAAGTTTATTCTTATGATTTAGTTTCTAGTTTCCTAATTAATCCTATTTTATTACTTATCATTTTGATGCAACTTTTATAGATTTACACATATAAAAAAATCGATCTTATTCATTATCTTTATAGATTTTTTTTCATATTACCCATTTTTTATTCATATGAAGATGTGTAATACACTAATTTTTCATCAATGTTTAATGAATTTGCAAGTATTGTATTCAAAAAGCTTTCCTGAGGAGTGCAAACCTTACATATTGAGTAATAAGTATAAAAAAAAATTTAGCAAAGCACCTATCTCTAATTTTGGTATTGTAAATAACCTTTCCTCATTTTCAATTTCTTTTTATTATGTTTATTCTTTAAAGTTGTTTAGATTAGGATTCTCTAAAGTAAGAGAAGATGTTGATTTTTTATATCTAGCTAGGAATATAAAGGAAATAAGAGAGGATGAGGGAGTGAGAAATATAAGGATAGGGTTAGGGTTTAGAACAAGGGAATGAGGAACTAAGGGCTGACATTTAGGTAGCCTAGGTTAAGACATACAATATCGATCATTTAAATGAACTAACATTATATTAATGAGTATTAGATGTTAATTTTTAGAAAGCAAATGACATTGAATATTATCTCTTAATATGATATAAACATATATGATGTCAGTTCTTTTGAAATAAAAAATAATGTTATTTTTATATTTTACAACAATTTACTAATTGGTATTAGAACCATATATACTACAACACTTGATTACATGTGAGTCAATTTTTAACTTGAAACCTTTTAAACACTCAACATCAATCAATTATTTTATAGTAGTAAATCCATTACTAATAACATAAAATCTATTAGAAAAAAATAGCAATGAAATTATCAATGGATTGAAGACTATCAATAAATAATGTATTAATAATTCAATTAGTGATAGACAAAAAAAATCCATTGCTAATTCCACCACTTTTTCGTCACTATTTTCCATCACTAATTTTGAGAGTTGACAATGAACAAAATGAATGATAAGTGGAATTAGCAACACTCATGGTCATCATTACACCAAGTATTTATTAATAGAATATCTATCAATAAACTAGAATATAATGATAGATACATCCATTGCCAATTTTTATACTTCTCTATTATTATCACAAAACTAAAATTTATCAATGAAAAAATTTGTCACTAAATTTTCATCCATAACTAATTTTAAAATTATGAACATTTATTGGCATCATTATTCATAAATCTATCACTAATTCTATTGTTAATATGAGAGATATTGATAATTTATTACCTCATTTCAAGGCAATCAATACAACAAATATCCATGTATAAATAAAATTCTACTATAGTCAATTGACAAATTTTCAAAATTGAATTTCATAATACTATGTATCAATTGTCTAGTCATTTAGCATAAAAATTGTAACATAAAATAATGGAACCTATATATAAACTAAAAATTGAATACAACCATTTGGTGTAGTCCACCTCTTTGTTTAAACTAATAAATTTGACACACATACGTCATTGTTTGTTTGACTTCCTTACTAATATTACATTTGGCAACCACATAGTGTGCTCCACTTCTCTAATGAAACCTGCATCCAATAGCTTGTTCACTTCTTTCTTGATTGCCTTTCTCCATTTGGTGCCTAAATACCTTTTCTTCTATTGGATGGACTTTATGATAGAATCAATTGCTAGTTTATGATACGCTATACTTACATCTATTCCCGGCATGTCTAAAGGCTTTTAAGCAAACACTTTTTAATTTTCTTTTAGGGTTCTTACCAAAACTCCTCATTCTCCCAAAGATAGGTTATTAATAATTCTTACTATTCTTTTATCCTTGAATTTGAATAAATAAACCTTTTTAAGCTCTACCACGTGTTTAGGCCTCCTCAAATTCATATCTTTTGCTCCAAAATTGCCAAATCAATTATTTGGAAATTGGTAGCTCTAGGATGTTCAACAACCTATCTTGTTTCATTCAACGTTAGATGTAAAGTCCCAAGTGAGATACTCATCATGCAACATTTATAGGCTATGACTTGGTTTTCTTTAACTTGACCCATCCATCAATTGTGAGAAACTTCATCAATAAATTAGATATCAACATTATTACCCCTGCTTGATTTAATAATAGTCAGCCTAATATTGCAATGTATGCTTGGCTTTGAGCAACCATAACTAGGAAATTCACCTTTAAGCCTTGAATTTATGGTAGGCTTCTGATCATCATTCATAATATCACTATTCCCCTAACCTAAGAAGTCAATCAATACATTATTTCATGGTTTTATCATTGCTTTTTCCAAATTCAACTTGCTAGCTATATGCCACAAAACTCCCTTGGTCCACTAGTATTCCCTTCATCCAAAAATTATGAACAAGTTACCAATGGATCATTAAGATCTCTTTCAATGTCTCTAAGAGTGTGTTTGGTTCAAGGAAAATTTCTCACATTCTCAGGAATATTTCATAGGAATGTCATATTCCCATGTTTCGTTCAAGTTTTTAAAAAATTTACCCAGGAATGTTTTAGGGCCTAATATTTCCCCCAAATATTCCTATGGGGGGAGGTGGCTATCTTACTTTCCCATCCCATGAGAATGTATATAATAAAATAAAAAGATAAATTTACGCTCATTCTTTTATATCCTCATTTATTTTAAAAAATTTTTATTTTTATTTTTTAATTTTAACTTATATTTTCTATTTTTAATTTTAATTTTATAAATTTTTTTAATATTCTAGATATTAAAGCAGACTTATAGAATATTAATCAAATTTTAATTTATATATATTTAATATGAAATATAATTCTTAAATTTTAATATAAAATATTAATAAAATTTAAATAAGTAAATTTTAGTTTTAATTTTTAAATAATTTTATAAAAATATTATATTTTATAAAATTAAATAATTTTTAATTTTAAATAATTTTTCAAAAATATTAATAAAATTTAAATAAATAAATTTTAATTTTAATTTTTAATAATTTTATAAAAATATAATATTTTATAAATAAATAAATTTTAAATAATTTTAATTTTAAATAATTTTATGAAAATATAATATTTTATAAATAAATATTAAAATAATTTTAATTTTTAAATAATATTATAAAAATATATATTTTAATCAAATATAATTTAAATTATTAATTTATTAAGCCTTCCAAAGTCTTTGTTTGTATATTTTTAATTAAATTTATAATTTATTTAATTTATAACAAAAAATTGGCTAGGGTATTTTTTGAAAAAATAATAAGATTCTTGGGAATATAAAGTATGAACAAAATATGAGAATATAATATGCTTGGGAATGTGAAAAAAATATTTCTAGAAATATTTGTATTAAACCAAATGTAAGAATCTTACATTCCCAGGAATCACATTCCCGGGAATGTATACTTTCTTAGAAATATAAAAGATTCTGTGAACCAAACGGCCCCTAAAACCCTACTTAAAGAAAGGAATCATCTTATGCTATTGTTTATGTCTCTTAAGCCCTATATCCATATTTAGAACCTGATAAAGGTTTCTTTTTCTTGCATTCATAGATTCTCCTCCACGTATAAACCCTCTTGTGATGGTATCGATTTGTTCTCAAACACAAAGATAGGCTAAAAACAATTAAAACTTTCCCATTATTTATAGGCAATTGGTCTTTTCCCTTTTTTTTAAACCCAACCATTCCTTATTTCTTTCTGTAATACCCTTGGTGCTCTAATCTAATCAATTTTTTATCTTCTTCCTTTAAGGAAATGCACTTGTCAATATCATGCTTGTAATTCTTACTAAATCTATAATACTTCAATTTTTTTTCTAGAGGGAACCTCTTTTCCTTTATTGGGGGAAACTTTATTAATTCTACCACTTGAATGTCATCTAAAATAATGCCCAAGCTGACTTGAATGAGCTAATAGTTATCATAATACCCTATTAGTAGTGGCCTTAGCAATTTGCCATCTCCCCAACCCTTGTTAAACAATCAATAATCTTTATGTGAAACTTCTATGGCTCCTTTGTGCTTACTTTGCTCATACCATTCTACATTAATGTGCTTCTCAGCCTTCTATAAAAGGTCATTCATAATCATTACTCATTTTTAGCCAAGATAGAGAGAAATGGCTCGATTGAAGGCCAATGATAACTTGATGTGTAGCTAAACCTTTACTTAGATCTTTGTTTTCTAATGCCAGAGTGTTGGAATGAACTAAATACTATTGTAATGTCTCCATTCTTACCTACTGAAAAATTAACAAAGTAGCTAAGGTTCTCTTAAAGACTTTGCTAGTGATAAAGTGAGTAGTAAAAGCACTAGACAATTGTTAAAAATTGCATATGGAATAAGGTGGCATAGTATTAAACCATTGAGGCTTAAGCATAGTGGAAAAGGCCCTACACATGATAGCATCAAGCGCACTAGTCAACAACGAACAAAATTACTAATTTATGTCAATTGATAGACATCAATTTACATTATCATTAAGATTTATTTCAACATAGTAATATTTTTGAAATTATATGAAAGCTTAAGATAATGGACAAAAATATCATTGAAATCTATGTTAACGATAGGAAACTTACTATATTGATTATAAAATAACTAATGTCTAAATTTTCACATGAAAACTTAATACTTCTTTTTTTTTCCTTAATTAATGTTTGAAAGGCATTTTAAAAGTCCCTCTTAGACATTCCTTTGCAATTCTATTGGATAGGATAATGGTTTTAGTTAACAAACCAGCATTTAAATCTTTAATTAAGATTTTGGGGTTTTCAGTAACCATCATCTAAAAACCATTTTAATAGTCATTTTGAAAAAGCAATTATTAGCTTCATTAGAAATGTAAGCTTCAATGGAAATTGTAGATGCATAGGACATCCATTTTATTTTAGAAACAAGATCAACTATTTTACTATAAATTTTCCCTCTAACTCTCACATTCCATATGAAACACTTATGACATTTAACTCTCCAAGATTCTCTTGATAATTGTCTAGCAATCGACTATTTTCATCCCTCGTGTATCTAATATATTTTTGTGATTAAGCTAGATAAAAATAAGTAACAAACTAGATTTTGTATTGAGTATGATGATTTTGATACACAATGGTTTTGCTATATTATCATTACACTTTCATCGAGAGAGTGTAAAATGGAAGAGCCATAACCATTGGTTCTCCCATTCTATACTTTCTTGATTGAAATGGAAGAGCTGATGGATGATGATTTGATATATAGTAGTTGTTTTGTGCTCTCACTCCACTTTTATATAGCTAAAATGAATGAATTGGGGAAATTTGAGGAACAAATTGAAGTTTGCAACAAGGATGAAGAATTTTGATACATAGTGGTCTTACTATTGCTTTTATGTATTCACATAGACATGTATTTTTTTAATTAATGATTTAGTGTAGTTATTTTGTATAAATTTATAAATATTATTTTGCTGCACTAATTTATTTATACTTCCATTATGAATAAAGTAATGCAATTAAAATGCTATGAATTGTTTCTTTTTACTTATCTTGTAGGTCATTTTTACATTAAAATTCTATAATAAGCCTTTGGTTTTCATAGGTTACCAAAGAGAAGACATTGAAACAAATATAACTTTCTTCTTTAAGTTGATTCAAAAATAACTTTCTTTTCATATTCATAATTTTTACTCAAATATGTTGCAAAATTTACATGAAAATAGTTTACAATGTTAAGGCATCAGTTGAAGATGCTTATAGCATTAATTTTTTACATAAAAAAAATTTGAAGCTAATCAAAAGGTCTTTGTTGAGGAAATGGCAAACACAAAAGCATTAATTCTATGATTAACTGATATCTAATATGATGGCATTTCCTCCAAAATTGAAGAATCTAAATGCATGGCATTTATGAATAAGTATAAATGAATGGGACTAAAGACAACTAAATGAATGGCATACATCAAAATAAATTGCTTTATGCAAAAGTCTAAATGAATAGAACTAAAAATGACTAAATGAATACCATTTGTAAGGGTGATGAACTTATAATGTTAGCTCTTTTATGGTGATCATTGTCTAAGTCTATTTTAATTGTTATAACAGATCATCTAAAGTTAATAGTCAAACTTATAATGTCATTTTTTTATTAATAAAAAACATCTAAGTTAGAAAAACCTCAAAAATCAAAAGACGTATTGAATTACATTTATAAGGCTATGTGAAACTATGAAAATTTAACATATTGTTCTTTTTTGTACTTAATCATCATTTAAGGACAATCCAATTGTCATGATATATTATATGAAAAGTTTACACATCGATGACGTACTTGATTGATATCTTAAGGTACACAACCACCACTTTGTTAAGATTAAGATGTTATTTTGTCATTAATAACTAATACCTAATGTTTTCCTTTTATAAATATCTTTCTTCCTAGCATTTTCAAATAAATCAGTGATATAACAAAAAGAGTTGGAAGGTGTAAACCATCATATTCTAAATTATCAAACTATTGAAAAGGTTGTTGAATCCATTAAAGTTCTTTCTAAGGGCTTACACTTTAGCCATGATTACAAGTATTCTTCAAGGCATTTAGATGGACTTCAATCAAGAAGCCTTCCAAATTCTTTGTAAACTCCTAATGTTCACTATTGAAGTGCGAGTATAAGTCCCTAGAAGGAAGTTTAAGAAATTTTATAACTTCTTCAATAGCCTTGATAATGGTCAATATGATAATTTATGCCCTCCATGTTAAAAGTCATCTTTATTGATTGATTTTAAATGTCATCGTCAATCTACACCCTCCATTTTAATCTCAAATCTCAGAACCCATATGGTATACATTGCAAAAATGCAAAAATGGGTTGTAAAGTGATAATAAATAGTAGTTAGCAGAAACAACATGTTTATTATTGCATTGATATAGATATCTTTAATTCATAAATGGTGATGTTACTTTGGCTTATTGTAATTTATCATCACATTACAACCATCTACACCCTCCATTTCAAAAGCTATCTATGTTGGTTTGTATAAAAAAAATGCAAAGATGGTTTGCAAAGTGACCATAAATTGTAATAAGAAGAAGTAGTATAGTCATTCTTGTATTAATAAGCTTGTGTTCATTGCATGAATAATGATGTTACTTTTTCTCACTATAATTTACCATTAATTTGCAACCATCAATACCCTTTAGCTTAAAAGCCATCAAGCAATATGAAGGAATTATAAATAGTGGATGCCCACTATTCCTTTTCATTTGTATAAGGCATGTTGTTAGTTTATTATAAATGAAAAGTCGATTGTTCATTATAAATAATAGTATTTTAGTTGTATATGTCAATGTATTGAGATGGAAATAAATAAAATAGAAGAATATATTTTTGTGATAGATTTTCTTCTTTCTTATATGTTTCATTTACATTCAATTTGTTATTGATCTATTTAATTATATAATAAAAGTGTCATAATGCAAAAAAGAATTTTAATGCTACTGATTTCACTTAAAGTAAGTTGAATTAAAAATAAAATAGATCAGTTTAAAAATGATGTCAATGTTCTTTGTAAGATTTAAACTAAATGTATGTTTCTTGTTACTTGTATGTATATATATATATATATATATATATATATATATATATATATATATATATATATATATATATATATATTATATAATATTATGTTTTGGATTCTAGTTTAATATATATATGTGATGCATATGTAAATTGCAAATTCTAATGCATATGATATGTATAATTGAATCATTTTTATTCTGATATACATGTTTATTATATCTTGCCATTTTGGACTAATTCTAGAAACATTTTTGGATGGTTCAAAAATAGTTATGGAAAAAGTTGCAAGGCAAGGGAAAAAATTATTTTTAAATAAAAAACAATCATTTATTATGACATCAAATATTGTATAGTAACCAACATTGAACATTACTTAAGAAGATGACATTATTATGTTAAAAATGATGGTGTTTTCTTCAAAATCGATGCTTAATATTTAACTTTGGACATTAATTTTTTGTAATAGGTATGGAAACTTAGTCCCTAGGCATGAGTTAAAAATAAAAAAAATTAAAGCATGGCACCATTTATAAATTTCATCCCAAAACTCTTTTAACCATAAAATGATTCTTTATCAACGAGGTATGCTTTCCTTCCAACCTTATGATAATTCTTTTTGATTTTGTGCTTTTTGTTTAATAATTATTTTATAGGATTGAAGCCTAATTAGTATATGATTAAATATGTAAGGTTTAGCATTCACTAGAAAAGAAAGAAATATAAATGTGTGGACTTTTTTACTTATGTTTGTTCATGTAGTTTAGTTCTTGATTTCCTAATCAATCCTATTTTGTTATTTATCATTTTTATGTAGCTTTTATATGTTTTCATAGGTAATAAATTTAATCTCATTCATCTTTTTTGGCATTCTATCATGTTATTCACTATTTATTCATATGAAAATATGTAATAATATATATTAGTTTTTCATGAATGCTATTACTTTTGTAGGTATTGTATCCTAGAGGCTTTTTTGGGAGCACAAACTTCACATATTGAACAACAGGTATAAAGATAGATTTAATGAAGTGCCCCACTTTAATTAAAGCATTGTATATAATCTTTTACTATTTTTAATCTTTTGTTGATTAATTTATTCTTCAAATTTGTTTTAATTGGGATTTTCTAGAATCATAGGAAATATTAGCTTCTATATCTAGTTAAGAATAGGAGGGAAATAAAGAGGATGAGGGAGTGAGAAATAAGGTTATAGGGTTAGGGTTTAGGATAAGGGAATGAGGAATAGGGTTATAGGGTTAGGGTTTAGGATAAGGGAATGAGGGAATTATAGAATGTTGTTTGGGTGGGTGGGACATAACATGTTCTTTATAAATAGAAACTGATGTAGTATTATTGAAATCAAACATCAATTGTTTTTAAACTAATGACAATTAATGTTATTTCCCACTATGATATATTAAAAAATGACATCGTTAGTTTTCAATAAAGAATTGATGTTATTGTTATATTTTATAATAATTTCAAAACCAACATTAAAAATAGATATACAATGATACTAGATTAAATGTCAACCGATTTCTAATGTTAATTCCTCTAAATACTCAACATCAATTAGCTATTCTAAAGTAATGAAAGTAGCATAGAAACCTTCAAAGTGCTCTTGAAGATCCACTATTCCATCCTCAACATCTGTAGGTGCCTTGAAATTGCATGGTATCAATGCGCTCACCATATCATTAACAAATAGGTGGGATTGGTCGACAGGAATAGAGGGTTGCTATAGGGTTGCAATGCTTGGGTTTAATGGATCGTAATGTTATGGGTTTGGTTAGTAAGGATGGTGAAAGCACTTGCAATTGTTCAAGTTGTAAAGATGCCACCAATTTTGATGTACAAAATTTGATGCACTACGGTTGTGACAATGGTAGTGTTTGGTTGAGTGAATCTAATGGACAATGGATTTGAGGAACTAAGATGTAATTGTGATGATATTTGGCCTAGGTTGTGTTTTGACAATTTGTGGAATTGCTTTTGGTTTCGAGCTCCCTTGCTAATTGACGGATCTGTTCGACTAGAGCATCTCCCTTAATTTTTACTTCCATCCTCAAGGCATCATGTTGCAATTGCTCTAAGCCAGACCTTTTTGTGAAAGAGCAAGAGATTTTTGCAACATCCTTTCGAGAGCCTAGTGTCATGCCACCTCATCGGGACATTATGTTGGTCAGGAGTACGAATAATATTACAGTATAATAGTACAATGTATTAAATGCCCATTAGATCCAAAGGTGAAGTGGAAACCCCTTATTATAGTTTAGGATTACATGAGCAAAGGCGTGAGACGTGGGACCCATGGTGTGTGCAAGATCTGAGAGATACATGACTTTGGTATGGTTTGTCTAGCCAATGGGAGTAATCCACGTGTCCTGCTAGTTATTCTCGTTGGAGATGGACTCCTTTTGGCTGCACGGCCTAAAGATGACATCTTTCGACCGTGTAGTCATTGCTAGTATGCTCGAACAGACAGGGAAGGCATGGTCCGGTGGCTTTTGTTAACCTCCCCATTCGGACAAGATAGTTTGGTTCATGTGAATTTAGGCCAATAGGGCTCATTCCTCATGTGAGCACACTATCCCATGTATGGCCAAGGCCTTGTGGTCGTATGTAGGCCGTTTGATATGTTGTTATTACGGTTGATTAAAATTTAAATAAGAATTGATTTTGAAAATGTTACATTTTATTTTTAATTTAAGTAACAATTATCCAACATACATGCTAACTGTATTTATTATGGAGCAATTGCCTCCTTAGAGAAAATAAAATGATAGTTACATATATATTAATTATAATAATTGCTTCTACAATTAAGAAGAAGTTACTCTCATAATTTTTTTATCAATTAAAAGAGAAAGATTTTATTTTAAACAAAGAAAAAAATTTGAAATATGACTTATTACATATGTTAAAATAAATGAGAGATTAAATATTAAAATAATATTTTACTTTCATTTAAATATTTAGTTTTTAATGTAATTTAAAATTTTATTTTTATACATTTATATTATGTTTATAAACTAAACTTTCTGATGCTGCCAGAGTGTGATGAAACCAAAGACAAAGGGCCACCACCCTGGCCAACAAGCCCAATGATTTATGTTCTTCTATTCTTAAATGTCTAAAATTACTTCTTGCTGTGACTAGGATGAAATGCTAACTCCCAACCATGTTTTGATTGGAAGACATTATCATAGACGTAAGTTGTCAACAAAGTCGCCATCCATCTACACTGTTGACTACAACGCAACCCGATCGATTTTGATTAACTATTAAAACCAGCCGCCTCATAACTCATAAGACATTCTTTTAAAGAGAACTCTCTTATTCATATATAAATAAAAAAGACATTCATGTTATTTATATATTTTTTCAAATTGTAAGTGAGAGAAACTAACTTATTTTTGAAAATAAAAAATATTCTTCTACACATCACACTCTCTACATTCAAAATTAAATAAATAAAATATTTTTTATCTTAATAAGTAATAATCATAAACCTATGAAATGAAATTACTTTTTAATAATAAAAGTTGTTAAACCCATAGATATATACATGCAATATTTTTAAATCGAACCCAGGATGAAGAAGAAAATAAAATAGAAAAAAATCAAGTTAGTACCATTTATTATAATTTATTGCAATGAGATCTCACATACCCACTTTCTTTCATTTATGTTCACCCATAAATAGTAATTTACCGCAAAGTTAAAAAGACAAAACAAGACACTTACAACGTATTTTGGAAAGAACAAAATCACTGAAATGAAAACCTTTATTGTTGCATATTGAAATTGAAGAAATTTTAATCTTATAAAAATTTAAAATAAAAGACTAAAAACCTATAAAAATTAAAATTGAAAAATTTTTAATTTTATAAAAATTAAATTAATATAAAATTTTAATTATAAATAAAATTAATAAAAAATCAATTTTTTAGGGATTAAAATAAATTTTTAGTTAAGATAAAAAAAATAAATAAGAACTTAGAGGCATAGAACCCTACATAGAATTGTAGAATAATCTCTTTTATATCTTTTTATTTTAAAAAATAATTATCCTTGATGAATTATTGCATGGAGACTAAACAATAACATATTACTATTTGGATAGTAGCATCTTATTGTTTATAGACCAAACAGTAACATGCTCTTCTTTGATAATTTAACTGTTAATAAAACTTGATTTATCCATTTATTTTGGATTTTAGGTCGATGGACAGTAATATGTTACTATCTAGAAACCAAACAGTAATGTGAACTTCTTTGACAGTTTAATTATTAATGAGACTTAATTTATTTATTTATTTTTTATTTTTAGTCGATATTTTTGTTTGAAAATGAAATAATAACATCTTCTTTTTTCACAGTTTGGTTATTAATGAGACTTGACTTATTTATTTATTTTAAATTTTTTATTAGTGTTATTGCTTTAAAATCAAATAGTAATGTTACTGTCAAGATACCAAATAGTAATATGCACTTCTTTGTTAGTTTGGTTATTAATGAGACTTAATTTATTCATTTATTTTGGTTTTAGTCGATGTTACTATTTAGAAATTAAACAACAACATTCATTTCTTTGGTTGTTTAGTTGTTAATGAGACTTGATTTATTCATTTATTTTAGATTTTTAGTTGATGTTACTATTTAGAGAAGAAATAGTAACATATTGCTATTTGAAGATCAAACAGTAACATGCTATTCTTTAACAGTTTGATTATTAATGAGACTTAATTTATCCATTTATTTTAGATTTTTAGTTGATATTATTGTCTTCATAGCAACATGTGTACTATTTAGTTTGTAAACAGTAATGTGTTGTTCTTCAGTTATTTTATTGTTAAGAAATTTGTTACCACACTACTAAACACTAAAAGAATTAGGGAGCAAAAGTTCAATATGGGATTCAAATGAATTTGAATTAAGAAAAATGAGGTCAAAGTTGGCGAAATGATAATAAAATAAAGAAAAATTGAAAAAAGTTTTTAAAAAGGGCCTTTTTCGCTCGTCAAAGTGAACAAAATGCTTTTGGCATTTTATAAGCATGTAGATCTCGAAAGATTACATGAAATCAACATAAATTTTGCCTAAATTGGACAACCAAGCACAAAGTTATGGCCATTCAAAGTTTTAAACTCAATTAACACATTTTCGGTTGGATGGATCACACCGAAATCAAATTTTCTTGTTTTCTATCGAAAGATCATTGGAAAATGAATAAAAACGAGTGGTCATGTGCAAAAATTAGTTAAGTGATCATGGAGTTAAGCTTTTCTGAAGTTTTTTATTTACAACGGCATTCTCATGATTAAAAAAGGGTATTTTGGGAATAAAATAGTGATAATTCATAAAACCGGCACTTATTTAAAATAAAGATCAATGCCAGCACCTCTTTGAAAGGAAATTCAAGGAGTAGCATTACAATGCAATTTACCAAAATAAAACCTTCAAAAATATTCTCAGCATAAAATGAAATTATTCTTGCGCAGCATGCTATCCGTGAAACCATATTGACCATTAATCTCACGGTTGATACCATCAATTTTTCAAGATTTTATTCCATAATAATTGCATACTTTTACAATTGACCAAAATTTTGTTAGCGTCTATAACCACAATTTAAAATAATAACTATGGGTGATAAAAATTAAAATAATTATGCTGATAGAAACAAAACAAGTTGAAATAACTGTTAGAAAATTAAGAACCAAAGCAGATGTTTTAGACAGCATTCTTTATTTTAAAAAAAGAAATAAATATATATAAAATTATATCCCTGCCAGTGCATCCCATAAAGTATATAATAATGATAATATAATTCATCCGAATATTCTACTGTTTGGTACAATCAGCAGGTGCAAAGGAAACCATTTTCCTTTCAAGATCATACTCCACCAGAAAATTAATCTGCGCAACATTCCCAAAAATGGAAAACACAACTTGAATTGGTCTGGACGATTCTGCACTGGCTGAGCTCCAATGGCTTCCTTAACCCCGGCAGCTAGGGCTTCATAGAAATCTGATTGGAGAAATGTCAATGTTGTCCCTGAATCGATGAAGATGTTTCCGCCGCTTTGGCCGGTCGTTACTGTCTTCTATCCAATGGTGACCCTGTCTAGATTAAGGTAGTAATAGTTCTCTGAGGATTTGGATATTAACGGAGTCGAAACGACCCCATTTCCGGATATGGCCGCTTCGTCCCCGAATTTCAGTTTGCTGGTTGAGGTTGATGAAAATGGAAGAAGGAAGTAGGAAAATTTGCGGCCAAGTTGATCGCCGAGCTGAGAAACCAAGGATAAAGAACCACTTCCAAGGCCCATATCCCTGTGTTCGTGGTTTGGGTTGCTTTAAACTCATTATTATGTCCGCAACCAAACGCTGCCTTAGGAAATGAAACTTGACCGCCATTGGAACCAAAATTGATGGACTCCGTGACCAAGTCTCCGATAGTGAAGGTTCTGTCCCCATATGAATGCCTATACCTGCGACAATTAAGAAACTTTAGCTTCAGTAGTTAAATATCAAAATACGGTGCTCGTAACTTCATATTCACATGATATGAGGATGGAAGTTACTGACCTTCACTTCTTCAGTTGGAATTAAAAAAATATACTATTATAAATTTAATGATAATAAAATAATGAAGACTATCTAAATAATTTTGATTTAGATATATAAATTTAAAATATTTTAAACTCCACCCATTATCTGTTATCCACAATAAATATATTGATTAATTTAAAAAATTGTTAGTGGTTTCAAATTGATTTTAATACTCTTTATTATTTTATTATCATTAAATTGACAGTACAATTTTTTTTAATTAGCAGAGATATATAATAGATTATGTATACACAATATGAACCTTAAAAAGTAAGTACAATTTAAAAAAAGATTGAGAAGACCTTGATACAAGCTACGTACATCAATCTAATAGTAAATTAGTGAAACTACATCAATTTCATGTAAAATTAAAAGAATTGTATTAAGTTAGCAATTTAATGTATTTTTCTATTATCTTACGTACAAATTTAATATAACCGAAATTTTTAGCATTGCTTCGATGTAAATATGATGGATAAGTACCTGTACTCCCTTGAAGTCCCACAATCATGCAATGGAAGGGAACTGCACTGCTGTGAGCTACAAGGAAGCGCTGTGATAGTGGAAGATTTCTTAGGATCAAAAGCGCTTTGTGGGTTGCACTGGCCACAAGGTAAGCATGGCACCCAAATGAGGTCACTACCTGTATCTACAACAGCCAGAAACTCAACAGATGGAGTGCCAATGAAGATTTTCATCAGATAATCTCCTCTATTTGGAAATATATTTGTTTCTGTGGCTTCGTTTTCGACTCTGAAGGGATGGAATCGGCTGATTCGGGAAATCGAGCGCAGTGCAGCATCTCGAAGGACCTCCTGTGGAGTCATGGAAGAGTTGTAGAAGGGTGATAATAGCGAGTCACGGTGAATCAGGTCAATGCTGAAACCTCTAAGTGGTTCAGCATCAGCACAAGAAGTAGAAGAGAATAGGAATAGTGAAGTAAGAAAGATTAATCGGACTTGTATTGTTGAAGATTACTCGAGGGAATTAGAAATCTTGGAGAGGAAAAGAGAAGCAAGGGTTATTGAGAGGAGCATCCTTGTTGCGTTTCTAGATTTATAGAAAAAGCAACTGGGAACGAAAAGTTTTTGTATACTAATTATGTTAGGCATCCTTAGCTATAATCAATAAATGAAAGAAAATTATCAATTTTTATAATGTTCAATATCTTAAAAATTAAAAAATTATATTTTAAATATACATGGACCCACAAAAATGATAATTGGCCTTCATTTATTATATATGATCATAGTTCTAAACTGCAGTTGCAGTCGCTATTGTAGTTTTACTGCAATTAGTAAAATTGTGGACAAATGTAGGTAAATGTGACAATTGCAATGCAAAATTATGGTAAATTGTAATTGCAAACTGTAATTTAAATTTCTGATCATGATTAAGGACATGTGTTTAATTAGAACGTATAGGAATTTCTTATTGCAAATCTGCATATATATCCATTGATTTTTTACAAAATTTCATGAGAAATTATGCGTGTTATTTAAAATATTTCTATTGATTTTCAAATTCTTGATGAAAATTTTTTTCCATTTGAAGTTGATCGTTGAAATATCAATTACTGGTAATATTGATTCTTCCCAATTCGATGTCTAAATCATTAAAGTGAACGAATTGTATGTTCGTTGGTAATGCCCTTTTAAGTCAAGCTTGGCATATTAGTTCGCATATATACCACGCAATAATTTAAACAAATGGGTTATGATTCAGTATATATATATATATATATATATATGTATGTATTTAAAAAATTTGTACTTATTCATATTCTTGGAAGTTTTATGAAAAATGTTCATATTTCTTCAATTCTCTCATTAGAAGTTATATTTTGCGTAAGATGAGAAATTTTTTTGAAGAAATATTTATTACAATTTTAAATGATCAAATCATAATTTTGTTTATACTCGTTACGTACAAAATTCTTACACACTTACAACCTTTAGTGAAAATTATAAAATTTTATATAAAAAGTTACAATTTTTTTAATTCTTACATTAAACTTCTATAAAAACTAAAAAAAAAAATTTTAAGCAAAAAAATATTTAATGATATATCGATACTAAAAATTCAATATTATTTCTGTACAATTTCTCTCATTTTTTTAATAAAATCAGTAGCAAGATGGATCTCAATGTTTTTCAAAGAATAGATATAAAATTTGACATTAAAAATAAAAAAATAAAAAAATAATACACACAATACAAATTATATAAAATTAACATTAAATTTTCAGTATTACCATAATAATAGAAAATTTTTTGGGTAGAAGGGAATAGAATTTAGATGCCAATTATGCATGGGTCATGGTAGTCTGAGTGGTCAATTATATATATTAACCTAGAATTTGATTGATATGACCGATAGATAGACTTTGAGTCAACTTTCCCGTGGTTATCAGTAAAAGAATTTTTCTTTACAAGAGAAAAAACTTTTCGTGATCCATATTTACCAATACATTACCAAAGGACGCTGATACACGGCAAAATGAAGAAGGCAAGAAGCTAGAATGAAAGACCCACGAGTAGGGGAACAAGTTCAACGATTAGTTCCGCCAATCTGTCCCAATCTTCCTGTGTTCAGCGGACGACACATAAAAATGGCAAATCTAGCTGAGATTTTAGTAAGACAGTCGCATGCAATATTAATTTAGGAATTTTGCAGTCTGTTATATTTACGGTTGCATAATTCTGATATTAATTTAGAAATTTTACTCTCCATCACATTTGAAATTGCATGTGGGTATAGTGTGTTTTAAAAAAATCAATTTTGATAAATCAGTTGGCTCAATGATTTTGACCCATTCATACAAATTTTGGCCATTAACATCAATTTTAACATGTTTCACTCATAAGTATGCAATTATATTTTTAAGATTAAATCCTAAATGTATCAGTAGATATAAAGCCTTCAAAACAAATTAAATCGCACTTAAATCAAAAACTCTAGATTTGTTAACATGCAATTTTAGTTCAGAAAACATTCAAAAATTGAAATCTAAATATAATGGAAGATATAAAATCTTCAAAAATCATCAGATCCCACTTAAATTAAATCCACTTAAACCAAAGATTCTCAACTTGTTAATATCCAATTTTAGACTAAAAATATTAATCAAACTGCTCACGAATTAAGCAACTAATCTGATTCAGCAATCCAATCCAATTTTCAAAATTATGAACCAGTCACTAACCTTGTTCTCTTGCACATCTTAGGAAACTTATACTTTTAGTTATGATCTATTTGGGCCGGGGATGGTTTTTAGGAGTGATTTTTGAAGGATTGAGTGTTAAAGAACGCAATTTTATTTTAATATATGCATATTGAAAAAATTGTTTTACAGCATACTAAAAATTTATAATTTTTTAAAAAATAATTGTAATTTCTTGTTAATTTTAATGTGAGATGTTGAAAATTTTAAAAAATTATATATGAAAGACTATAAAACATTAAAAATATTATAGATATTTATTTAGAGAGTTTGAAACATGCAAGATATATCAAGGCTTTTATAAAAAGAAAAATGTTTCATTAAAAATTTATAAAATTTGTGAAAAGATAATTATTTTAATGAAATTATTAATATGTATATATACTTTTGTAAATATGTATAAAAGTTTTACTATGAAAATTTAGAATAATAAATTCAAAACAAATAGCAAGTAAACAATATTTTTGGACAAATTATATTATGAATATAAAATAAAAATAAAAAGTGCAAAAAATTATTGTAAAAATAGTATTTGACTCTATTTTTTGTAAATAGCAAATAACTAATAAGTTAGTTAGTAGATTATAAGTTAACTTATTATTAATAGTTAATAACTAATAAGCTAATTAATAGTATAAAAGGTATTTGGAAAAATTAGTCATCGAATTAACTAAAATTATAAAATAATATAAAATAAAATATTAAAACAAATAGATATATAAATTTAAATAATTCCCATTTTTCTAGGGATCAAATTATATAAATACAATTAAGAGGTTCAAAATAAAAGTATAATATATAATATTTTATTCATTTAATTTTATAAATTTTGATATTTATTTAATTGCATAATTTTTATTTTTATTTTATTTATAAAAAATATAATTATATAATATATAAATAATTATGTTTTATAACATTAAATATTTATTTATATACATATTTTTGTATATTTATAGTTTAAAATAAAAATATAATTACATTAAAATAAAATTAGCTATATTTCATGACATCATAAATTAATAAAAAACAAGAATAAATTAAAAAAAACTGGAGAAGTAGTAGCTTATAAATTATAAGTTACTAAAGGTAACTTATTAAATTAGAAGTTATTTTTTTAATAAGTTAATGTACAAAACACCTTTAAATGCTAACTTATATCTTATTAATTAACTCAATGCGTTATACCTTAATTTATTTATTGTGCAAAATGTATCCTTTATCTAAAAACAACTTTTGGTTTATTTAATAATATTAAAACATTTAGTACTAAAATTGAATATTAAATTTTAATTGTTAAATTATCAAATACTAGACCTAAAGTGTTTGAATAATTTCTTGTGTTAAACATAACAATTTATTAATAGTTTAGTAAAATATTCTATCAAAAATATTAAAATTTTATATAATTTTGAAATTATCATCATCATTGTTTATGATTTTAAAAATTCTATTTATCAAATTCTCAAATGATATGATGTATATTATATATTTTTATATATTATTATCTAGAAAAATAGAAATAAAATTGATATATTTGTCCAATAAAATTTCATCAAAATAGGAGTAATTATAGAATGTCACTTTGATAATTGTGGTTGAATGGATTTAATAAATTTTCGCTTAGTTTGACATCCCATCCTAACAAATCATCAATGAAATAAAATTTAACTTTTTTTCTAAATTCATTCAGTGAGCTAGTATTATGGCTTTTTTTCTTGATAAATAGGGAGATATAGAACAAAAGAAGCTAACGGCTAAAAATAAACCTAATGGAATCAACTAAAAGAATCACTTCAAGACTAGGAGGAGGGCAGCTCCATCTTTTTTCCTTTACATGATGACCAGCTCCCCATTTGGCAAGATAATTAGCTGCTTGATTTCGTTCTTTGAGAACATAAGAAGATTCCACTTTTTTCAAAATGGAGACATAACTTTCTATTGTCCTTAAACAAGCTTCCATAAGGGTGATAGTCTGAAACACCATGGATATAATCTTTAAAAACATCTTGGGAGTCTATTTCTATAATAATCTGACTGTAATTCCTCTCTTTAGCAAATTGGAGAGCAAAAAGAATAGCTCTGGTTTTAGCATTTACATTAGAGGATATCCTAAGAAAATAGAAAAAACCAGCTAATCATCGTCCCAAATCATCTCTACAAAGGCCTCTAAAGCCAAAGAATCCTAGATTCCCAAAAGAGCTTCCATCAACATTGATTTTCACAAATCCACTAGCAGGTGACTCCCATTTAACCAGCTTCTCAGTGTATCTTTTCTTCTGAACATTAAACTAATTGAAAGAAATAGAACAATCCTGCAAAAGATTGTATATCTTCTGAACAATTGAGGTGACTAGAATATTATCATTTCTAAAAATATGATTGTTTCTATCTATCCACAGTTGTCATATTGTAATAAGGAAAGTATATAGCCAATCCTCTTCTCTCTGAGTTTTAGTTGGTTTTATGTTCTGAACCAGCCACTCCTTGAAGTTGAGTTGGAAAATTTTTGAACAATGAAGAGAGGCTCCCAATTTCATCCATACATTCTTCACATGAGTACAGTCTTAGCATATGAAGAGCTATTTCTAGTTCATTTCTGCAACAAGAACAGAGAGGAGAGTTTGTAAGGCCTTGTCTAAACCTCAACTCATTGCTAGCAATTCTATCATGCAAGCACAGTCACAAAAACGTACAGATCTTCATAGGGACTTTAAATTTCCATATTCTTTTCCATAAACTATCATGAATATTATCCAAGTTCCTTGTGAGACATTTATAAGCTTCAATTGCTGAGTATTCCCCATTATTAGTAAAAGTCCAAGTAATTGTGTCTTCACAATAAGTAGAACTAGAACAGGGAACAGCTTGAATGGCAAGAGCTAAATCTTCAGGTAATTCAGTGTGTAAACTATCAAGATTCCATTTATTTTCTTCTAACACTTCTTTAATTTGGATATGGTGGTCATTTGGATGAATTTCCTCCACTCTTGCAGCAAGTATGGATTGACTAACCCACCTTTGAAACTAGAAACTTATTGAGCTAGGATTTCCTAGTTTGAATATGAAGCCTCCCTTTAGTTCATTTATACATTCCATAATATCTTTCCAAATGGAAGAATCATTAGAATGATATGGGAAGGATAAAGGGTTAGGAGATTGCTTATAATACTTATGAGTCAGGACCTTCACCCATGGTTTTTCTTCTTTCTGCATTATTTTCCAAACCAACTTGCCCAACAGAGCAATATTAGATTGTCTAGCTTTGCAAAGTCCCATACCTCCATCCTTCCTAGCTTTAGTAATAGTTTCCTAATTCACTAAATGAAAACCTCTCTTATTTTCATAGGATCCCTAGATAAATCTCCTCACAATCTAGTAAATTTGTTCACAAATCCCCTTGGACAGCAAAATTGACTGCATGAAATAGACAGGGATAGCATTCAACACTAATTAGGCAAGAAAAATTCTTCCAACAAGATTTAACAATTTTCCCTTCCAATTTGAGAGCTTCAATTCTATCTTCTAAATTATAAATTGAAAGTGTCTCCTACTAGATCTTCTCCTATTAATAGGAATTCCCAGATATTTACCAATATCTAAGGTAAAAGGAATGTCACTAATCAATTTAATAGCATTAACCACCTCTCTAGGAATAGCACCAGAAACAACAGCTTTAGATTTTGACACATTAATTTTCATCCCTGAGACTACTGAATTCATACAAGGATACCATGATCACCTGAGCTTGCTCTTTTGTTCCTTTAGCAAATAATAAAACATCATTAGTGAAAAAGAGATGTGAAATTGAAGGTCCCCCTCTTGAAATAGCAATAGGCTCTCATTCCTTTCTCTTAACTTTTTTATGAATAAGTAGAGAGAAAGCTTCCATACACAACACAAAAAGATAGGGAGATAATGGATCTCCTTGTCTAAGCCCTCTTTTTAGAACAAAAAGACTCCAGTTTTTCACCATTCCAAAGAATACTAAAGGAAGTGTCTAATACACAGCTAATAATGAGATTCACAATTCTATCAGGAAATCCGAATAAGTAAAAGGTCCATTTTAGAAAATCCCAGTCCATTCTATCATAAGTTTTCTCAAGATCTATTTTGAACATCATACCATCTTTCTTACCTTTTATGTGATTAATAAAATATAGAAGTTCTTGAGCTAGAATAGTGTTATCTACAGAACCTCTATTAGGGAGAAAATTGCATTGAAAGGGGCTTACTAATTTGCCAAGCAAGGGTCTAATTCTATTAACCAAAACTTTAGTAAGGATTTTGTAAACTGCATTGCATAGATTGATAGGCCTAAATTCTTTCATACTTTGAGGAAACTCAACTTTAGGAATAAGAGCAATGAGAGTGGCTCCCAATCCTGAAGGAACTTTCCCATTAGTGAAGGCTTCTTCAACACATTTCCACATGTCATCCCCAACTAGCTCCCAGTAGGATTTAAAGAAAACTGCTTGGAAGCCATCTAGGCTTGGAGCTTTAAAAGAATTCATGTTCATAAGTGCAACGTGCACTTCAATTTTTGTAACCCCCTCCAATAAAGCTTGAGCTTCTTCATTATTTAACTTAGGAGCAGAATCCAAAATTAAAGGAGTTTCATTAGAATCCTCAGTGACATAGAGCAAATCTTTGAAATAGTTAAGCACTAGACCCTTCAATTGAATCAATCCGTAAACCAAGTCCAATTCGAAAGTTTAAAGCACTCAACCTTATTTCTCCTTCTGTGAATCAATGTTGTAGCATGGAAATATTTAGTACATTTGTCTCCCATAACTAGACGCTAGATTCTAAATTTGTGAAACCAAAACATTTCCTTCTGAACCAGAATAATGTTAAATTCCTCCCTTAGCTCTCTTTCCAAGATAGATAAGAAGTGGGAACTTCTATTTGATAAAAGCATGTTGGCTTCCTTCAAGACGAGCTAATATATGTCTTTTATAATGAAAAATGTTTCCAAAAACATTTTTATTAAAGAGATACAAGCTTCCTAAACATTGATTAGATTGTCTATCACATTTGTATTATTCATCTCCCAACTTTGAGTAATGATAGCTTTAAAATCTTTATGAGACATCTAAGCAGCTTCGAATCTGAAGGGTTTATTTTTGGGAATTGAGAAAAAAAACCCTTACTGTGGAGAAGAATGGGATGATGATTTGAATGAGTTAGAGGATGATGAAACACTGTGGATTTTGGAAATATAGATTTCCACTCCAGTGTAGCCAAGACTCTATCTAATCTTTGGGAGCAAATAATCTTATTATTGACTTTCTTGTGTCATGTAAATTTAGGACCATTGAAGCCTAAATCAAGTAAACTGCATGAAGCTATATTATCTTTGAATAAATTCATTCTTCTATTGCAAATGATTCCTTCCTTTTTCTCATCCTCATAAGCAATGTCATTGAAATCCCCCATAGCTACCCAAGGAATATTATTATTTTCAGCCAATTGCTTCATCTCTGACCACATTATGGCTCTTTGAGAAGAAATAGGACTAGCATAAATGGCACTACATATCCATTCCATGTTAGGAGATTCTAATAACATGATTATTTATTGGCTAGATGAATTAATCAACGTACATTGAAAATTTGTAGAAGAACTGAGAATCCAGATCCCTCTTGAGAAACCAGAAGGATTTTGAACAGCTTTAGGATAATATCTTTCACCTTGCCACCATCTTTCCATATTATTAAAAATGCTATGAGTTTCCAATAAGAACACAAAATCAGGATGGTTAAATTGTAAGAAAATTTTCAAATGTCTCTTTGCTATGTTGTTTCCAATTCCTCTAATATTCCAAGATAGAATAGAAAAACAAGAGCTAGAATTCATTATAAAAGGAGAAAGAGAGAGGACAAGACCTTATAATCCCAATTAGCACTCATTACAGTCTTTAGGAAATTCATCTTCTGATATATCATCCCCTGTTATGGCATCCAAGCCTAGCCTAGTGTCTATATCTAATATCCCTTCTCCTTGGTCAGGAGGTCTTCCATTCAACTTGTCCATGAATTTTTCTAGCAAAGGATGTAAATTAGATTGATCCTTTACAATATAAGTATTATCTCCTTCCTGGGACAGAGAAGCATAATTAGCTTTGTTTGCTTTCAGAAGCTCTATTCTGCTATTGTTATTTTGGCTAGGCAACTTTCTTTTAGGGGCCACTATTTTAGTTGCAGTGAATTCAAAATTTAAGTTCCTGGCTACCTCTGAATGCTCCCTTCCAGCTCCTTCCCCTTTCTGAACTTCAATAGCTCTAACATTGCAAATAGCATCATGCTTTGATTTCTTAGTAAAAACTTAGGATGGGGACTTCATGGTATCTTCATTTAACTTTGATGGCATTGTGTCCTCTTGCATATTTTCCTTGTTAGCATCCATCTTCGAAAGAACAGAGAAGGTATTTTGGTTCTTCTATTTTTCTTGACCTCTTCAAGATACAACATTTTTATTTTTTATCATTCCCCTCTTTTTCTTACCCGCCACCATCCATTCCCCAAATACTTTAGGATTAATCTCTGCGTCTCCTGTCAAAGAATTCAAAGGGACTTGATCTTCAAATGTTTTGTTCCTTTCATCCATTGCATTAGCTCTTTCAACAATTGCCACTGTACAAAAGTCTTCAATATGTCCATATTCTCCACAATGAAAACAAAGCTTGTGGAAACCTTTATATTCCACTCTTAACCACTGTCCATTCACCAGGATCTGAGGCACTAGTGCTTAGTTAAATCCACCTCAACACATAGCCTTGCAAATTTACCATGAGAAGCCTTGATTGTGTTCTTATCCATTTTAACTGGAGTTCCTATTGCTGTAGGAATTACTTTAAGCACATCAGCTCTGTAATAAAGCACATTCAGTTCTAGAATTCTGATCCAAGCTAGAGTAGAATTAATTACATGTTTATTTGGAACAAAATCCAGAGTCCATCGTTGCATAATAAGATAGTGATAAAAAATTAACCATGGTCCTTCTCTTAGTACATACTTCAAATCCTCTTCATTAGAAAACGTAATAAGAAAGAAATCATGCTCTAAGTTAATGATCTCCATCTGTCCCTATATCTTCCACATCTGATTAACTTTTCTTTTAAGAACTTGGTACCCGAAAGTTTGTCCTAACACTTTACGATCAAAGAATTCCTCCAAGGTTCATAGAGTTCCTTTATTCTAGAATTATCAAATTGAATCTTAGGCAAGCAAGGATTACCTTGGTGGAAATCAATACGCGCCTTCCCAATCTCAATTAGATCCTCCATTTCTTCATTAACTTGTGACTCCTTCTTGCCCAACAGAGTTTCCTTAAAGGATACATGCCCAGAGGAAAGAAAACTCTCCCCCTTCTCATGCAGTTGTGATCTTTGATCTCTTGGATCAAGAGGTTCCGATGCTTAATTCCAGAAAGAAAAAGCAGCAAACATGATTAGAAAGGTTAGGGTTTCATAGGATCTATCGGAGTGCAGAGAGCAAAGAGCGAAAACGGAATAAGATCTTGAGCCAGTAAATGAATTATACTTTCATTGTGTATGGGATTTGAATAATGCAAGATCTTATACATGTGTATTAAATGAATTACCACTTGTATAATTATTAAATATATATACATTGACAAAAGTTAAAAAATAGGTATATTTTGCAAACTATGTATAAATTTTGTTTCAATTGCATATAAGCTTAGTTTTTTGAATTATTTTAAAGTTCCAATACAATGCATAAATTTTTATTCGCAAGAAGATATATATTATTAATTTTTAATTATTATATAAGAATTATGATACTATACCTTCCTTTTAAGTGTCTATTTCTTTCTATTGAATTCATTTTAGTGGAATGAATACATAATTTTTTTATTATAAAAAAATTTTAAAAAAATGTATTTAATATTTAGGAAGGACTATATTATATAATAACGTAGCTGCACGCCAAGGAACGCTTCTTCCCCAGCTCTGCCAAAGGCTTGGGGATGACTCTAGCGTGTCTTCCATAATTTTTCCAACAACTTAATTATGTTCTTTTGATAATTATAGAATTTATGAAATATCTTTATTTTCAATGTTTCAAAATTTATAGGCGATTATACTACCTATGTTTGGATTCTTACATATTTTCTAAAATAAGATTACACAATTTATTAATTTTTAATATATTTTTAGATGTTTTTCATATGTTATTACCATTTTAAAATATTTATAAATAATGTATTAATTCTCCAAAATTTATTTTTAATTATATTTTTAAAAAAATTTGTTTAGTAATATTTTTAATCAAATTTATTTTAAGCTTTTTACTAGTTCAATTTGACCCCAGTCCACTGATTGGATCCAAACTCGTCGTAAATTTAAACGAGAGAACTTCAGAGATGAACAGAGGAGAAAGAATATGGGCATATTTAGATATGTTTTTATTTTTTTATTTTTAAAATTTATTTCTTTATTTTTAAAAATTATTTTTGAATGTAAAGAAATTAAAAATAGTGTCTGTTGAGCAGAATAAATCGGAAAATATTTTGACTTCTGTGTTGGGAGAGAAAATATTTTCTATAAAATATAATTTTAAATTGTTAATATATAGGAAAGAGCTTTTGTTATTTAATGTTAGATATGAAAATTTTGAAAAAGAAGAAATTTTCTCTATTTTAGAAGGGAATTTGTTTCCTTTCACTCTCATTCTAATAAGTATTATTTTTTAAAACAATTAATACAAATAACAAATGACTCCTTCGTGAATATATATATATATATATATATATATATATATATATATATATATATATATTTTCTTATACAAAATACTTTCCAATGAAATAAATAGAAATTTCATTTAATTATAAAACTAGCATCAAGAATACAAGAACAAGTGAAGAAAATATCTAAAAGTTATTTACCTATTTTTCTATTTTTAAATTTATACATTTAGGGTTACAATTTTTAAAAATAGATTACAAAAATAGTTACCAAATAAAAAAAATCTATTTTTAAAAATACAAGTACAGAAAATTGATTTTACAGAAAATTGATTTTATAAATAGTAAACAAACCGACGCTAATATCTTTAAATATTAAACTAAAAACAATAAAATATTATTTCTTTTCTTTCAATTACATCTCTATACTCGAACAAATTAACTATTGACGTCAACGCTGGTCAATTAAGAATAATTAACCGGAGATTAAGGTCTGCTTGAATTTAATTTCACTTTTCGACTTTTCAGAAACTAATTCAAAAATTATTTTAAAATTTTCAAATACTATCTTCAAATTCAAAGAAAATAAAGAATAGAGGGTGTTTGGAGAAATAAAAAAGAAAATATTTCAATTTATTACAAAATTGACATCAAAAAAATAAAGGGACATGTAAATGAAAAAAGATTTAAAAATTATTTTTATTTTTATTTTTAAATTACATATTTAACATTACAATTTTTAAAAAAAGATTTTGAAAATAGTTACTAAACAAAAACTTTTATTTTAAAAACACTGAACAAACGGACTTATTTGTTTGCTATCATATTGTTTTTCCTTGTTTTCTGGATATCATTGTGAAACCAACAATACAGTTCGTTGCCCAATGGTAGTTTTTACAAGTTGTTTTTCTTGTAACATAATAGTCGAAAATTTGGTAATTATAAGTCAAAATGTTCTTTTACCTTTCTAATATTTACTAAAATTTAAATTTCATTTCGTAAATTTTTAATTGAAACAAATTTATACTTTAACTTTAAAAAAATATTCAATAATTCTTGATAACCTAACTCCATTAAATTTTCAAACATAGGTACTTACATGACATCCTACATGATTCAAGTTTTCATATTTTTATGACAAAAAAGCACCAATGTTCCTCTAATTTTTACTGAAATTTCAATTTTATTAATATTTCTTAGTTTTTATTTGAAACTAAATTATACTCTAGCTTTTCAAAAATGCAATAGTTTCCATTGCAATGCAAGGACAGTATAACAATTTACATATCTCCTTCAACCCTTCCTCTCTCGAAACTTGTTGAGTTTTAATGATTGTACCAAATCCCCACTTATATTTTGGCATGTCTGCTACTGGTTTAAAAAGAGGATTCTTGATTGTTAGCATCCCCTCTTTCCAAATCTCTTGGAATTAATTGTTGTTTGGTGTACAACTTTTAAATTCTAAATTTTGATGTATAGTTTGGAATTCAATTTTAATATATTATGATCTACTTTCATAGAGCCTACCTAATTTATTACCAATATATGGATTGAAATTTTGTTCATATTTGAATTTGTTCAATAGTTGCATTTGTTAATTATATATAGTGGAAACTGTCATATTACACTGGCGTTTCATACTTAATGATGACATTGTATTTTTGGAAAATTAAAAATGTAAACTTATATCAAATAAAACATAAGAAGTAAGATTGAAATATTAAATAAAGTTTGGAGACAATAAGTACCCTTTTTGTTATTAGAATATAAAATTTTAAATTATATAGGATTCTATTCTAAGTTGGATACTGTAAACATCTTTGCTAAAAAATCTAACAAATTTAAAGTGTTGAGTAACATTTCATGTACTAAAAAATAGAGGCTAAGCTTATTTCAGAAAAACTTTGGGGGTAAAATTCAAATTTTAATAAAAGTTAGGATATAAAAATATATTTTGTCTAATAATAATTATCACAACAAATATGCAATTGTAATTGTATTCACAATTCAAAGTCATATGTAAAAGAACATGATTTAATCCCAATTAAACACATCAAAATCTTTCAATTTTAAGCGGGAATTGGATTGATACATAATAATTTGATATAATATATATATGGCGTAGTTTAGGGAGCTGCATTAATGATTTGTTTGAAAGTGGGAGGAACAAATTAATGTAAAAGAAAGGTGTCAAGATCAACTCATTTTTGTTTACATCTTAGATGATAAATACTTATGTATGTTTTCTTTCTTCTTCCTCATTTTCCTTTTGCGGGAGAGATCTTAAATGAAACAATCAGATGCAACAAGATCACATGAAAATTTAGGCGAAGGTAGGAAAAACAACTTTAACTTTACTCCATTCGAAAAGCATATATATATCGCAAAAGTAAAGAAAAAAGAAGAAGAATAAGTAATGTTATACTTCAAATAAATATTAGAATTCTATTATCTTAATTTTGCGGATTCCGATTTCGCAACGGAAACTAATTCAATAATTTTGACTTAAATCACAATTCGCCTACACACAAAATTTTCTATGTTTTTTATCTTCAGATTTGCTTTAGATCTGAGTCTCCGGGCTTAAAATGTCAAGAGTTCTTGAACGATTCCTCTAATTACAAGAATAATTTCAACGAGAGCAAGTTTTTCTCTTATATTCTCTTTCTTCTGATGTGATTTTGTTTTCCTTACAAATGAAAAATTGGGAGATAATCAATCAATTATAAAGTAAACCACTAAATTGTCTCATAATATTTATTTGAAAATAATTATCTCTCAATTATTTTAAAGAAAAATTTAGGAAGAAAACTTTCACAAAGAACCTGATGCAATATGTTTCTTTCAAAGATCAATTTATTTACTAATAATCTCATATAATATGCTCATATGAATGCATCACATATTTTGCAATAAAAAAAATGCATCTAGGGTTGAAGGTTTTGTGCCTTCAGGTACATACATAGGATTCAATCCCTAATCATATATATATGTGTTTAGTGCTTTAACCATTTCTATAATTTTAATTAAATTTAAAAGAAGGAATGCTTATTTTGAAGCCAAAAATACTTATCTCTTGTAAAAAAATATTTTAAATTGTTTGAATTTTATTTTCTTGTGTTTTTCGCAAAGTGTTGTCCTCTAAGGAAAACAAAATACTATAACGAAAACGGAAATTAAAAAAAAAAGTTAAAAACTTATATTGTACGTGCCAACAAAGATGATGCTAGAATACAACTAAACCTTAGCGGTTCATTTTGTTAAGCCTTACCACAATTTTGGTTGAATTATGAGCAGTATCATTCTTTAGTGATATTCTGGACTTTATCAAAAAGAAATTAAAAAAGAAAAATCTTCGATAAATACTTGGTTTCCACTTGCTCGTGTATAAAAAGTAATGTTCTAAACTACAGTCCACACCTATAATATTCGGTATATTACTATTATTATAAATCATACTATAATTATAATTTTTTATAATTTTACGTCACAGTAATCATATCTTTCTATACTTTTACTCTTCCTAAGATTCACGGTAGCAGTTATCACAGCTACAATTAGTTTCGGACTGTGATACGATAAGAAGCTTTGTACATGTCAACATTACGGGAAAAGAAAAAACCTATCATATCCTTTCCTACTGATCAAGGACCCAAAAAACTGTGACCCTACGAATATTTTGACAACGTATGGTTGATTTATGGAAGAGAACATGGTATACTATTGATCCAGTTTATTGCTGTAGTGGTATAGTGGTTCACTATCAAATTTAATCACACATTAGATTTAACTTTTTATAAAATTAAATTTAACACATTATATGACAATGTATTAACAGTCAAATCTAATGATAGATTACTATTTCACCGCATCAATAATATACCCATCTAAGATTTAAAAAAAAGCTCACAACAGTAACATTGCATGCAATATTGCAGTTACAGACCAGACAGCATCAATGATTTTTTGCAATTTAGGCTACTATGGTTGCATTTTTTCACATCTGTCCACATCACAATGCAACTACAACCGTGACTACAATTACAATTTAAATCCCTGTACCCTAATCATCTCCTGCATTTATTTTCCATTATTAACATATCAAACAGATACTATTTTAAAGAAAAATCACACAAAAGAGGCTCATTAATTTCTACTGCTTTGTACAATCTGAAGGAGCAAAGGAAACCTTTTTCCCTAGAATGTCATATTCTACCTCCAAGTTAACCTGTGCCAAGTTCCCAAATATTGAAAAGTTCTCACTGGGAACAACCAGCATGCAGGTTGTCTTCCAACAAAGTAAATGCGTTCATATTCTTCAAATTAAGGCCTGCGCCGCAAAAATGAAGCATCATATCTGTGGGTGTTATTACAGATCCATCATCTCTAAAACACAAACTGAATGGTTCTGGTGGATCTTGAATTGGCTGGTGACCATTTCCAATGGCTTCTATCACTGCAGATTTGAAACTTCCATAGAAATTAGGTTCAAAGAATGTAAGTATTGTTCCGGAATCAATAATTATGTTTCCATCGTTGTCATCATTGTTTTTCACTTTCTTTCCTCCAAAGGTAACACCTTCCAAATTGAGGTAGTAATAGGTGGAGGGAGACTTGGAGATCAAAGGGCTTGAAACAACACCGTTTTCGTTGGGTATTGTTACTTTGTTCAATACTTGAGTTTGCTTGTGGATTTTAAAGATGAGAGAAGTAAGCAATAAGGCAATTGTGGCCACTTTGTCAGCCTAGTTGTGAAACTAAAGACAAAGGACCACCACCAAGGCCCAGAAGGCTAGGGCTCCTACTTGTGAATTATCCATTATGGATTGATATAAGTGATCGATAGACTTGGAGTGAACTCATCCTTGTTTGTTAGTCCAAAAATATTAATTAGACTGCTTGCAAATCAGATAACTAGTCTGACCCCTCAATTCAATCCAATTTTCAAAATTATGAATTGATCACTAATCTCGTCTTTTTACACAACTTAGTGAACTTATAACTTCAATTATGATCTATTTGAGCTTGGGATAGTTTTCAGGAGTAATTGTTGGAGAACCGAGTGTCTAAGAACAAAATTTTATTTTAATATGTGCATATTGAAAAAAAAATGTTTTAATGCATACTAAAAATTTATAACTTTTTTAAAATAGAACTATAACTTTTTGTCAATTTTTATGTAAGATATTAAAATTTTAAAAAAATATATAAAATGAATATAAAACATTAAACAATATTATAGATATTTATTTATAGAGTTTGTAACACACAAGTCATGTCGAGATTTTTCCCAAGAGAAAAAATTCAGTAAAAATTTATAAAATTTTCAAAAAGATAATTATTTTAATAAAATTATTAATATGTATATATGTTTTTATATATAAATGTTTTACTATCAAAATTTAAAATGATAAATTCAAAACAAATAGCAAGTGGTAATCTTAGAGAAATTATATTATGTATGTAATATAAAAGGTACAAATAAAATCTTGTTGTAAAAGTAGTATTTGGCTATATTTCACATAAATAACTGATAAGTTAGTTAATAATTAATTAGTTCATTTATAATTAATAGTTGATAATTAAGAAACTAACTAATTGTGTTAGAAGCATTTTACAAAATTAGCTGTTAAATTAGATGAAATTATAAAATGATATAAAGAGACATAATAACAAAAATAAATATATAAATTTAAATAATTCATATTTATATAGAAATCAAGTTATATTAATGTACTCAAGGTGTTAAAAATAAAAATACAATATATAATTTTTAATTAATTATATTTTATAAATTTATATATTCATTTACTTGCACAATTTTTATTTTATTATTTATAACAAAAATATAGTTACTTAAAATATAATTAACTATATTTTATGACATTAAATAATTATTTTTATGCATATATATATTAATTTAAAATAAAATATAGTTTTTTTAAAATTAAATTAATTATATTTTATAACATTGCAATTTAATAAAAAGAATAATGTTTGATTTAAAAAAATTGAAGAAGTAATAACTTATGAGTTATATTTTACTCATTGTAACTTATTAAATTAGAATTTATTTTTTCAATAAATTAATGCACAAAATACCTTTAAATATTGACTTATAACTTATTGACTAGGTTTATTAATAGATTATTAGTTAATTTGTTTATTACATAACGTGGAGCCTTTGTCCAAAAGCAACCTCAGCTGTATTTAATATTATTAAAAGCACTAAAATTGAACATTAAATTTTAATTGTTAAATTCATCAAATGCTAAACTTAAACTGGTTGAATAATTTCTTATATTGAACATCAAAATTTATTAATAGTTTAATTAAATATTCTACCAAAAATATTAAAATTTTATATCATTATAAAATTATAATTATCATTGTGTATGATTTTAAAAATTTTAGTACTCAGATTCTCAAATGATATGATATTATATATATTTATGTATTATTATCTAATAAAATTCCATCAAAATAGGAGTAATTATTGAATGTCACCTAAGTAGTTGTCGTTGAATGGATTTAGCAAATTTTGACTCAGTTTGACATCCCATCCTAAAGAATTATCAATTAAATAAAATTTAACTTTTGGTCTAAATTCATTCACTAGGCTGGTATTATGGTAGTGCAATGACATCAAATATTATTTTAAGATTATACTCTCTATTTTGTAAAGGATTCAAATGTTGTATTTAAAAATAAAATAATTAATTTTATTAGAAATATTATATGGATTAGTATTAATCAATTATGGGAATATTTATTTAAGTAATTAGTTTTGTATTTTAACATTAAGCATAGAACAGATTGGGCCCTAGTTTAATGTGTATGATCCATGATAGGTTGGATCATGCATAAGCCCGTATGGGTAGAGGTCCCAACTTACAGCCCTTTAGTAGTCAGTAGTTTCCTATCACAAGTCTGACTATAAATAGAGAGATCAGGGTTATTATTTAGATACACAGAAAAATAAGGATTCCCACTCTTCTAAATTTTTCTCTCCCTTTTCTCTCTATCTTGATAACCTAAAGGGCCAAGTAGGTTGTAATTCTACTCATTATCACTCAGATCAGTCATGGTTTCATCAAACTATGCTTCAGGTACGCTCATAATTTTATTATGATTAATTTCATATTTTATGATTTTGATTCATACTTCCAACAATTGGTATCAGAGCATGTTGATAGTATGAATTATTTAATTATGAGCAATTGTTAACTATCTTGGCAAAACCTATTAAAAATAAAAAAAAATAAAAAAAAATTCCAGTACATTGAACCCTTGAACTTGCGAATTTTGATTTCAAGACAATTTGAATCAATTTTTTTTTTCTTCTCTTTAACTGAATTATGAATTCCATTTGTATGAATATTTAGAACATCATATTGTTAGTTATTTACCGTTCTATATATACGCACATACTTCTAGCATTTTATTTGGAATTTATGTAAGGGATTTTCATGTTTACTAGTTTTGATTTTCTAACGTATGATTTTCTGTTCATGTAATTTATAAAAACGACGGTTGTGTTTTAACTTTTATATATATACATAAAGAAGAATTTCCTGGTTTTCAATTTTGGCTGTCGCAGTTTTATATATATATATATATATATATATATATATATATATATATATATATATATATATATATATATATATATATCGTGGTTCACGATTATATATATAATTTGGTTTTGACTTTTCTTTGCACTCTTCAATCTGACGTTCACTTTCGTGGTTTTGGGGTTTCATATATAAGTGTTGTGGATTTTATATGAGTATTACATATATTTGTTATATATATATATATATATATATATATATATATATATATATATATATATATATATATATATAGCATGCATCAGAATTGATGAAATTTGACACAACTAACGAGATGCATCAGGGCTTAAACTTGAAAAACGAAGAAAAGACAAAATTGAGGAATGCTGGGCGTGTGGGGAAAAGATAGGATTTGATTTTTTTTTTCCTCTTAAGCAGGGCCCACAGACGCGGGTTGCACACTGCAGGAGTGTGCGGCTCACGTACTGGGCTTGTGGGCCTGGATTTTTTGGTTTACTTATATAAAATTCAATTTTATATTTATTTGTAATTTTTTTAAAAAAATTTTTTTTGGCTAATAAATAGTTATTTTGAATTTTATAAAATTTATATTATATAAAAATATATTTAATTTATGAAATTTTAATTTGAAAAAATTCATGAACATTATTTACATTTTTCTTGGATTTGGTGTGCTGTCACTTTCTCTAATTGTAAGTATAAGTATATTAGATAAATTTTGAGCCCTTAATTATGTAATTTTGTACATATAAAGATACATAAAACTGTTTATTTCACACCAGTGATAGATTAGTGATATAATAAAATTATTTTCCATAAAATACTGTCCTTCTGAAATTTTTAGGAGTACATTGCATTGATAATGGATATACCCTATCGGTGTGACATTGTTAATGTAATTTTAGAGTTTAGATTCCTTAGAATAGGCATGCAGTAATTATAATATTTTCAATATTTCTTGTACCCTATCGGTATGGTTATATTGATTATATTTTTTATGTAGGCTCTTGTACAAGCCAAATCTATGGTACATGTATTTTGAATACCACTTTATTAGATAGTTATTTGACTGATTTGTTTAATTGGGAATCTTGTGTTGTAATTATGTTATGCACGCATAATTAATAATTTCCCAATCCTATTACATCAGTCTCAGCCTTTCAACAACTATCTGTGGTAAAGGCTCTTAATGGAATAAACTATAATAAATGGAGAAAGTCTTTAAGCATGTATCTAACAATATCTAAGTAAAATTTAGCTTTCAGATAATCGAAGTTGGCTAATCTATTACCTGAGTCTAGTGCTGTAGATAAGACCTATTACAAATAATGGTATAAGTCAAATCGGATCTATTTAGCAGTGATTAAATTCACTATTGAAAAGAGAATTAGAGAGAATATCCCAGATAAGGATACTGTTATGGAGTACATGAAAGTTGTTGAAGAGAAATTCAATTCTACCCATTTAACTTTAATGTGTTTTAAATCCAATAAACTTGAAATATCTTCTGGATTTTAGTGGTTGGATTCTGGTGAAACCATTCATGTTGCAAATTCTTTAAAGGGGCTCAAGAACCAGTAGATCCCAAATAAGAGAGAAAAAATGTCTTAGGAGTAGTAGGTAGTAAGGTTGAGGTTCAATACATAGGACTAATTTCCTTATGTTTGTCATCTGGACATATTTTGGATCTAAATTATGTTATTTATGTACCTTCTACGAGAATAAATTTGATTTCTAATTTTGCTTTGAATAATTGTGATTATTCCTTTTGGCAATGAAGTGGAAAGATTGAGATTCATAGTGATTTTGCTATTGTTGGTAATGCCACCTTACAAAAATGATCCATATCATTTGAGTTTGAAAGATTTTCTTGTTGTATCTTCTGATATTCCCATCAATGTTATAATTAGGCATAAATAATTTAGAATGAGTTAAAATTCTTCCATTTTATGGGATCGATTTTCTAGGCCATTTTTCTATAAAGATTAGAAAGATTGATAAAATAAAGTATGTTGTTAGATCTAAATTTCTTAAATTTCTCAGTTTTTTGAAACTTTTAAGTGTGGGGTTGTAAAGAAAAGATAAGACCATATAATCCCAGGTTGAAGAAATTATACACTACAATAATCAATGGGTTCTTCATTAAGTACTGAATTGGATCAAGAGGTTATAGATTTTATTATCTCACTTATAGTGTCAAGATAATCAAGTTTGATTGGATATTTTCATTCTGAGGATGGCTTGGATAGTGGGAGTTCAATGCTTAAGGTTATCAATTTATGTGACAAGGCCACCATTCTGCCTATACGTATTTTGATTCTCTCACCACTAGAGGAGATAATGTTGACATTTCAGTACAGATAAATAAAGATCCTTATGTTGAACAATCTAATCAGCTAGCCATTAAGTTTAGATGTTCTCAAAGGATTTAGAGACTTGCAATATTATATGACTATATTGTGTACTTGTAGGAATTTTAATAAATTTATTAAAGTAATTTTGTCATCTTAGTGCTTTATGTTGATGACATTTTATTGGCTAAGAACTCAGTTAATTTAGATGAGTCAAAAACATATGTTATCATGTCATTTTGATCTTTGGCAAAACATATTTTATTTTGAAATTTAGATCCATCGTGACAGAACTCATAGTATTTTGGGTTTGTACCAAGCCAATTTGATTGAATGGATGCTTGAAAGATTTAAATGGATACTTGTGCGTCTAGTCCAATACCTATTTAGAAAGACAACACATTGTCTCAATGATAATGCCCTTAAGTTGATATTGAAAGGGTTGAAATAGATAAGATTCTTTACGCTTCCGCTATTAGTAATCTTATGCAAGCACAGGTTTGCATTCGTTTAGACATAACTTTTGCTATTAGTGTGCTTGGAAGATACTCAAGTGACCTAAGGATGGATCATTGAAAAGTCGCCAAGAAGGTCATGAAGCATTCACAAAGTACTATGAATCATATGTTGACTTGTGGACAATCAAATTTACTTGAAAGTATTAGTTATTCAGATTCTGATTATGTCTTGAACATAGATGATCGTAAGTCAACATCTAGATACATCTTTATGATGTTTGGAGGAGCTGTTTCATGGGAAAGTGTTAAAGAAACACTCACAGCTACCTTAACAATGGAAGTAGAGTTTATCGCATATTATGAGGCCACTTGACAGCCTATAAGGTTAAGGAAGTTGATATTTGGCATGCAATTAGTTAATTCTATATCACAATCTTTACCAAATTTTATTGCGATAAGGCTTCTATTTTGTGCTTTTCTCAAAACAATAGGAATTCTAGACATATTGAACAATTTTATGTTAAACTCCTATTTGTTAGAGAGAAAAGATTGCTGAATTTCAGACTCACATTAAACATAGCCCTAGTGGAGACATGCAAGGGATCCGTTGACTTAAGGCTTACTTATAGGAGTATTTAAAATCAACTAACTCATATGAGTCTTGTTAAATTTTTATGAAGCCTTAGTTTAGTGGGAGTATGAGATATGCTTATCTTATTTTATTGATATTTGTGACCAGTAATTGCTCATTTTGAAACAATGGTGATATGTTTTATACATATATAAATCATTTGCTTCCCTATCGGATTCAATGATTTTAAGTTGTTTCTCTTATGATATGAGCTGTGGTCAAAAGATTAACTTTATATATATATCAAGTTCCTTTGGAATTATGAGACATTAATTTAACATCACTTGTCTCCCTATCGGATTCAGTGATTCTGTATGGTCTCATTCCACTTATGCAATCATTGCTCAGTAACCTTATATATATATATATATATATATATATATATATATATATATATATATATATATATATATATATATATATATATATATCCAGTTCTTTGGGATTATGAGACATTAATTTAACGTCACTTGTCTCCCTATCGGATTCAGTGATTCTGTATGGTCTCATTCCACTTTTGTAATCGTCACTCAGTTTGGATATTGAAACATTGGTAATATATTTTATACATATATAAATCATTTGTTTCCCTATCAGATTCAATGATTTTAAGTTGTTTCTCTTCTGAGTTGTAGTTGAAAGACTAAACATTATTCTGTTCCTTTCAGATTATGAGACATTATATTACTTGTCTCCCTATCGGATTCAGTGATTCTGTGTAGTCTCATTCTCTGAATTAAGTTTATAGCTTAATGTATAACTAATTGCTTAATTATTGATATTTTTAATTATTCCATATAATTAATTAATGCTATCTAAGTGGGAGACTGTTGTATTTAAAAATAAAATAATTAATTTTATTAGAAATATTATATGGATTAGCATTAATCAATTATGGGAATATTTATTTAAGTAATTAGTTTTGTATTTTAACATTAAGCATAGAACAGATTGGGCCCTAGTTTAATGTGTATGATCCATGATAGGTTGGATCATGCATAAGCCCGTATGGGTAGAGGTCCCAACTTACAGCCCTTTAGTAGTCAGTAGTTTCCTATCACAAGTCTGACTATAAATAGAGAGATCAGGGTTATTATTTAGATACACAGAAAAATAAGGATTCCCACTCTTCTAAATTTTTCTCTCCCTTTTCTCTCTATCTTGATAACCTAAAGGGCCAAGTAGGTTGTAATTCTACTCATTATCACTCAGATCAGTCATGGTTTCATCAAACTATGCTTCAGGTACGCTCATAATTTTATTATGATTAATTTCATATTTTATGATTTTGATTCATACTTCCAACATCAAATTCAAAATATTATGTGTGTAAATTAAATGGATCGCCACTCTTATCATTATTAACTACATATAGGCAAAAGTTAAAAAGTATTTTGTAAATCCCGTATAATTTTTGTTTCAACTGAGTATAAGCTTTGTTTTTTGAATTATTTTTATGTTCCAATACAACGCATACATTTTTATTCCCAAGAAGATAAATATATTATTAACAATTTTTTAATTATTATATAAGAATTATGATACTACACCTTCCTTTAAGTCTCAATTTCTTTCTATTGAATTTATTTTTATTGCATGAATACATAACATTTTTATTATAACAAAAATTTAAATATATGTCTTCAATATTTCGGAAGGACCATATTATAAAATAACATAGCTACGGGCCAAAGCCAACCCTCCTCCCTAGCTCCGCCAATGCCTTTGGGATGACTCTGGCATGTCTCCCATAATTTTTCCAACATTTTAATTATGTTCTTTTGGTAATTATAGAATTTGTGAAATATATATTTCTTCAATGTTTTAAAATTTGTAGGCCATTATACTACCTATGTTTGGATTATTACATATTTTCTAAAATAAGATTGCACTATCTAATAATTCTTAATATATTTTTAGTTATTTTTTGTATGTTATTGTCATTTTAAAATATTTATAAATAACATCTTAATTCTCCAAAATTTATTGTTGATTATATTATTAAAACATTTATTTAATGATATTTATAATCAAATTTATTTTTAACTTCTTACTAGTTGAATTTTGACCCCAGTCCAGTGATTGGATCTGGAATAAGAGAACCTCGGAGATGAACAGAGAAGAAAAAAATATAGATATATTTAGATATATTTTTAATTTTAAAAAATATTTTTGGACGTAGGGAAGTTAAAAATAGAGGGTGTTGAGCAGGATACACAAGAAAATATTTTGGCTACTATGCAACGACAAAAAATATTTTTTGTAAAATATAGTTGTAAAATATTAAGGTGAAGGAAAGTGCTTTTGTTCTTCAATGTTAAAAATGGAAACTTTGGAAAATGTAATTTCTACAAATTTGAAAAAGAATTTATTTTCCTCCACTATCATTCATATAAATATCATTTTTTAAACTACCAATACAAATAACAAATCACTACTTCACAAAATATATATATATATATATATATATATATATATATATATATATATATATATATATATATATATATATATATGATATTTTCTTACGTAAAATAAAATGGAGTTCCCATTTAATTATAACACTAACATCAACAATAAAAGAACAAGTGAAGAAAATATCTTAAAGTTACTTATCTATTTTTTTATTTTTAAATTCATACATTTAGAATTATAATTTCTAAAAATAAATATGAAAACAGTTATGAAATAAAAAATTCTATTTTTAAAAAATATAAATATAGAAATTTGATTTTATAAATAGGAAACAAACCGACGTTGATCTTTTTAAATTAAACTTAAAATAATAAAATAATATTTATTTTCCTTCAATTATTGTCCTATACTCAAACAAATTAACTACTGATGTCAGCGCTGGTCATATTACAAGAAAACGGAGCTTTTTCAACGACCAATCTGTGACAGTCGCCATTCACCGTAAAGGAAAGAAGTAAAATTACAACACTTCCTCGTGACCGTCAATAAGTTTTAACTGATGATGTTATCTCTACGGCCATCAACGGTTAATTTTATTTTTATTGTCATTTATTTCTCAATTATCCCTAGCCATCGATTTAACCTTTGAAAAGTAAACACCTACACGGAAGTCAGAGACTCTAGCTATTGATGGCAAAAGAAAAATAAGGCTATAACTTCAACAGCGGAGAAAATCTTCACCGTCATCGTTCAAATCGTGGTAGCTAGTCTTCTGGCACGGCTCCGACTCCTCCGTAGCCACCGCTAACCATTCCTCTCTTCTCTTTTCCGATCCTCTTCTCCATCCTTTAATTTTTTTTTTCATAGATTCTTACACCATCCTTCACACTTTTCGCTTTAGAGTTGGCATTTGATTGTCCTCTTGCGCCTATCCAACTTCTAATTTTCTATGTTTCACCTCATTTGCAAACTAGAAGTTTCCTTCTGTTGCTTCTAATTTAGAGTTTTAAATCGATCATACAAGCATTGAGTGTGAATAATTGGGGCTTTTATGATTCTAGGAAAGATTTCCATGAGTATGGTGAAAAAACATACGAGGTTTGTGCCTATTGCTTTTTCTTTATCAATGATTTATGACAAATCCATATGAGGATGCTTTTGAGTTTTATGAATTGTGTGAAATCATGGTTTTAAATTATGGTTGCAGTCGCGGTTGCGATATCGCGTGATACAGAAAAATGCGAGAAAATGCGGTCGTCGCGGAGCGCAATTGCAGAAAAATGCGGACGCGGTGTGGTCCGTAACCGCAATATTGCGGGCGAAATTGCAGTTGCGGACTGCAATTTAAAACCATGTGTGAAATAATTATTGAAGATGATGATGATTTGATGTAATGCTACTCTTAATTTGTTTGAAGTTCTTTTGCCCTTATTTTAGTTGCGGTTTATAATTAGTTTGTGCCTGATATTTTACGAAGGAAAAATAAAATTATGGTTATGTCAAAAAAATTTCGTGTTTGTTAAATGAAGAATACTTACTTCAAGAAGAAAAGTTTATATGATGATAAATTTGTAATAGAGAAAATAGTCTATAAATTATGACAACCAGAAGTAAAAAATCAGACTTGCCTCAGGTCAAACTTACGTATCAGGCTACTTTCTTTCATAGTTTGTATTTGGCCACACTTAGAATGAAGATTATTTTTTTCATCAACAATGAAAAGAAAATTGGTGTGCTATGACTACCAAAGGTTTCCTAAGCACTAAGATTTTGAGCTTGGACTTTACCAAAACTGATCTTTTAATCTTTGAAAAGGTTAACACAAAAATTAGTCCTTATAATTCAGAGATTTAGAGCTCTGCAATTTTGCTTTTTGCTTTATGATTTTATACTTTTTTTGATGAATTCTGTAATTGCTACTCATAGTACTTAGATTTTTAGCCTTGTTAAAATGTGGTAGCGGAAAAGTGATCATTCAAAGCATAGTTTCTTAGATTATGTACTTTCTAAATATAGTGAAAAGGCTAATTCTAGTAGAGCTAGCACATGCATAGGATACCAACTCTTTTCATTGAATAACCAAGGCATGTTATCTTTATTAGGAATTTAGCTTTCTATGCCTTTGCTTCTTTATGGATTACTAATATAATTTTGTTAAGCTGAATTTTGCAAACCCAATCATTTTGTATCAAATGGTTACTATGCACTGAATCAATTAGTTCTAGTTCTCACTATCCACACATGCTCTTTGTTGGTTATGATTTGAGCCTTTGCTTTGTATCTTTTAGCCTGTTTTTTATTTAACATTTTGTTTTTACATTGCAGGTTCTTGCAGGGATTATGTATCATGCTCTGTACAACAAATCTATATGTTCTTTCCTTGTTTCTATGACTTTAAATTTTAAGCTACATTAGCAATTATTTGAAATAACAAGTTATAACAGATAATTAAGATTTCTATTCTATTTTATTTTCCCTTCCTCTTTCTTCTGTTCATATATTATGCAAGATGTTGTAGTCAAGGTATTGTCCAGGCAAGAGTACTCAAACAATTTGATAATGTCATTCAGACAAGGTATGTTCTTTGCCACTGCCTGATACTCTAATTTGCTATTTGGACACTGATGTAACATTTTCATAATAAAAAAAGAGTGAATACGACGCAAAGAGAACATGGGATAATGTCAATGAGTGGTATGTCTTCTCTATGCATTTGGACACCTCACGCGATGCATACATGTGTTTGGATGCTTTGTTTACTAGCATTCACCAAGCATACACATAACTAATTTTAGATTAGTCACTAGTGTAAATCACCTAAGGCTCTGCTATAACTTGAACTTTTATCTATATTTATAACTATCCTTGAACACATAATTTGAATTTTTTTTTTCATTTTCTTTGTAAATAACTTAATCTAACATAGATTACTTATGGGTCTATTCATGAAAATTATAAATAAATATTGCTATAACTAATATTTTTTTTATAAAATTGTAAGAATGTGTATTTTAGTTTTTTTGTGTTTTGACAAGTTAAAAACTATTGAACTTAGTTATAATCTAAAATGTTACAATAACATATAGAAAAGTGATGTTTGAATATGTTTGTTGAATTATTCTTGATTTTAGATATTAGTTCTGTTCTCTTGTCTCTTTTTTGTATATATTTGTTTTATTTTGAACAATTTACCTGATGATAAGTGTATGAGTCTCAGCCTAATCTATGTTTGAGTTATAGTGCTTAATACAATTCTTATGTATAGAATGAAAGCAAATGAACATTCTAGGTGAGAAGCAGTGGATGATTCGATGAAAAATTCAAAACTTGCTAGTCAGAGGCTACTTGTTGCCATTTGTGCAATTTCCACTGCTTCCATATGCCTTATGTAAGAATATTTATAACTCTAGATCCATCCATTTGTGAGCAGTTTGCTAGAATAGAGATTGCTTAGTCTGAGCAAAACATTATAATTACTATGAAGATGCAGGATGGTAGCATTGCCTCACATATTCTTGAATTTCAAAACCTTGTGCGAATATTTTCTCCTTTTAATTTGCTTGAAGCAATATGTGCTCTTTGAGATGTTTCGGTTTTAGTTAATTTTTGGTTATTTTGTTTATCATTGGTTAGCAAGGGCATTAGTTTTGTTAGATGTGGATTGGGGAGACCAAAATATAAAGATAAGTTATTTACTCATCTCAGTTAGGCCATCTATTTTTCATGAATTGTGTTGTAGTTAAGTAATTTATAAAATTGAGATTGTAGTGGCTGTTTTGGTAGTAATTATTTATTTAGTTGGTAAAAGAATTTGAAATTTGATTTAGTCAATTGATTGAACCACCCAACTTATCTAATAAGATGGAGATTTTTCTTCTTCACTATAGTTTTGTCAGTTTAGTCAATTGATTTAATATCATCTTGCAAAGGAAATAATTGATTATCTATATGGTTGAGAAAAAGTTGATACTTTTACAATTTTGTGAATTATGTATTCTAAAGGCAACTATTTATTTTTATGACGTGAGTATTTATAAATTATATATTCTATGGAGTAATTGTTTTTGAGTGACCGATTCCCTACTTTGATGATAGATTAGAATGGCATGAGTGACTGATTCCCTTGAGTATTTAATTTTCATATCCATCTATTCTCGCTCTGAGGGCTCAATTGGTAAGTCCAAAAAATCCCCTTCTCTCTCCCTCTCTGTTTTGGGACAGTTCAAATTAGATGTGATTTGCTTGTTTACTTTGGATGTCATTACCTCTTTGATTGTTCATGTGGTAATTTTTCTAAACACTGCCGCTAAACAAAACTCTAAATGTAAGGATTAAGATTATGTGTGGAGTTAAAAGTCTGCCCTATAAATCTTAATAATTCTTACTGATGCAAATTAATTTTTCTAAATAATATTTTGTTTTGTGTTTAAGCTATTGGATTCTATTTTCATATGTTTGTTGAAAGATGGATGTTAACTCTTTTCTTATTGGAAGAACTACAACAGGCTATTACATTTGGAGGATCAGAAGTTCCTTTAGCGATACAAAGAGCTGTTGGAGCAGTACTTGTCTAGCAAATAGGTTATATGCATTAGATATTAGCTTTATTGGTGTTTTGAAATGCATTGCTACTTTGGCAAATAGGTAACAAAGTAGGGAGTTTTTCATCGTAGAAATTGCAAACTGCTCATGACAAATATGATGAGGAGGCAACACTATTCATTTTTCAGTTAAAATCTCTGAAACAAGTACAATCAAGTAGCCTTCTAACACAGGCAGCTCATTACCATGTTTCTCAGGTTGAAATCTATGTTTTAATCATGTCTTTAGAACACCTTGCAATTGTAAATTATGATGCTTAGTGTTGAGCAGCTTGCTCATGTTATCAATGTAATCCCAAGTCCAATGACATCAATTTCATTATGTACATATACTTTAATGAATAATGAATTTTCTACACTAAGATGGTTTTAGACAGCATCATTGAATTTTTGGTTTCTTTTGTTCTCAAAATCGAATATATATAGAGAGAGAGAGAGAGAGAGAGTTTTTTAATCAAATTGACTTGTTAGTGATGGTTAGAACTTATCAAAACTAATATTAAATTATTCTACAGCCATCAAGTGTCACAAAAACTATTACTCAACTAGAAGCATGTAGTATCCTTATAAGCATATTTCAATGGTCAAGGTTGTGGATAATTAAATTATTATCGATGGTCATTATCCATCAAGAATAATTAATTATTATTGACAATCATTGATCATTGATAATAAAATTTTTGACACCCTTTGTTGTGATAGTTATTGATGACCAATTTTGTGTCACTAAAAGAATTATCAATGGTTATATTTTGTTTTATTGATGAGCATGATCGTCAATAATTGTATAATTTCTTGTAGTGTCATTTAAGAATAACTAACTGGTGACAAAGGTCTGCTTGAATTTGATTTTACTCTTTGGGTCCTCATAAACTAATTTAAAGATTTATTCTTAAAATTACTTTTAAATTTTCAAACACTATTTTCAAATTTTAAGAAAATAAAAAATATATAATGTTTGAAGAAATAAAGAAGAAAATATTTCATTTTATTTGAAAATTGGCATAAAAAATAAAAGAACAAATGAATTAAAAATATACAAAAATTATTTCTACTTTTTATTTTCGAATTACATATTTAAACTTACGATTTTTTGAAAATAGATTTTGAAAATAGTTACTAAACAGAAACTTTAATTTTAAAAACACTAAGCGAATGGACTTATTTCTTTCCTATCACATTGTTTTCCTTTGTATTCTGGATCACATTGTGAAGCCAACAATACAGGTCGTCGCCCAATAGTAGTTTTTACAAGTTGTTCTTTCGTATAATATAATAGTTGACATTTATGTAATTATAAGGCAAAATGAACTTTAAGTTCTCTCCTTTTTACTGAAATTTTAAATTTTGTCTCATAAAATTTTAATTGAAAGAAATTTAACCTTTTAACTTTAAAAAATACACAATAATTTTTAACAACTTAACGCCATTCAGTTTTTAAACATAAATACTTACATGACATCTTACTTAATTCAAGTTTTCATTTTCTTATTGTAAAAAGGCACTAGGGATCCTTTAATTTTTATATAAATTTCAATTTTATCTTTTAAATTTTAATTGAAACTAATTTATACTCTAACTTTCCAAAAATGCAATAGTTTCTATTGCAATGCGAGGATAGCATAACAATTTACATATCTTCTTTCTCAATCCTTCCTCTCTCGGAACTCATTATGAGTTTTAAAGACTGCACCAAATCCCCATTTGGCTGCTACCGGTTTTAAAAAAGGGATTCTTGATTGTTAGCATCACCTCTTTCTCAATTTCTTGGAATTTATTGTTATTAGGTGCATAAATTTTAAATTCTAAGTTTCGATGCATAACTTGGAATTCAATTTTAATATATTATGATTTACTTTCATAGAACCTATCTTATTTATTACCAATACGTCGAATGACATTTTGTTCATATTTGAATATGTTCAATAATTGCATTTGCTAATTATAATAAAAATTATCATATTACAGTGACATATTGTACTTAATTACAATGGATGATATTGTATTTATAAAAAATTAAAGAATAAATTTGTATCCAACAAAATTTAAGAAATGAAACTGAAATATTAATTAAAGTTTGGAAATAAAAAATACGTTTCTTTCATAAGAATATAAAATTTTAAATTATATAAGTTGGATGCTATAAACATGCCCATTAAAAAATCTAATGAATTTAAACTGTTAAGTAATATTTCATGTTTTTAAAAAAATTGAGCTTAAACTTATTAATTTCAAATAAAATTTAGGAGTAAAATTGAAATTTTAATGAAATTTAGGATATAAAAATATATTTTTGTCTAATTATAATTATCACAGCATATTTGCAACTTTAGTAGTATTCACAATTCAAAGTTATATGTAAAACAACAAGCTTTAATCCCCATTAAACAAATCAAAGTCTTCCAATCTTAAGTGTGAACTGGATTGTTATATAATAATTTGACACATATGGCGTAGTCTAGGGAGCCGCATCAATGATTTATTTGAAAGTGAGAGGAACAAATGAATGTAAAAGAGAGGAACAAATGAAGAGATCGTAAATGAAACAATCTGATACTTCAAGATCACGTGAAAATTTTGACAGAAAATCAACTTTAACTTTGCTCCATTTGAAGAGCATATATGTGTCGCAAAAGGGGGAAAAAGAAAGTTCAAAAAGTGTTGTTATACTTCAAATAAATATTAGGAATTCTATTGTAATCTTAATTTTCCGGATTCTGATTTCTCAACGGAGACTAATTCAATAATTTTGACTTAAATCACAATTTGCCTGCACATAAATTTTTCTATATTTTTTATCTTCATATTTGCCTTAAATCTCCGAGTCTCGGGACTCAAGATTTCTTGAACAGTTCCTCCAATTACAACTAGAGCAAGTTTTTCTCTTGTCGTCTCTTTCTTCTGATGTGATCTTGTTATTCTTATAAATGAAATACGTAATAATTATTTGAAAAGAAATATCTCTTAATCATTTTAGAGCAAAATTTATAATGAAAATTTTCAAAATAAATTGATATAATATGTTTCTTTAAATGATCGATTTGGTTGTTTACTTTCAATTATATTGCTCTATTTAGGAAATAATTATCTCCACATGAATTCGGAAATGATGCACTCATGACAATAAAAAATTACCTAACCAGTAACCACTATCATAAATCCACTCCGAATCTAACTTTTGCATTAATAAATCAAATGGTTAAAGAATAACAAGTTCATGAATAATCTCATATAGCATATTTATACAAATGCATCACACATTATGCAATAAAAAGAATACATTTACGGTTGAAAGGCTTTGAATTGCAAAAATATTTTCTCCTTGCAATAAAAATACTTAAAATTGAAAAAAGGTTTATTTCGAAGCCAAACATACTTACATCTTGCAAAAAAATCCTTAAAATTGCTTGAATTTTATTTCCTTGTGCTTATAGGAAAGTGTTGTCCTCAAAGGAAAAAAAATACTATAATGAAAATCAGAATTTAAAAAAAAAGGTGGAAATTTATATTGTAACTACAACATTCTTTACAAACAACAACACTAAATTTAGCAATGGCTAAAAAATTATCTCCTAAGATTGGAATAGGCAACGGTTTTTGGTGTATTGCATTCTATTGTTGCCTAAAATTAGAATAGGCAACGCTTTCTAGTGTTGCCTTTTGTCATTGCCTAAAAATGGAATAGGCAATGGTTTTAGGTGTGTTGCCTTTTATCATTACCTAAAATTAAAATACACAATGATTTTAAGTGTGTTTAAGCAACATTAACAAAATTGTTGCCTAAATCTAAAATAAGCAATGCCTATATGACTGTTATCTTTTGTTCGTTGTTTGTTATAAAATAGGAAACACCTATAAACTGTTATATAATTATTTTAAATTGAAATTATTTTTTTAAAAAAATAATTTTATATCAAATTAATAAATTAAACTTCTTTAAAATTTTAAAATTTTATTTTCATTTTTCTAAAATTATATTTTATTTTTTATTTTAAACTTTATTGCAAAAATATTATATTTCACAAATATTAAATCCAATATTAATTGTTGTTTTCTATAATCATATTATTATTTTTAAAAAATATAAAGACATACAATCAGAAACTTAATTTTAAAAAATTATTCTTTTTTTAGAAAAAATTATAGTGACAAGTAATTCAAAATTTGATTTCACACATATGTTCTGGCCAAACTGCATTACATAGAAGCTCGTGTCCTTAACTTACTCACATACACAACTTAATTTTTGTGTCAATTCCAATGCACAATCCTTAGCTCATGTTTGTCGCTTGATTGTTGTATTTACATCTTTGCTAGAATTTTCACTATAAGGTTTTTTTCGTTTCTTTGAATTTTGTCATTCTTGCTACTATTATGCTTAATTTTGAAACAAATATGAAATTGTGACTTGGCATGTTAATCCCTTTCTCGTACTTTCCCTAGACACAAGTTTAGCTCGATTTAAAATTCTTAGTTAGGCATGATCTCCCTTCTTCCCCTTAGTGTTTGGCTTGATGAAATTTTGTTTTGTTATTCTTTTTTTATCGTTTGATCCTACTACTTCTATGTGGTTTATCTTTAGCTTCAATACAGTTGAAAATTATTTAAGCATATGTTTTCTATAATTTTTCCTACTTTGTTTGGGTTATTTCTACACCCATTTGAATTGTTCAAATCAAGCCTGCATCCTCATTAACCAATCCATTGGAATTTAGATAAAATGGTACTAAAACTTTGAACACCAATGGTGGATAGAAGGAAGTACAAACTAATAAGATTTATAAGTTGTAAATTATAGGTGAGTATACATAGTAGTGCACAAATAATATACTTAATGACTTATAATACACGATAGCTCTGCCTCTGCATATTTGAAATTAATCTAGTTCAACCAAGGATATATGCTAGACTCACATTCACTTTCCAATTTTCTATAGTCTTGCTATTACAATCAGACTCAAAATTGCAAATGTTTGGGCAACTTGGGCTTCGAAATAGGAAATTAATTAAATCAGCCAGATAAAAGAAGTTGGACTAGTTTATGCATTTTTCATTTAACTTTAATTGCTAAAATTTTGGCCACAACAAAGTATTGTTAATGATTCAGGGTTTTGGCTATTCTATGATATGAAGCTACCTTTGGTTTAGAGTTTCCACTTCTATGTGCATCCAAACATAGGTAGGACTAGTTTTCTCTTTGATTTAATTAGAAAATTTTGATTAATGCTTAGCACTTTAGCTTTTATTTGTCAACAAACCTTGTAGCTAGGATGATTTTGTTCCTTGGCCATATCACTTTGTACTTAAACTGGTTTCTTAAGTAAATTACATATCTTATTTAAAACATCCAGTTACATGATTGATAATAAGATTTAAAATTAACACCTAGGCTGTTGTGTCATTGGACTACTGCTTTTTCTCAACTATCCTTTTTCTTGACTGGCATGTAAAATTCCAAACTAAACCAATAATAGCTCTAAAATGATGACTAGATCATGGCTTCTACTGGAGGTGTAAAGTTAGTATTTGATGCTCCCCTTTATCCTAGCTACGGATAATAGCTAATACCGTGCTTGTTCTCTTGGAAGCTAATTTATGTCTGCGCTTAATATATTAAGTCAAAAGTCAAAACAGTAAATCCCTTGGGCCATCTGCCAGGGAAACAAAAAAACCAGAATGATGCCATTGACAATCAGCCCAACTAGTATCGGTATTTGTACAAAATGCAATGTATGAATCGCATGACAAGAACTTATGCCGTTCCTTCTTATATATACTAACAACTTTGGAGAAGAGTACTACTTAGAAGATAATAATTTTTATCAAAATCAGGACAAATCAAGTTCCTAATAGTGTAACTTAAGAAGTATTTCGAGTTTAGATTTGCCAGATACTGCAATATAGAGCGGGGCATCCTTAGCTTCAATAGTATGATTTATCAAAAGTTTTCCACAGTTTCTACGCTTCAAAGCAGTTGTCACACCCATACCAATTTGGAAAACACACACAATGATCACATTAGTTCATATATCTACAAGTAAAAAGTACAAACTAAACTTATAGATAACCTATAACCCTTATTTGGCAAGATTAAAAACAAGATTTTATTTCATTTTCAAATAAAATTTTTTAAAAAATGGTGTTTGGCTTTAAATAAAAAAGGATTTCATTTCATTTACAATTCCTATTTTAAACATTTGTACCATTATGAAATCCATCCAATTTAGCAAGGATTTCACTAGAATTCATTTCATTTGACCAAAAAATTATTTTATATGAAAGTTTTACCCTCTTTCTAGCATTATATTTATCATAACACTATCAAAATCTACTTTTTAATTAAATTTCATATATTTTTCAATGCATTCCAAATAAAATAATTGATTTACCAATGAATTGAAATCATTATTTTTGATAAAAGTTTCCAAACAATAGAGTTCACTTGTAAATGAATTGAAATCATTTCTATTGAAATAAAATAAAATCAATTCTGAAAAGGTTACATGCCAAATAGTGTCCACTCGATTTTATGCCCTTTACTTAAAGATATTCTGAAATATGAAAACTGTTTCCGATTGTAACTATAATGAGAAAGGAATATGGTACTACAGAACACATCTCCACTGCAGTTTCTTGCACAATTCATATAAAGTGCTCCGGGGACCTCCCTTCTTCATATTGATTGATGCAATAGCTGTAATTATGAACCATAATACCAAAATTTCATAAAAAGGCCATACCTGATTGTAATACCCATCTCTGTCTCTCCAAAGTTGAACATGAAAGTCTATTGCTTAGGAGCCATAAGGCATGCCAATTTGGCTGCTAAACACTTAACATTCCTGGTGGAAAAATTAGTAACTTGTATTCAATAGTTAAAACACGAGGCAATAACCAACAGAAAGAGTGATTGTTGAAGTAAAATATATTTAGATATTTAAAGATGTGAGTGCATTGCATATAAGAGAATGACAGGAGAACGATAGTTCAAATTTGTTTTTGTATGCAACGCACTCATTTCTTCGAATATTCAATTACAAAAATAGACCTCATGTTTCTCGTTTACACACTTGAGCGCCGACTATGTTTAATTAAGAGAATAGTAGAAGGGCGAAACTTCAGACATTGAACAGAGTAATTTTACTTGAGGAAGTCGTAAACCATCCACGCAAACAAGTTGCATGATCAATCACTCTTTCTTCTATATATGTGTAATGTTTGCTTCATTTTTTTCTTTGCATGATGTTGATACAAAATGTAGTAAGATTTTTAGTTATGCTTGCAGGAAGTTTATTTCCCAGTTGAATCTATTCACTGCATGTGGCTATTTGTATAAAATTATGTAGTTTACTGTCTTACCCTTTAGCAAGTGGATTCGAAATCGTCATTTTCTAGGAATGGTCTAGTGGATATCTTATTTAGTCTACTTTTAATATACGATGTTCATTTCAACTCAATTCTATGCACTCCCTGTTTCAACGTTTTCTCATATTTCTGGCTTTCATGGTAAGAATTTACTGAATTTGCTACATATTTTAGTCAATATAGGATCTTGAAATGTGTCCTTACATAAACACACAGGATACGAGTAATGTTTCTATAAGATATAGACACTACCGCATAACATGTTAATTAATATTTTATTGTCTTTTGACGTTCCTGAATTTAAGACTGCATAAATATATTAGTTTAATCCTGTTTGAGGGTGAATTGGGCACTAAATTCTGGTTAAATTATTGCTGCAGGACCAAGTCCAACTTAATATCTCTTCAAATCCTTGACCTTTCCAGTCACCCCTACTTGTAACCAACTTACCAGTCTCCCTCTTTTGCTCTACGTCACTTTCTGTCTCGAAACCATGGTAAGTATGCTTGCTACTGGTTGGAACTCAACTGCTTCATTAGAAGAAGCTATAACAATGCTAGTTTTATTCCTTACCCAATACATGAGCAACACCACATACATTTTGTCCATCTGCAATTCATTGTCCTGTTCTTTATATCTTTAATATGGTTAATTACAATGAAATGGGTACTTAGTTCGATTATGTCTTTGTTTCATCCTATATCCAATTTTAGTGTCCTGTCCCGTTAATTTTGTCCGTGTCCAAGTTCAAGAACTGTTTGCATCATTAATTGATTTTCATTTTATTTGTCTTGAACTCCATCATTTCAGGTCTTATTTACAATTGTGTCTTATCTACTACAGTTTACATGAGCAGTACTACATACACTCTGTCCATCTGCAATTCATTATCTTGTTCTTTGTGTCTTTAATATGGTTAATTGTAATGGACTCGGTACGTAGTTTGGTTATACAAAAGGATCGTAGAGATGCTAAACAAGAAAACATATTTTTAGTATCGAATATCCCTATCCTGTCACCAACATTGATGAATGGCGTTTAATGCATAAGCAGAAGAATCTGTTGACCTTCATTCCATCGTCGCTGGATAGCAACAGCGAGACATCTTCCAAATCAAGTGACCTGTACTTAACCATAAAGTGAATATCAGAGGTGATGATAATTTTCAATCTAGTACGAATTTTGTTAGATAATTTCCAGTTTTTTTTCCTTTGATGTATATAATCTCCAATCCATTTCATCTTTCCTCATACGGAATGAAACCATAAATGTAAGATACAAATTACTGGCTAAACCACTTGTTCTTGTTGTAAAACTGCCTACGGATATGCCTAATTTGCTTTACAACTCAACTAGAATGAGATACAGTTTAATATCAACATCAAACAGTAGAATGTAATTCTTGAATAATTATCTAAAGTCAAATTCTTTAACTGCGTGATTTAGGCTCACTATATTCTACATGACTTGATTATTTTTAAAATAAGAATGCTTGTAGATTCACCTTTTATTAAGCCTGCTGAAGTAATTATTTTGTCATTGTACAATAAAACCACTAAACGTGATATTCCCCTTAGCTAGTTAAGTCAGAGCAAGAAACATATCAAGTATCTACCTTCATGGTTTTCCCACTATTATTGGGTACAATGACATTGGATTTAGTACATAAAGCTTAAACTGACATAAATAATTCTCCCAGCCTTTCATTTGTAATGGACTCGATATTTAGTTTGGTTACTTTTTTCATCTTAAATCCAATTTTGATGTGCTGTCCTGTTAATTGTTTAATTTTCAATATTTGTTTTATTTAAGAGCTCTCTTCCAAAATTATAGTACAACACTGGTTTCCGATCAGCAATCGAAATTACCCCATTTGAAGACCTATACGGTTACCCTCCTATTCAATTCATACCATATTTAGTAGGTGATTCTTTAGTTGTTGCTGTTGATTGAAAGCTGAGAATTAGGGACCAAATCCTAAGTCCACTAAAACTCATTTTATCCAAATCAAAAAATAGAATGTAGGTTCATGTTGATAAACATAGAACTGAGAGAACTTTTGAGATTAATGATTGGGTTTATCTTAAACCTCTAGCCATATAAACAAGTATCTGTCCTTAATGGATCGTTTTTTGCTGGAAAAAAATTATGAATAAATTGGAACTCCCTGCTGCTTCCAAGTTCATCCCATCTTTCATGTTTCTTTGATGAAAAGAAATCACGACCAACAAGTAGTGCAAGCCACTTTACCACTAGACGCTGATTATGACTATGCACCATTGTTTCCTGTTGCCATACTTGCAAGAAGGATGAAGAAGAAAGGCAACCAAACTACTACAGAGGTGTTAGTATAATGGGCTAACATGGTTGTGGAAGATGTTACTAAGGAGGAGTATCATTTTTTACTGCAAAATTTTCCTACCTTAAATCCCAGAAATCAAGCTGCTAATCCTTGAGGACAAGGATTTTAAGAAAGGGGAACTTGATGGAGCACAATTTCCTTAGGCTAGGTTAATGGGCTTAAAGGGGACAGGCATGAAAAATATTGAAAATTATGTTATTATTCATGTTTTTGGTATGAATTCAAGTTGTACACATTGCTATAGGACTTGTGATTATAATTTACTATCTTATATTTTGCAATTCTATTATACATTAGTAATAATTTTATTTAATTATAATTTTTTAATGTCATGTAGGAAAATCATACTAGTGAAGATAATGATGATAGATTATTGGATGACAATTTTCTAAATATGGATGATGAAGACAATGCATAACTTAAAGAATATTAAAACATTTTTTATATTAAATATTGCTCTATGTTGACCTTTTTATTAGGATGTATCTTTATGTCATTCAAGATTATATTTTGAATATTATTTATTAACTTGGATGCTTTTGGCCAAATTGGTGGGAGAAATGTGCACATTTGTTAATTTTTAATGATATTGATGTTTGATGTTCATATGACTGCATTTGAATTTTAATAATGTGCACATTAGGTTATTTATTTATATGTTCTTAAAACAAAAACATAAGAAAAGATTATAGCAATAAGAAAAATATTTAATCATTAGCCAAAAAAATATGTTGTTTATCAATGGGCAATAGTTTTCAAATTGTTGTTTATTTTGTAATATTTTTTGTATAAAATAAACAACAATTAGGAACCACTATCATTGAAATTTTTGGCAATGGTCAATTTTTTTTACATATTCTTTATAGTTATAAGTATTTTAGACAACAACCAAGAATTGTTGCTTATTCTATATGTAAACCCATTGCTAATTTTTTGTTAGACAACAATAAAAAACCATTGCTTATATTTATATAGGCTATGGTAAAAAATTATTGCTTATCTCAATAGAAGCAATGGTCGATAGGCATTGCTTATTTTTCATTTAGGCTACGGTTAAAAACCATTGCTTATTCCTATATAAGTAATGGTCAATAACTATTGTTTATTTTTTTTTAAGCAATAATCAAGAATCATTGTTTATATTAATATAGGAAACAATCATAAACAATTGCTCATTATGTATTTTTTAGGTAACAGTTAAAAACCATTGCTGCCAAAAGTTGTTTGTAGTTTATACAGCAGCTAGGAACCATTTCTTAAAGCAAAATAAGCAACAAATAAGAACCATTGCCAAATATTGCAAAAACTATTGCTTGAAGAATAGATAACATGAATTATGACAACGGCCAAAACCATTGCATATATTATAGGCAATGATTTTTTGAGTATAGGCAACAGTTTTTAGCCATTGCTATAGGCAAAAATGTTGTAGTACCAACAAAAATGATGCTAGAATACAACTAAATCTTAGCAGTTCATTTATTTAAGTCTTACCACAATTTGGTTGAATTATGAGCAATGTCATTTTTTAGTGATATTCTGGTCTTTACTAAAAAGTTTAAAAAAGAAAAATTCTTTAATCAATAATTAGTTTTCACATGTATATAGAACGTCATGTTGAAAACTCCTCACCGGGAACAACTAGTATACAAACCAAGCTATCTTCCAACACAGTAAATGCGTTCGTTCTCTTCAAATTAAGGTCTGCATCAGAAAAATGAAACATTATATCAGTAGGTGTTCTTACAGACCCGTCATCTCTAAAAATATTTGTACGTTTATATATTCTGGGAAGTTTTATGAAAAATGTTCATATTTTCTTCAACACTCTCTCATTAAAAGTTATATTCTGTATAGGATGAGAAAATTTTTTGAAGAAATTTTTAATACAATTTTAAATAATAGAATCATAATTTGGCATGTAAAATTCTTATACACATATAACCTTTTTGTGAAAATCATAAAATTTTATGTAAAAAGTTACAATTTTTATAATTCTTACATTAAAATTGTATAAAAACTTGTAATAACTTTTAAGTAAAAAAAAATATTTTAGTGGTGTATCAGTACTGAAATTTCAGTACTATTATATACAATTTCTCTCATGTATTTTTTTTAATAAAATCAGCAGCAATATGCATCCCAATTTAATTTAAAAAATAGGCATCAAATTTGATATTCTGAATAAACATTAATATACAAAATAAAAATTGTATAAAATTAATATTAAATTTTCAGTAGGACCATAACAATAGAAAATTTTCAGGTAGAAGGCAATAGAATTTAGATGCAAGTTATGCATGGGTCATTGTAGACCTAAGTGCTCAATTATTTTTATTAAATTAGAATTTATTTATATGAGTGATAGATAGACTTTGAGTCAACTCATCTTTGGTTGTCAGTGAAAAGATTTTTCTGCAGAGGGGAAAGACTTTTTGTATCCATATTTTCCAATAAATTTGCCAAAGGATGCTACCCATGGAATGTTATATATGGAAAAATGAAGAGGCAAGAAGCTAGAATGAATTGAACCACACCTAAGGGAACAATTTCAAATATTAGCTCCGCCAATCTCTCCAAATCTTCCTGTGTTCAATGGATGACACATAAAAATGGCAAATCCAGCCGAGATTCTGGAAGTGGCACGTGATATTTGTTTGGGAAATTTACTGTCTGTTATATTTGAAGTTGTGTAGTGCTGATATTAATTTCAGGAAATTTATTCTCTACCATATTTAGAATTGTGTTTGCGTACAGTGTGCTAAAAAAATTTGAAAAATGGATTTTTACCCATTCATTTAAATTTTAGTCATTAACATCAATTCTGACTTGTTTCCCTCATAAGTATGCAACTTTTTAAATGATATGAGTAATTAAACAACTTGATATACCCACAAAAATAAAAAATTAAACCCTTGATACAGCAATAGGTATAAAAAAATTCAAATCTCACTAGAACCAAAGACTCACAGTTTGTTAACATGTAATTTTAATCCAAAAAAATTCAAAAACTGAATTCTAAATATAGCAAAAAGTACAAAATTTTCAAAAATCATCAATCTCACATAAATCAAATCCCCGACTCTGAATTTGTTAAGATGCAATTTTAGTCCAAAAATATTAACCAGACAACTCATGAATCAGATGACCAATCTGACCCACTAATTCAATCTAATTTTTTAAACTTATGAACTAATCACTAGTCTTGTCTCTTACACATTTTAGGAACTTATATCTCCACTTATCATCTATTTAAGCAAGGAATGGTTTTTAGGAGTGATTGTTAGAGATAGAGTGTTAAAGAACTAAATTTTATTTAAATGTATGCATATTAAAAAAATTGTTTTAATGCATACTAAAAAATAATAACTGTTTTTTAGAAAAATAATTGTAATTTTCTATTAATTTTAATGTAAGATGTTGAAAATTTTAAAAATATATAAAAGACTAGAAAATATTAAACAATACTATAGATATTTATTTATAGAGTTTGTAACCCACAAGTTATATCAAGGTTTTTAATAAAAAAATTTCAGTAAAAATTTATAAAATGTGTAAAAAGATAATTATTTTAATAAAATTATTAATATGTATAGGTACTTTTATAAATATGTATAAAATTTTTACTATATAAATTTAAATTACTAAATTCAAAACAAATAGCAAGTAAGTGGTAATTTTAGAGAAATTATATTATGTATGTATTATAAAAACTACAAATAAATTTTTATTGTCAAATTTTTAGTAAAAAATTAGAAAATTTCTAAAAAGATAATTGTTTTAATAAAATTAATATGTATACTTACTTTTATAAATATGTATAAAAGTTTTACTATGAAAATTTAAAATAATATATTCAAAACCAATAGCAAGTAAGTGGTTATTTTATTTTATGATTTGTATAGATTTCACGATTTGTTGTTTTTGTGTCCATTAAATCTCTGTCCATCCTTCTTGCTTTGTATCCTTTTCCTAGTTTCAATCAGAAGAAAAGTAGATATGTTTTTCTCTTACTCGATCCGTTTTCTGATTCTCAAATGATGAATTCTCCAATCATTTCCAACTATGATTTCTTCATTAACTTGAAGCTGTTGATGGCGTCAAATTGAACTTTTGTAAGATCGACCTTAATTTTGATCCGAGATTTGTGTTTCCATTCCATAGAATGATTGTCATATAATCTTTTTCGATCTTTTGTCTTGATTTCTCCGTCGACTACTCCGACTTGTTTTTCGTTCCCCCCCCCATCCGTTTTGAAGATTAGCGCAGTGCTTATTTGTGGACGGAGAATTTCAATTTTTTATTCCAGTACAACTTTTTAATTCGATGATGATTGACTTGGATCGAGAAATTATATTATGTATGTATTATAAAAACTACAAATAAAATTTTATTGTGAAAATAGTATTTGACTCTATTTTGTGTAAGTAACTAATAAATTAGGTAATAACTAATAAGTTAGTTAATTATGTAAGAAGTATTTCATAGAATTAGTTGCGGAATTAGCTAAAATTATAAAATAATATAAAAAATAAATAAAAATAGATTTATATAAATTTAAATAATTCTTATTTATCTAAAGATCCAATTATATTAATACAATTAAGATGTTCAAAATAAAAATATAGTATATAATATTTAAGTAAATATATTATGTGAATTTACATATTTATTTGCTTGCATAAGTTTCACCTTATTATTATTTATAACAAAAATATAATTATTTAAAATATAATTAATTATATTTTTATGATATAACATATTTATTTACATAAATATTTTTATATATTTATAATTAAAAATAAGGCTATAACTACATTAAAATTAAATTAATTATTTTTCTGACATCATAAATTGATAAAAAGAATAAGAATTAATTTTAAAAAAATTGAAGAAGTAATAATTTATAAGCTATAAGGTACTTAATGTAGTTTATTAAATTAAAACCTAAACGTTAGCTTATAACTTATTGACTAAGTCAATAAGTTATAAATTAACTTATTTATTGCTTAAAGCAAAACTTTTATCAAAAATATAACTTAGGTATCTTGGATAATATTAAAACATTTAGCACTAATATTTAATATCAAATTTTAAGTGTTAAATTCTTCAAATACTAAACTTAAAGTGTTTGAATAATTTTTTATATTAGACATCAAAATTGATTAATAGTTTAATTAAATATTCTATCAAAATTACTAAATTTTTATATAATTTTAAAATTATCATTTTCATTGTATGTGATTTTAAAAATTCTATTCATCAATTTATCAAATTATATGATATATATATTATATTTATATATTATTATGCAAAAAATAGAGATAATATTGGATATATTTATCCAATAAAATTTCATCAAAATAAGAGTAATTATTGAATGTCACCTTGGTAGTTGTTGTTGAATGGATTCGGTAAATTTTTGCTTAGTTTGACCTTCCATCCTAACAAATTATCAATTAAATAAAATTCAACTGTCACTGTAAATTCAATCAGTGTGCCGGTGGTATGATAGTGCAATGACACCAATGTTATTTTAGTTATTATACTCTGTAAAGAATTTGAATTCAAAATTTTGTATATGTGTGTTAAATATATTACCACTCATATTATTATCATATATATATATATATATATATATATATATATCTTTAGGAAAAAGTAAAAAATATTTTGTAAATCATGTATAATTTTTGTTTCAATTTAATATAAAATCAGTTTTTTGAATTAGTTTTAAGCTCCAATACAATGCATAAATTTTTATTCGCAAGAAGATATAAATATTAACAATTTTTAATTATTATATAAGAATTATGATACTGCACCTTCCTTTTAATTCTCTATTTTTTTCTATTGAGTTTACTTTTATTGAATGAATACATGATTTTATTATTATAAGAAAATTTTAAATACATGTCTTTAATATTTAGAAGGACAATATCATATAACAACATAAGCCAACCCTCCTCTAACCCCACCAATGGTTTAGGGAAGACTCTAACCTATCTTATTGGATAGTTATCATTTAGTTATTTAATTATATTTCTTTAGTAACTAATCTAGTGGCCTAAAATTCAAAAATTGTGGCCCACATGACATATATTAAATGAGCATTGAATATATATTAATTTATATATTTATTAGTTATTAAGTAATTTAATATCATCCATTAATTTTGATACTTGATAGATGCATTAGATTAAAAGTTAAAAATATATATAGAATAGGTCCTCTCTTTGCCCAATCATGTATATAGAAATGAACTATCAAAAGGACTACACATTAGAAAGAAAGGAAAAAGGCAAAGAAACCTAGTGAAGAAGATCAACCTTGAATTATGACATCTTCTTTTAATTTAGGTTAGCAAAAATTATGAGTTTCAAAATCTAAAAACTAAAATATGACATTGACTAAGAGATTTTATGTTTTCACTTCTCATAAAAAAAATTATTTTACATGTGGTATCAAAGGGCCTAGTTGAAAAACTTATGATTTTTCACCAAGGATTTTGAAATTGAATTATTATTGTAAATTATGACTATCATGGATTGTTAGTGTGTGTGTATATATATCCATGTGTTTTCCTCAATTTTTATTTCTTTGATGTAGTTTGTATCTCATGTTCCATGCAATGTTACTTTTCTAATTAAAGTTTTGTATCAGAACCATTTAATATATGGTTTTAGTCTTAGAATTTTAGCAATTAGCTTTTGGGAATTTTCCTTAAACAACAAATTATAATCTAATGATGTTGTTTCTTAATTAATAAAGTTATATTATTGAAAAATTTTATATTGGAATTTTAATAGGCTTTGCATTTTACAATTAAAATTTTATGATACATTTTGAAATTCAAGTACATTATTGTTTGCTACTTTATATGTATTTAATTGAATACTATATTATTTATGCATGATCTTATATTAAAAGAGTTTGTGTACACCAAAGTGACCAAAATAAAGAAATTTGTACATCAAGCATAAAATAGTCATTTATTCATGATACGGATGAAATGCCAATAAAGAAATTTGATGAATAAATGATTGTTCATTGATTGATAGAACTTTAGTATTTTCTTGAAGGAAAATTATTATTCTATGATTAGTGAACATGATTATAAAATTTAAATTTCTTATATTAAATACATTTCACTCATCCAAAGATGACATATGCATTTAATTAGGCTTTTTTAAATTTCTTGATAATGATAGAATTTATGGCATTTATTCAAATAGCATGTTGTGGTGTCTTTTCCAAAGGGGAACTATAGTGTACTATAATATGTTTATATGAATTTGTAATAAAATGAGTTTTAAACAATTCATGATTTATTATGTAGCTATTTCTCTTCATTTTAAACCTTCTTTTGTTAGTGTTCAATGGTTTGAACTTCTTTGAATGGAGTGAACAAGTTAATTTCTTCTTAGATGTGTTGGACCTTGACCTAACACTTCTAAAAGCGAAACCTTTTGAAATCACTAATGACAGCATTGAAGAAAAGAAGTCCAAACTTAAGGCATGGAAATGGTCTAACAAATTAAGCTCAATGTTTATGCGAATAACCATTGCAAATAATATTAAGACTACCATTCTACAAACAAAAACTGCCAGGGAATAACTTAAGTTTATGGAAGAACATTTTTGCTTTATAGATAACTCACTTGTTGGTACTTCAATGGCACAACTCACAACCATGAAGTTTGATGGATAAAAGTGTATGCAAGAATAGACCATTGAGATGACTAACATTGCAGTAAGATTAAAGACTAGATATGGTAGTGGATGACTCATTCCTAGTTTAGTTTATTTTGAACTCACTACCTTTTAAATATAGTGCTTTCTAAATTAATTATAACACTATTAAGGATAAGTGATATGTTAATGAACTATCTAGAAAGCTTATTCTAGAGGAGAACAAACTTAAGAATTTGGGGAGTTACTTTGTTAACTTTACTGTTCAAAAAGCTAGTAAAGCATTAAAGCCAAAACCTAAGAAGCTTCAAGAAAAGAAAAGACCTTTAAAGCTTTTCAGGCTGAAAAAATGGAATAGAATAATGATAGGTGTCAATCAAAGGACATTATTACAAATATTGTCTTGAATGTAAGGCTTGGTTTTAAAAGAAAGGCATATTTGAAAATTATGTATGCATTTTTTAATCAAATTTGATTGATGTTCATAATAATACTTGGTGGCTTGATTCTAACGTTGTTACTTATGTATCTAATGTGATGTAGGGATTCCTTATGATCCAAACCATAAGCCAAAGTAAGGATCATCTATATATGGGAAATTGTATGAAGGTTAATATTGAAAACATAAAAACTTATCATTTAGTTGTAGATAATAGCTTTCATTTGGACATATTTAAGAATCTTATATGTACCTTCAATTTCTGAGAAGTTAGCTTCTCTTTCAAAGTTAGGTATTTATAGTTTCAATTTTACATTTAGACATGATTGTTTTAGTTTATATAAGAATTCCAAACTTGTTGATTCTAGTACTCTTGCTGATGGGTTACATAAATTGAAACTTGATGATAAATTTATTGAATCTTTACTAATTGTGCATCATAATCTTGGTATTAAGCCTGGTATGCTTAATGAAAATCTATTTACTTGTGGTATAACCATTTAGGTCACATTTCTAAGGAAAAATTAGAAAGATTAATTAGTAAAGAATAAGATTCTTTAGAATTTAGATTATGCTAACCTTGTTTATGTGTGGATTGCATTAAAGGAAGCAAACCAAACATAACAAAAAAAAAGAAGGCCATAAGAAGCACTCACCTTCTTAAAATAATACATACTGATGTATACATTATTGGGAATTCGAATTATCATACGTAGCAAAAATTCAAAAACTTAATCCAAATTCCACCTAGGATCCATGCAAAAGGCATAAATCAATGATTAGGATTTTACCTATTGGGCACTCGTATTTCTGCTAATCAAAACTTGAAAGAGCGAATGAATCAAATGCCAGCCAGAAGGTACAGTGTCTCTACGGTATCCACATAGAGTGAACAATGATCTCTCACCCTCCACAAATCTGCTAGGATGCATTTCTCTCTCTAGGATTAGGATTAGGTGTTTTCTAAGTGATTTAGGATTTTATGAAAGCTTATGAGCGTGTGTAAAAGTGCTGCCCTCAGGTCCCTTTTTATAGAACTTAGGCAAGCTACAATCCTAGTCCTACTAGGATAATGCCTCCAAAATGCTAATTACACTTAACAACTCATCTTATCCTTATCCTAGAAAGAGTGAGAAAAGATAGGACTTATCTATTAATTATGTAATATTAGATAATAATATTATCTCATAATATAAATATCTTAATATTTAGATAATTGCATATAGTTATCAAATATCAAAATAATATTATCCCATAATATATTTATCTAGTATCTGATAATATAATTATTTTATTTTATTTTAATATCAAATAATATCACATAATATTATTTATATTGTGTGAACAACATATTATTATTCTTAATAATAATATATATGCACGAAAATAAGTTCAATTAATTGGATATTAATATAATTAAAGTCCAATTAATTATTATCTTATTCCTACTCCTTTTGTGTAACCTTGTAGGTTCTTACTATGTTAATAATGACTCATTATTGAGCTATAGATAGTGAGCGGTATCTAGCAATATATCACTACCACTCAAGTAGTAAGAATGTTTGTGATTCGACATCCACCTAATATATGATCAACGTTTTACATCATAATCCCTTTTGTAATAATATTTAAATTGAACTGAAGGCATGAAGTGTGTCATCCTCGTCAATGTTCAACTTATATTTCTTGATACTGAGTAGACTTCAAAACAAATGATTAATATCACATATTGATCAATTTGAGCATAACCATGCATTTCTAAGTTTTACTGGGCCCAAGGATATATCTTTTTTTTATAAAAGTAACAAAATCCCATCTATATCACCACTTTCCTCTGCATGATTCGTGACATACCCAATCAACATCTTACTCGTCATCCTGATTAAAGGTGACATAAGATGACATTAAAGTGAGTAACCCCTCATGTAGGGAACTGTAGTGACTTCAGGTCAAAAGACTATATGCAATTATGACCATATGAGAACTACTAATGACACAAGTCTTATCCATGCAGTATTCTCATAGTGGGCCAATCTAGTACATTTGTTCACTAACAATGTACTCATGTATTGACTTGATATCACATATCCATGATTCATAATCATCAGTCACTATACATGCTAGTCTCGATGTACTGTTACTATCCCTATCGTAATAATACTTAACTAGGAGCATTTTATAAATAGTAAAACTATTCCAAGGATAATTATTATATTAAGTTATAAATTGTGCAAAAAAGTTGAAAACAAAATATAATAATTGCATTGCCTGAAATAAAACATAATATATTGTGTATTATTTCATTCATCTATATAATTAGTTCTTAGGACACACACCAACATACATATCTTTTGATACTCCATCTTTTGGTAGAAAAAAAGTATTTTATCACCTTAATTGATGACTTATCATGTTATAGATATTTCTATTTGCTTAAAGAAAAATCTCAAGAAATTAATGCTTTTGAAATATACATTAATGAAGTTGAAAGACAATTAGATAAGAAAGTGAAGATTGTAAGGTTAAATAAAGGTGGTGAATTCTATGAAAAATATGATGAAGTAGGACAATGTCCAGATCCATTTGCTAAACTTCTTGAAAGATATGACATTTGTGTATAATACACTATGCCATATGCAGCACAACAAAATAGTGTAATGGTAGGGCATAATCAAACTTTAATGAATAAAATTAGGAGTATGATAAATAATTCTTTATTACCCAAATCCTTATGAATGTATGCATTGAAAATAACAATTTATTTTCTTAATAGAGTTCCTAACAAAGCTATTCTTACAACTACTTTTGAGTTGTGGACAAATAGGAAACCTAATTTGAGACACTTGCTTGTTTAAGGATGCCTAGCAAAAGTAAGAGTTTATAATCCACATAAAACAAAATTAGATTCTCAAATAACTAGTGATTACTTTATTGGTTACCTAAAGAAATCTAAAGGATATATCTTTCACTATCCTAACCATAGTCTAAGAATCATCGAAATTTGTAATGCGAAATTTCTCAACAACAAAGTGTAGGCATAAAGGAAATTAAGAAAAATGTTCCTTTACTAATAAATGTTTTTCATCTATTGTTGTTCCCATTATTGTAGAAAACCCTAGCAATAATGGAAAACATTATAATGAAAACACACCTATTGGATAAACTAACTTACAAATGCTTAAGATAAAAAATAAGTCATAAGAAATCCTTTTGAGGAGATATTAAAGGATAAGAAAGTCAGTCATTCCAAGTGATTTTGAGACTTATTTACAAGAATTAAACATTGGAATCAATGTACACCTAATTCTTTTTTCAAAAGCCATAAGGAATGATGAGTTGAGAAATGATGCCATGAAAGATAAGTTAAAATCCATGGAAGAAAATAAAGTCTAGGACATTGCTGATTTGCCAAAAGGTGCAAAATGAGTTAGGTGTAAATGGATCTTTAAGACTAAAAGTGACTCAAAAGGCAGTATTGAATGGTATAAAGTTTGGCTTGTTGGTAAAAGATTTACTTAAAAGGATTCACTTGTCTCAAAGGAAGACTCATTATGAATTGTTATGGCATTGATGGCTCATTTTTTATTTTAGAGTTACATTAAATAGATGTGAAAACAACCATTCTAAATGGAAATCTTAAAGAAAATGTTTTTATGAAAAAACATGAAGGTTTTCATTGAAGGAAAAGGTTAAATGGTGTGTAAACTTAAAAAATCAGTATATGAACTTAAACAAGCTTCAAGATAGTGGTATATTAAATTCAATGATACCACTACCACTTTTAGTTTTGATGAAATTGTAATTGACCACGATATATATCAAAAGATCATTGGAAACAAAACTATCTTTCAAGTCCAGTATGTTAATGACATCTTGCTTGCAACTAACAATTTGGGTTTATTGCTTAATATAAAAAAATATCTCACTAAGAATTAACATGAAAAAATATATCACTAAGAATTTTAAAATGAAAGATAAGGGAGAGGCATTTCATGTGATTGGAATTGAAATATTTCAAGACAAATCACAAGCATTGTTAGGATTGTTTTAATAAGCCTATATTGAAAGAATTCTAGAGAGATTTAATATTAAAAAATTTTTCCACTAAAATTATTCCAATTCCAAAAAAGTCAAATCTAATCTTTGTAATGTCCAAAGAATGATTTGGAATAAAAAGAAATGGAATCAATTCCATGTAGTTCTATTATGGGAAGTCCTATGTATATGCAAACTTGCACAAGACCAAGTATCAATTCTATGGTTGGAATGTTAAGCAAGTACCAAAGTAATCCTAGAATTGATCATTGAATGGCTATAAAAAAAGTTTTATAGTACCTCCAAGGAACCAAAGATTATATTCTCGTATACAAAAGATCCAATCACTTGGTTGTAAATAGATATTCAAACCTAGATTTCGCTAGATGTATTGATAGTAGAAAGTCCACTTTTGGCTACTTGTTTCTTCTTGGAGAAAGAGCCATATCATGGAAAAGTGCTAAAGAATCCATTATTGCTTCATCCATTATGGAAAAAAATTTATCGCATGGTTTGAAGCCACAATTCATGCATTATGATTGTCGAACTTTATTTCAAGACTTAGGGTTGTTAACACCATTACCAAGCCATTAAAAATTTATTGTGACAACTCTATAGTAGTATTTTTATTCAAAAATGATATATACTTAAAAAGTGCCAAGCATATGGAATTAAAGTATTTTGCCATTAAGGAGGAAGTTCAGAAGCAAGGAATGTTTATTGAACCTATTAGGATAGATCTCATAATTGCAAATCCACTAGCTAAAGTTTTACAATCAAAGATATTTAAGGAACATGTACATAGAATGGGTGTTGGTTGTTCTTTTGCATAATGTAATTGATAATGTTAACACTTTAAGCTCATTTATTTGTTTTTGATATGAATTGTTTGTTTCTAGTTGTGTTGTGCACATAATCGTATTTTAATGAGTTAACATAAGCATTCTAAAAACATTAATGGGACCTTTATAAATTTTATATGTGACCTATAGACTTAGTGTAGTAAGATGTTGGTGTTTGTGCCATATGGAATGAAGTATGTTTTGTAAATAATATAGAATTGCCATAACCCACACTTGGTTTATGAAATTTTGAGGATGAGTTTGATGCATTTTGTTAGAGCATAATTTTTGTTTCATTAAGGTTTTGGACCAAGTGGAAGAATGTTAGATAGTTAATTATTTGATTATATTCCTTTGGTTACTAGCCTAGTTCAAGTATTATGCCCCACATGATATATATTAAATGAGTACTTAATGTATATTAATTTATATATTTACTAGTTATTAAGTGATTTACTATCATCCATTGGTCTTAACGCTTGATGGATGCATCAAATTAAAAGTTAAAATATATATAAAATAAGTCTTCTTTCAGCCTAATCATATATGCAAAAACAAATTATCAAAAAGATTGGATATTAGAAAGAAAGGGAAACGGGAAAGATACCTATTGAACAAGATTAATCCTAAATTATGACATTTTCTTCTTTTAATCCATTTAGTGAAAATTATGAGTTTCAAGATCTAAAAATTAATGTATAACATTAACTGAGAGATTTTATATTTCCACATCTCATAAAAAAATTATTTTACATGTCTCCCATAATTTTTCCAACAACTTAATTATGTTCTTTTGATAATTATAGAATTTATGAAAAAGTTTTCAATATCTTAAAATTTATAGGCCATTATTCTACTAATATTTGGATTCTTACATATTTTCTAAAATAAGACTGCACTATTTAATAATTTTTAATATATTTTTAGATATTTTTCATATGTTATTATCATTTTAAAAAATTAATTCCAAATACAAAGAAATGAAAAATAGATGGCGTTGAATAGAATAAGTAAGAAAATATTTTGGCTCTTGTGTTGTGACAGAAAATATATTTCATAAAATATAGTTATAAAATATTAAAATAAAAGAAAATACTTTTGTTATCTAATGTCAGATATGAACAATTTGACACAAAAATTCCTCTACTTTAAAAAAAGAGAATTTATTATTCTCTATTATTATTTCTATATGTATCATCACTTCTTCATAAATATGTGTGTGTTTGTGCGTGCAAATCACTTCTTCATAAGTGTGTGTAAATAAATTAAAAAAATTATGAAACTAACTTCAAAAATAAAAGAATAAGTAAAGAAAATATAAAAAACTTAGTTATCTATTTTTTATTTTTAAATTTATATATTTAGAATTACAATTTCCAAAAATAAATTGCGAAAACAGTTGCCAAATAAAAAATCTACTTTTCAAAATCAAAATATAGAAAATTGATTTTATAAATAGTAAACAAACTGTCGTTTATCTTTTTAAATATTAAATTAAAATAATAAAATAATATTTCTTTTCTTTCAATTCTTGTTCTATACCTAAACAAATTAGCTATTGACGTCAACGCTGGTCATTTAAGAATAATTAACCGGTGATTAACGTCTACTTGAATTTGATTTTAATTTCTGGGTTTTCAGAAACTAATTTAAAAATTATTTTTAAAACCATTTTTATATTTCAAATATTATTTACAAATTTAAAGAAAATAAAGAATAAAAGGTGTTTGAAAGAATAAATAAGAAAATATTCCATTTTGTTATAAAACTGTCATAAAAAAAGAACGTAGGAATTAAAAATATATAAAATTTATTTCTATTTTTATTTTTCAGTCACAAAAATAAATTTTGAAAATAGTTACTAAACAAAAACTTCAATTTAGAAAAACTAAACAAACGGACTTATTTCTTTGCTATCATATTGTTTACCCTTTTATTCTGGATCACATTGTGAACCAATAATACTGGTCGTTCCACAATAGTAGTTTTTACAAGTTTTTCTTTCTTGTAATTAATAGTTGAAATTTTTGTAATTATGAGGCAAAATGCACTTCTAGTTTCTTGATTATTACTAAATTTTAAATTTTGTCTCATAAATTTTTAATTGAAATAAATTTATCTTTTAACTTAAAAAATACACAATAATTTTTAACAGCCTAACCCTATTATGTTTTTTAATATAAGTACTTAAATGATATCCTACATGATTGAAGTTTTCTTATTCTTATGACAAAAAAATTAATAACACTTTAATTTGTACTGAAATTTCAATTTTACCCCTAAATTTTATGTAATACTAATATATCTTCTAACTTTCTAAAAACGCAATGCTTTCCATTGCAATGCAATGACAAGAAAACAATTTACGTCTTGAACTCATCCTCGCTCCGAGCTCATTATGAGTTTGAAAGGTTGTACCAAATCCCCACTTGTTTACTGACATGTCTGCTACCGATTTTTGAAAAAGGATTCTTGATTGTTAGCATCACCTCTTTCCCAATCTCTTGGAATTTATTGTTACTAGGTGTATAACTTTTAAATGCTACGTTTTGATGTACAGCCTGGAATTCAATTTTAATATATTATGATTTACTTTTATAAAACCTATCTTATTTTTTACCAATATGTCGAATAACATTTTGTTCATATTTGAATATGTTCAATAATTGCATTTGCTAATTATAATGAAAATTATTATATTACAGTGATATATTATACATAATCACAATGGATAACATTTCATTTTTTTAATAAATAAGACTGAAATATTAATAAAGGTTTGGAAATCAAAGATACTTTTCCATTACAAGAATATAAAGACTTAAATTATATAGGATTATAAGTTTGATGCTATAAAATCTCGGTTAAAAACTCCAACGAGTTTAAAAGTATTTAATTAACGTTTTGTTTGAAAATGATAGGAACAAATGAATGTAAAAGAAAGGTGTTGAGATCAACTCGGTCTTGTTAACTTTTTAGATGATCGATACTTATGTCTTCTTTCTTCTCCCTTATTTTTCTTTTTGCCGAAGAGATCGTAAATGAAAAAATCTGATTCTTCAAGATCACATGAAAATTTTGACAAAGTTAGGAAAACAATTTTAACTTTGCTCCATTTGACGAGCATTATATATATCGCAAAAGGGGAGAAAAGTAGAAAAAGTGTTGTTGTACTTCAAATAAAAATTAGAATTCTATTATTATCTTAATTATCTACACTCCAATTTCGCAGTGGCGACTAATTTTATAATTTTGACTTAAATCACAATCCACCTACACACAAATTTTTCTATGTTTTTTATCTTCAAATTTGCCTTAGATCTTTGAGTCTCAAGACTTTAATGTCAAGATGGTTAGAATTTTTATGTGGGCTACCATTAATTGTAGATATTTTATTTTTTGATAAAATTAATTGAATAATAATCCAAGAGATTTTTATTTTCTAAAATCCAATTATTAAAATGATCTATTATTTGGACTTATAAATACTTGATTTTAGATTAATGTATTTGTCAGCTAAAGTGTAGGCTTATACCTTTCTTAACCTATAATGAGAACATCTAATAAGGTTTTATTTATATTGGTTAAGTCCCCTCTCCACTCCTAACCTAATTCATTAATTGGCTTGTCCTATTGAGAGCTATACACTCTAGGAGAAGGAGAGAAAAATCTATACCTATGGTATTCATTTGAATACTATATTATCCAAGAGAATTAAATTCATGATAAAGGTACATTTTTGCATTAATTTTATTTTCATGATATCCTAAGTTTTGTACAAAATTTAATTTAAATTCGTACATGTAATGTCAAAACCTCCTTATATGAATTTAGGATCCAATTGTATGTCATTATATATACAAAATACCTAATAATAATTACTATCTATTTTCAATCTTAAGTTATTCATAAATAGTAAATTAAATCCATAATAAAAAGCCTTCATGTTAAATTGTTGAGAAGAGAATTGATTAATTTAGATTGCAATTTAATTGTGGTTATCTAGATAAAATTTAATTTGGGTGTTATTATCGATGTCTAAATCATGATTTAATGTAGAGGATTATATATATATATATATATATATATGAATTCATATACATGTGTTTGACCATTCTTCAAAAGAAGTCTATCTATCTAATATGGATTGATGTATGTCTACGGATTTCTAAATTGAATGCATCTTGAAGTTAAAACGTCAAATTGTTTATAAGTAAGTTTTGAATCTCAAGCTTTTTTTTCTTTTTAGTATTGCTTTATTGAAGGTTATATATAAATGTTTTATGCTCGTTTTCAATATGTTTCATTTTGAATAGTTAATATATATAAACGATTGCTGTTTGTTTTGAACATATTTCATTTTTGAATAGTTTATGTTTTACATATATATGAACATCTGATGTGATAGCATATTTGATTATATATATAATTCTTATATAAACATATTGTTATATAAATTGAAGATTTAGTTTTGTTTATATAAATATGTTTTGAATCTCCAATTTTGATATATTTGGATTGATATATTGATGAAAGTTAAGCTGAAAGCAAAATATTTATTTGCTAATTTATGGATTTATATTATGTTTATATAATATTTATGGATTTGGTATATCCATTCTTAAGAATTAAGCATATGTGGTTTATCATTTTATATATATGTAAAGCCTATTTGAACAAAAGATTATGATTTGATGTTGATAACATTAAATTGGAATATATATGATATGTTTTGTTTTGAATTATTTATATATATAACATATTGGGGTTCAAGTGTATAGGTTAGGATAATATCAATGATATTTAGTATTGATTTAATATATACGATGTCGGTATTATACTGCTTTATGGATTCAAATTAAAATTATATATATAAAGGATTCAAATTCAAATTTTGGCATCTTTTATTATTTAATTTTAAGTGTTTGATATTTTAAATTAATTGACAAAAATTATTTTGAATAATTACTATCTCAAAGAGAATTTTATTAGTGAAAATAAGAGGAAAATTATTGTATTTTTAGTAGTTATTTGTTAAGATTCTTATTTGCTACTTTTGAGATTTAATTTTAAAATAATTATTATATGGAGTATAAAGTAAAGAAAATATTATACCTTAAGCTAATTGATAATAATTTGCTACTTTTGCTTGATAATAATTTGCCATAAGTTGCTTTAATGGATTATTAATTTCTATTATTATCCTTATCATGACAAAGTGATAACATTTTATAAAAATCCTTGTTTAAAAAATTTTTAGGGATGTGGCAAATTGTATTGTAATGCAATATGGTTTTGATCCCTTAATGGATTGATCATATCATTATTACATTCAATAATTTAATTTGTAATTTTGGATGTAATTTTAATATCTCTATTTATTTAAGAAACTTATGGATTAATTTAAATAATTATCGCTGAAGTGAAATTATTTCATATTGATTCATAAGTTTTCGAGCTATTAATAAATACTTACAAGATTAATTTTTAATTATTTAATATATTTACTTACCCAAAGTGGGTAAGTGTGTGTTATAATGAGAAATAAGTTTGATAAAATGATTTTCAACTATTTCATACAATGACTTGCCCAAATGGGGTTATTGCACGTTATAATTAGAAATTCATTTAATGAAGCAAATTTTTGAATGTATTTTGTTATTGTATATTTTATCTAACCAAAGGAGATAAATTTGTAATAATAATATATTATTCTAATTGGCCTCAATTTTAGAAGGATTTTTTATATATTATATTCTTTATCTAAAGAAGAGAATGTAGTGATATTTGTATACTTTTAAACATGATTATTTTGTCCAAAATTAACATATTACATTTAATTATTTTTAATAATCTCATTTGCTATAAATATATGTTATTGAACACATGGTATTTGTGAAAAAATTTTATATCATTTTCACATATGGAATTTATATTTATAAACATTTTTCATTTTACCATGGGCATGGACCAAGTAAGGTATATTATTAAATTATGTTAGTATTGTTTTGAATATTTTCATTTTAATTTAAAAAAAATTAATTTATATTTCTAAAAGAAACATATCAAAGGGATCCAATTAGAATTATAAGTTTATTTCCATATTGATTTTGATTTAATAGTAGCTTTAATTTTAAAAATAAATATATATTTTAGAAATTATTATTTTTTTAATTGCATGGATTTAAGATATGTTTATGTGGAAAAAGGATTAAAATTGAGGTAATTTGGATGTAACAATATTTTGATTTTATGATTAGTTATTATTTTACATTGAAAGTGATCATATATTATTTGTGCTTAAAAGATCATTGTTTTGGACAATTTTTTATAACCCAAATCTTTTAAAAAGTTTATGATTTATTATGAATAACTATCACTAAAATGAGATTATTCATTTGATCATAAAATCTTTGAGTTATATCATACGGATTGGATTGATTTATAATTATTATATACAACTATCTGCCTAAAAAAGGTTATTGGACATTTTAGTCAAAGATATTTTATAAAGTATATAAATTTCTATAGTTGCTTTGGTTTTAAAAAATAACTGCCTAAAAGGGACATATTTTTAATACTAAAGTATTCTCTTGATTAGCTTCATGATTAGGAAGGTCTTTTACATGCTACATTTTCTTCCTAAAGAAAGACTATCATAATGTACATTACTCCTATGTTTATGAACTAAAAATTACATACTTACTTTTAGTATTATCTTTTTTATTAGTCATTTTTAAGGCATAATCAAAATATGTTATTTTACTTTAATTATAAGAGTAAACTTGTCTAGAAAATCTATCTTTTCAAAGATAATATTCTTTTAATATCATATTATCTTTTATATAACTAAGTTAATATATTGAAGGAAAACTTAATATATATTATACGTTCTACCCAATGGGATCTTTATATTTATATATTGGGAACTCTTATGTAAATCTTGTTAATGTACAAAAAAATCCTTTATTTATTATATGCTGTTAAATGATTCGTGCAACTAAATTTAGCTCTCTTATATTTTGAAGAGTTGTTAGATGAATCAATTTTGAAAATGGCATATACTATTGTTAAGATTAGTTACATGGTGATAAATTGAATTTTATATTATTTATGGTATTATGGCACATTAGTTGTCAAATATAACTTTTTGTCCCTTCCTTTCCCTCTTTGGGGTGAAATTATATATAAATTTTTTAAAAAATATATGATAAATAAATTATTAATCAATTAGTGTGAATAATTATATTTTGAAATAGTATACAATTTTTTTTAGAATTGCACCAAATCTTCACATTAGTAGAAGTTTAATATAATGTTATGAAATTTTATTTGTATTACAAAGCATGATACCTATGTTCATGAGCTTAATTTGATTAAAGATTATTTGATAGTAGTTGAATTTTGAAATAATTTGTTTTATTAAGCATTTTTTGCTAATAGTAAAGAATTTAATATATAATCTATTGTGTATTTCCTTGAGTAGAGTCTAAAGTAACTTATAAAATTTTTGACATATGCGTTGTGAATCCATTTTTTTGAGATATCTTTTGATCAATGGCATATATTGTTCTCATGAGAAATTTTCAAATCGTTTAAGTCAATTTTAAGACTTTTCTTCATACTTTGTTCAAATTAACCTTATGTCAATTTTAATATTCAATTTTGATAGCAATGCAAACTGCTTGTTTAAGATATCACAATTTATTATATAATTAATTTCTCTTTATTATTAATTTATTTTATTTATATTATATCAAGTTGATGATTTGAAAAATCATAAGTTTACAAACCATTAAAATATGAATGTGAAATTTAAATATTTTTCTCCTAAACCAAGGTTCTTATGTTTATAGGATGTTTAATAGCCTATTAAGATATGAACATTCAATTTTATTTTCCCATAATATACTTGGTTAGTGGGACTTTTATATTGTATAGAACATTTCATCTCAATTGATAATTATAATATGTTTGTTAGTACACTAGGTGCATATATTATGTATATATCATTACACTATTTGTTAATTTTTATTATATTTGCTATTGATCATATTGGTATATTATTGTGCATTTATATATACAATTTATGGATTCTTTATCAATATATATATCTCCATATTGTGAAATGTATCAATTATTGTAATTATGAGGACTAAGACTTGGTGTTAATCGTTAGCTCTTGAGGTTGTATATATGGTTTCTATGCACACCATACTAGAATAATGAAAATTATCTTGATAAAAATTAGGTATTAGGTCTAATATGTTATTTCCTATGATACCTTATTAGGACTAAAATTTATTATTTATTGATTAGCTCCATATATATATACATATATATTTATATATATATATACATATATATATGTATATATATGTATACATATATATATGTATATATATGTATGTATGTATTTTGTCTCTTAGTTGACACCATTTTTAAACTTTGAGACAATCTAACAATAGATTTATTAGGACTAAGATTTGATGTCAATCATTAGTTCTTGAGTTATATATTTGTTTCTTAGTTATATTGTTTTGAAACCTAAAGATGTTTTAACTAATAGATTTATAAGGACTAGGACTTAGTGTCAATCGCTAGCTCTTGTGTTTGATATTTGTCTTTTAATTGATATTATTTTGGAATTTTAAGATAATTAAATTCATTGTTGCCAGAAATTTTTTTATCTTATTATTGAGTTTGTTATAAAGAAATTATTGAAGACTAACTTGAAAAATAGCATTTTTTATTATATCACATTTTTTATGTTATTTTTCTTGCTACACTTTCACATTAATGACTTATATTTAAGTAGATGATAATATATGTAACCATGGAAGGTCTTGTGTTGATGATAATGCAATTATCACCATGATTCAGTATTGTTAGTTGCTCAAGTATGAGTCACGTTTTAGGTATCATTTCTTGAATGGTGTATTTTCAAAATCATGGCCATGTATTCAAAAATTTGTGTTCAATTTAAGACTCATTTTCATATAAAATATTTTAAAATAAACTCTTTACAATTAATGTTGCCAAAGTGGGAGAATGTTTGAATTTTTATGTGGGTTACCATCAATTGTAGGTATTTTATTTTTGATAAAACTAGCTAAATAATAATTTAAGATATTTTTATTATCTAAAGTGCAATTATTAAAGTGATTTATTACATGGGCATGTAAATACTTGATTTTAGATTAATATATTTAGCAACTAAAGTGTAAGCCTATACCTTTCTTAACCTATAATGGGAAGGTTTGATAAGGTTTTATTTATATTGGTTACGTCCTCTCTCCACTCCTAACCTAATTCATTCATTAACTTATCCCATTGAGGGTCGTAGACTCTAGGAAAAGGAGAGAAAGATCTATACCTATGGTATTCATCTAAATACTATCTTATCTAGGAGAATTAAATTCATGATAAAGATACACTTCCACATTAATTTTATTTTCATGGTGTCCTAAAGTTCTATATAAAATTTAATTTAAATTCTTACAAAGATTTCTTGAATGGTTCTTCTAATTACAATGAGAATAATTTCAATGAGAACTATTTTTTGTTGTCTTCTCTTTATTCTAATGTGATTTTGTTATCCTTACAAATGAAAAAGTAGGACATAATCTATCAATTATAAAGTAAATCGCTAAATTGGTCCATAATATTTATTTGAAAATAATTATCTCTCAATTTTTTAACTCAAAATTGAGGAAGAAAACTTTCACTAAAAAACCTAATATAGGCTCCATTTTGTACAATAGATAAACTATTTTATAACTTATTAACTTAATTAATAAGTTATAAGTTAACCTTTAAAGTTATTTTTGCACACTAACTTATAAAAAAAGTTCTAATTTGATAAGTTACTTTGAATAATTTATAATTTATAAGCTACCATCTCTTTAATTTTTTTTTCTAGATCTATCCTTATTATTTTTATTAATTTATAGCCTATACCCTTCATAACATAAATCTAAATATTATTTTTTTATAAAATATAATTAATTTAATTTAAATATAATTATATCTTATTTTATACTATAAATTTATAAAAATATGTATATGAATAAATACATAATGTCATAAAATATAATTTATTTAATTATAATTTTGTTACAAATAATAAAATAAAAATTATAGAAATAAATATATATATAATCATAAAATATAATTAATTAAATATTAGATATTATATTTTTATTTTGGGACATCTTAATTGTATTAGTATAATTTAATTTTTAGATAAATATGAATTATTTTAATTATATATCTATTCCTATTAATATGTCCTTTTATGTTATTTTGTAAATTTAACTATTTCAACAGTTAATTTTATGAAACACTTCCTAAATAATCAACTAATTTATCAGCTATTAGTCATGAGCAATTAGTTATCTGTTATTTGTTATCTTATCAACTATTTACTAACTTATTAGCTATCATTTAATTTATCAACTATTTGTGCAAAATGGAGTCGTAATATATTGCTTTCAAATATCAATTTGGTCATCTACTCTCAATTATATTACTATATTTAGGAAATAATTATCTCCACATGAATTTGAAAATAATGCATTCATCACAATAAAAAATTACTTAACCACTATCACAGTTCCACATAGAATCTAACTTTTGTATTAAACAAATCAAATGATTAATGAATAACAAGATTACAAATAATGTCATATAGCATGCTAATATGAATGTGTCACATATTATGCAATAAAAAGAATGCACCAGGGTTGAAGGTTTTGTGCCTTCATAGGATTCAATAACAACCACTTCTCCAATTCCAAACAATTTTTTTGAACAAAAAAAAATGCTTATTTTGAAGAAACATACTTACCTCTTACAAAGAAAAAAGAAAACTTAAAATTGTTTCAATTTTATTGTCCTCTAAGGATAAAATATTATTATGAAAATAGGAAATTAAAAAAAAGGCAAAAACTTATTGTACCAATAAAAATGATGCTACAATACAAAAAAATCTTAGCGGTTCATTTTGTTAAGGCTCGCCACAATTTTGGTTGAATTATGAGTAGCATCATTTCTTAGTGATGTTCTGGTCTTTATCGAAAAGAAATTGAAAAAGAAAATCTTTGATAAATACTTAGTTTTCACTTGTTGACATATAGAAAGTAACATTCTAAACTACAGTCCACATCTATAATATTGACTATAATATTATTATTATTATAAATCATACACGGTAGTAGGCATCACAACCACAATTAATTTCGGATTATAATATGGTAAGAAGTATTGTGCATGTTGAAATTGCAGGAAAAGGAAAATACCCATCATATCCTTTCCAACTAATGATCAAAGACTAGAAAAAACTGACCCTACAAATATTTTGATAACATATGATTGATTTATGGAAGTGATTGTGATACTGTTAGGAAAAATTAATTAACTATAATTAAATATGGAATATACATACTTGATTTTGTCTTTCTGGATCCTGATGTTGTATCTCACCACACGATAATCAAGAACCACCTCTAGTTAGGAATTCTTGTTTCTGTCCACAGCAACTGCACTAAAAACCCCATACATTGTCTTGTAGAGAGAAGAAGATAAAAGAAAATTTCTCAAAAGGAATTTCTCTGGCTCTGTTAAAAATTGAATTATGCGTACTCACTTTTTTTCTTTTCGTCTCTTTGTTAATTTCTAAAGGGGGAATGGGTGGTTTCTTTCTCTCTCCCATTTTCCCACTTCTTGATTAGTTACCAAAACTTATTGATTTTAGTTTGTTTGAATTAAAATTCAAAAATGAATTAAATATTTATTTTAATTAAATAAATATTTAAAATATGATAAATATGGTTCACCCATTAAGAGTGTCTCCACATTCATGATCTTTAACTCACACATAATAGGATGAGCCACATCATATAATCTTCTTCTCTCTTCATGATTTTTATACTTAGTGCATTGTCGTGACCGCATGGACATGATGTCATCTCAAATGTTTTTGTACTAGAAATTCTTATATAGAATCAACATAAAACAATCCTTACTTCTAGTTATTTGTGTTATGCCTCATATGCCCTAGATTTTCCCATACACACTTTTCTTTTGCAAATCTAATCCCTCATGAGCTTTATTACAAGCTCAGATTGTCATTCGCATATGCATAGCGTCCATGCTTATGATGTTACCCAAATTAACTTTACAATGGATATGTCTCAGACATAGCATAATTGTGTATATATCAAAAAATCTTCCTTTCACCTGTATATCACTTTGATTTGAAACAACTGCTTTCCTAGTAATTTATCCTTTAGACTGTATATATCATGATCATAAGATGTACACTGAAGTAGCAAATACTGAATTATTTCTCCATGATATCATCCAAGTCAAAGGGTATCTTTGAAAAAAAAATTTCTTTTCTAGGACTCACACACCAATGAACCATGGATCTTTCACTTGCTTCCCATTTGCAGTTCTTTTTGCATATATGGTATGAATCACATGCTATGGTGTTCCCTTTATAGCATAAGGGTGTATATCAATTTTATTAGTAACACTGCACAGACTTTAGTTCAGGTACACTCAATACCTAACTTAAATTCTTCCACATCATTTAACTCCTTTTGACATCAATATGTGAAGAATTCATTGTCTGGCCACAGGTATTATGGAAGGTGGGAGATTCCACAATTCAATCCATATTTGTATTTCGGATCTCATCTTAACTTTACCTTGTTGAGGTGACATATTTTATTTTGTTTTGTGTTACTTCCCTACCAAAACACAACATTTCTCATAGTTATGTTGATGAACACATGTCTCATCTCCATCTCCACCCACTCCTCATAAGTGTCGGAGGTAATTGTTCGTGTGAGAGAACTAACCTTATCAACCTATACAACAAACTGGACATTTGTATACTCATACACATCTTATAACACTTGTAATTGAATGAAAAACATATTTTATTCATTTTAATTTTGGAAATGTTCGATTACATTCTATGCATACCAAGAGATTTTATATACTCAATATATATGTCTCTATGTATAGCCTTAGTAAAAGGATTTGCTATCATTTTTTGCATAGGAATGTGTTGGATGGTGACCTTCTTTTGCGCTATTGCATCTCTCATAAAGTGATACTTTGTGTCTATATACTTAGTTTTACTATGGTACTCTGGATCCATTGTATAGGCGACGGTTGCTTAACTATCACAATATATTAAGATAGGATTTAAATTCTCACCACAAATCCCTAGGTGTTCTATAAATCTTTTTAGCCATATTGCCTCTTGTACCACTGCAGAACATGCCACAAACTCTACTTCCATTGTCGATAATGTATTACATGTCTTCTTCTTGCTACACCATGATATGGCACCATTGTTTAGTAAAATGAGTAGCCTAATGTGGACTTTCTCTCATCCAAGTCTCCTGCCTGATCCGCATCAAAATATCTAATAAAGCATAAATCATCTCCTTGCTAGCATAATGTATAATCAATGGTGCCTTTTAAATATTTCAATATCCTCTTGACAGCTTTCCAATGTTTCTGTCCAGGGTTTGACTGGTATTTGCTTATGAGTCTAACCACATGACAAATATTCAGTTTAGTACACATCATTGCGTACATTAGACTTCCAACCACACTAGAATAAGGAACTCTATCCATTGATTTCTTTTCAAATTCATTTTGAGGACACATTTCTTGACTCAATGATTCGCTCTTATTCACAAGGGTATCCATAGGTTTGCAATCTTTCATATTAAATTTCTCAAGTATTCTTCATATATAACTTTCTTGAGAAAGAGAAACAAAATTCTTGGTGTGATCTTTAAAGATTTTGACTCCAAAAATGTAATATGCTTCATTCATGTCTTTCATCTCAAAATTCAAGGATAGCCATTCCTTAATAACCATAATCAAATTCATGTTATTCCCAGCCAATAGTATATCATCCACATAAAGGGATAATATCATAAGATTACTTTCAAGCCGCTTGATATAAATACAATGGTTTTGCTCAATCATTTGGAAGTCATGTGAGGTTATCACTCAATGAAACCTAAAATACCATTGTTTGGATGATTGTTTGAGTCCATAAATGGATCTTTGGAGTCTACAAACTTTTCTTTCTTCTCCTTTTTATATGGAATCTACTGGTTGTTTCATGTAGATTTCTTCATCTAATTCTCCATTGAGAAAAATGGTTTTTACATTCATTTAATGTAATTCTAAATCTAAATGTGCTACTATGGCCAGGAGTAATCTTATTGAATTAAAATGTACAATAGGTGAGAATGTATCATCATAATCTATTTCTTCCTGTTGTGTATATCCTTTTGCAACTAGTTGAGCCTTATACCTTTCAATTGATCCATCTGTCTTCCTTTTAATTTTGAGAACCCACTTGTTCCTAATTGCCTTCTAGCTAGATAGTAGGTCAACTAGTTCCTACACTTTGTTAGTTTTCATTGATTCTATCTCTTCTTCCATTGCTTTTTTTTCCAATGTTCCTTAGCAAGAGAACTTTGAGCCTCTTGAATTGCTTTTGGCTTTTCTTCATCTTGAGAAGTAACCATAAGAGCTTATCCTACAATTGAAAAGCATCTTTTGGTTACACTTCCTCTCTTACTTTTCCATAGTGGGGTTTCCTGTACCATATTTTCTCTAAATACAGTATTTTCACTCATTCTCTTAAAGCTCCCACTTGGTTCGGTAGGCATTCTTTGAAAGTTCCCACTTGGATAAGATAGATAAGATTCAATATTATTATCCATTTGATCCTATAACTTATGAAAGGTTACAGTTCAATCAATTTGTCCTCTATTAAGAAATTCACTTTCCAAAAATGTGGTATCTCTTGATTCAAGTTCTATTACTATTCCATCCTCATTTTCACTAATGAAAACATATCCCTTAGACAATTCTAAGTATCTTATAAAGATATATTTCTTCCCTCTTAGACCTAATTTTCCATATTTGTGGGAAGTATCATGAACATACATAGCAGACCCCCATGATTTGAGAATACTCAAATCAGGTTTGCGCTTTATCCGTAGTTCATAAGGAGTGGATGTAATAGATTTTAAAGGTACATAGTTAAGTATGAAGGTAGCTATCAAGATGGCATCTCCCCAATATGAAAATGGTAGATTTGCCTGTGCCATCATTGTCCTAACCATGTCTAGAAGAGTCCTATTTCTTCTTTTAGGTACTCCATTTTGTTATGGAGTGCCAGGGATTGTTAATTATCTTATTATCCCTTTCTTTTCACAGAGCTCTTTGAATTCGGATAAATATTCACATCCACAGTCAATCCTAAGTGCTTTAACTTTCTTTTCTATTTGATTTTTGACTTCATTTAAATAGCATCTAAAACATTCTAATGCTTCTGACTTATGCGAAATCAAATAGATATAACCATATCATGAGTAATCATTAATGAAAGTTATGAAGTACCAAGCTCTGTGTCTTGCCTTCACACTCAAAGGACCACACATATTGGTGTGAATTAGTTGTAATGGAGTTTCTACCCTAGTTCCTTTTCTAAATGATTTTCTAGTTGCTTTACCAGCTATACAATATTCACACAAGGACATTTCCAATTTTGAAATTAGGCCTACCAATCTTTCTTTTGCCAGTTTAATCATTTTATTTTAATTTATATGTCTTAGTCTAGTGTGCTAGGTGTCCATCTCAATATTTAAATTAGAAGTGGAAGCAGTAAAGCAATTAAAAGCAATGTTGTTAACAACATCCAAAATGACAAATCCATCGGAAATGAAGCCAGAACTAGAAAATACATCATCTTTAAAAATGTTAGCTACATTGTCATGAAAGTTAACTAAAAAACTGAAATTAAGTAAAGAACAAACAGAAACTAAGTTTCGTCAAATGTTAGGTGTATAAAGTACATCATGCAAGATTAAAGTTCTTCCTCCGTGTAAATCCAATTTTGCATGTACCAATGCCTTTGACTTCAATCCTTACATTGTTTCCAACATAAAGCCACCTGCTTTGATTTGACAAACGATGGTACTTTATGTAAGATCCTTGATCCTTACTCACATGGTTTGTGGCACTTAAATCCAAAATCCACAAAAGATGAGACTCTATTAGAAAAATAGCAATGAAAAAATATGAAAAATATTTGAAATCAGTATCTAGTAATACTTTATTTTGTTCATTTTGTTAAGTGCAATTTCAAGCAAAATGGAACATTCTTTGGCAGGCATAGCATTTAATCTTCTTGAGATCAAAGCACCTTGCCCTACGCTTTCCCTTTTTCTTCTTGAAAGTTTTCTTACCTTGAGAATTGGGCCCAGTTTTTCTCTTCTAGAACTTTTTGCCTTTCTTATATTTAGGCTTGAAATTGGAGGGACCTACTTCCTCAGCCATATATACTTGCCCAGAGGATCTATAAACCCCTAAACATTCAACCTCAACTTCTAGATGTCTTGCTACATCATTAAAAGTTACTATACTTTCATTGTGAGTCAGGTTGACCTTCATATGTTCCTAACTAGTAGGAAGTGATCAAATCACTACTTGCACTTGTTGCTCATTAGAAAGTGCATGTCCTGCCACTTTTAACTCATGAATCATATTTGACATTTCTCATAAATGTTGTTTCATTAGTGTATTATGCTAAAGTTTGTATGTGTCAAATTTGATTGCAAGTCTTCTCAATTTGGTGGCAAAAATACCACCAAAATTTTCTTTCAAAGCAATCCACATTCCTTGAGAAGTTGGGTAATTCTCATATTCACACATGAGGTCATCTGCCATCGCACTTAAAAGTGTAATGCGAGCAATGTTGTTCTTTTTCTTCCAAATAGTGTATGCCTCAGCATCTCTCTTATGTTAAGCCATGTTCCTAATTTCAAGTTCTAACATGACATTGTTTAGGACTTCTAGAGCATCTTGCTCTTCTAAGATGTATGATATTTTTCAATGCTAAATGTCCTAGTTGTCCCCATTGAATTTGTCACCCTTGTTTAATTCAGCAATTATATTTTTTATGGCCATTCTGTTAAAAGTATGAACATTTCCTATGAGTATACAATGTCATTTATTTGTATAGTTCTCACATAGAACAATAATGACACTACTTAGTTCATGGTCGGGAGTTTACGTCTGTCATACTCCTATCGCATGTTTACCTAAATACTATCATTATTTCCTATTAACATCATTCTGATGCAAACATAATACCTTGTGTCGCTTTTAAGTAAAAACATAATACAAGAGCTCCCACTTAAATGCAAGATTTTATAAAGGTAAATGTACATTAAACAAAAACATTTGATCATCTATCAAATAATGGATAGATCCAATAAACATTCAATAATGTTCTTAAAGTAATCTTAACAAACTAAGAGAAATAAATACATCAAAACAAAACATTCATAGTTAGTGTTTCTATTCTAACTTTCTATGCTGGTTTTAATGTCTTCAACTCTTCAAAATTGTTAAACAGTTTTGATGGATTCTTGGATTAAGTTGGGCCAAAGTTGTGTACATTCATAGCTTTAAGTGTAATCCCTTTTCTAGAGTGCTATGTCCAAAACATCTTACATTCTTCATGTTTTGGAATTGTGACATCAGGATTTTTTTTCTCCAATTGTTTTTGAAATAGCAGATTTCCTGTTGTCTTAATTCTTCCATGCATTTTTTCAAGTCAAGGTATTTGACAGGTCCTAGTGAATAGTCTTTGCATTTCCATAAGGTCTTTTTAATTGGTGTCCAGAAGTCATCATCTAGAATTACATCCATTAAGGTACGAAATCAAAGGTGATTAGGAAACACCTTTCCTTTACGGTTGAGATCTCTTTTTAGATCTTTGACTTCAAACCGAAAATTTTTATTAGGTAGTCTATGCGTGCATTTCTTTTATATAAGGAGTGCATGATTTCTTTTAGGTCTCTAGGAGTGTCAACCTAGTTTAATTCTCTAAGTTTTTCCCTTACCACACTCTCCATGAACCTATATAGATCATATTCTTCTTTGAACCATTGTTCCATGTTTGTTCCAAAAAATAGACATAAAATATGATTAAAATAGGATATTTTTGCCACTTTTTTGAGTCAAAACAGTGTCATATAGGCTTCAAAAATACACAAAAAATATACTAATATGTAGATCTCATTTTTAGAAAAATTTAGAGCCAAATCTTGCCTCCAAATGACACTGCACATGCCCACATGCGCTGCTATAACATTGCTATGCCAAAAAATTCTAGAAAAAATAAGTTTTTCACGTGCGACGATGTTACGTGAAGTACATGTGCCACCTTGTGCATGTTTTCTGGCCACCTGAGCCAACCAAGAATGGAGGAAAAATTTTGCTCTTTCTAAAAAAGTATGACACATGGCAATTGGGCTTTGGGGTGGACCCTAGTACTACCCACAAGAGTGAGGAGAGAGAGACCTTTTTTTTTTCTTTTTGAAAAAGCTTAAAACAACATGTCATTTTTTTATGAATCAAAATGACGTGTTGTTTTTGGGTCGGGTTAGGCACTCCACATGTCAAAACTACATGTCATTTATTGAATGGCCAAAATGACGTATTGTTAATGTCATCTTCTACCTCTGACCGAGTCAAACCCAACCCGGTTCGTGACCCAAATAGGTCTATTTGACTAGAATCGTATTTTGGCCATAACTTTGTATCCGGTGGTCCTTTTTAGGTTATTCAAAATCCATTTTTCTTAGAATTTGATGCTTTACAAATCTAGGCTACTTTTATGGCCTAAAAAAATAATTTTCCAATGGACCTAGTATCTCAAATGTTACAGATTTTATAGAGTTTTAGGTGTTTTGGTTGATTTCTAATGTTCAAGGATGTTTTATGTATGCCCCTTAACATTAAAACCATCCCTAACAATATTATTCTAAGAACAGCAGAATCATACAATAAATTTGCATTTATTTTGGCTAAAATTTCACTATACAAAAGTAAAATTAGGAATTATGCTTTTTGGCCAAAACAAAAAATTATCATATAAATACACAGTATGTGATAAATCATAGAGCATCTCATACATCATATACTTGCATTTAATGGTATTAAATACACTTGGGGAAATACAGACATCAGAACCAACTAGGCTTTGATACCAATGTTAGGAAAAATCAATTAACCATAATTAAATGTGAAATATACATACTTGATTTTGTCTTTCTGGATCCTGGTATTGTATCCCACCACATGATAATCAAAAACCACCTTTGGTCAGGAATTCTTATTTCTGTCCACAATAATTGCACCATAAACCCCACACACTGTCTTGTAAAGAGAAGAAGATGAAACAAAAATTCTCAGAAAGAATTTCTCTGGCTCTGTTAAAAATTGAATTGTGCATACTCACTCTTTTCCTTTTTATCTCTCTACTAATTTCTGAAGGGTGAGTGGATGGTTTCTTTCTCTCTCTCATTTTCCCACTTCTTGATTAGTTACCAAAACTGATTGATTTTGATTTGTTTGAATTCAGATTCAAAAAAAGAATTAAATATTTATCTTAATTAAAAAAATATTTAAAACATGATAAATGTGGATCACCTATTATGGGTGTCCCCATGTTCATTAGATATACTACTGATGCAGTAGTATAGCAATTCACTACCAGATTTCATTACAAATTAAGTTTAATTTTTTATAAAGTTAAATTTAACATGTTATATAATAATATATCAACACTCAAATATAATGATGCAGTGATACATCATTGCTTCAATAGTATATCTCAGTGATCTCAATTATTTTGTTTCACGTTATTAACATATTAAATAGATACTATTTAAAAAAAATCACACACAAGAGGCTTATTAAATTCTACTTCTTTGTGCAAACTGCAGAAGCAAAAGAAACCATTTTACAAGTTAACTTGTGCCAAGTTCCCAAATATTAAAAACTTCTCACTGGGAACGACCAGCATGCAATCCAAGTTATCTTTCAACACAGTAATTGTGTTCAAGATCTGCCCCAAAAAAATGAAACATCATATAAGTGGGTGTTCTCACAGACCCATCATCTCTAAAAAAAATTGTACCTTTATATATTCTTGGAAGTTTTATGAAAAATGTTCACATTTTCCTCAACTCTCTCATTAGAAGCTATATTTTATATAAGATACGAAAATTTTTTGAAGAAATTTTTAATACAATTTTAAATGATAGAATCATAATTTTGTATATATTTGTTAGATACGGAACTCATACACACTTATAACCTTTTGTGAAATTTTCAAAATTTTATATAAAATGTTGCAATTTTCATAATTCTTACATTAAACTCATATAAGGGCTTGCAAAAACTTTTAAGCAAAAATTTTTTTTGATGGTACATCAGTACTGGAAATTTAATATTATTTCTATGCAATTTCTCTCATGTATTTTTTCTTTTATAAAATCAGTGGCAATATGCATCTCAATTTAACTTAAAAAATTTGACATCAAATTTGACATTGAAAATAAAAAATAATACAACATAGTAAAAATTATATAAAATTAGTATTAAATTTTCATTATTAGCATAATCATAGAAAATTTTCGGGTAGAAGGCAATAGAATTTAGATGCATGTTATGCATGGGTCATGATTGACATAAGTGGTTAATTATATATATTAACTTAGAATTTGATTGATATGAGTGATAGATAGACTTTGAGTTGATAAAACAAGCACAATTCTTAAGTCTTGAATAGGAAACTGCTGTTATCATCAAACACTATACAAAGACAAACTACAATTCCACATAGATAAAGAAAGCATGAGAGAGCAAATATACCAACTTGTTGTGAACAAACACCAATGCATGGAAAGAAGCCAGAATTTCCATCGTCCATGCGCCTCTCGACTCATATCAGCTTCTAGCTATTTCTTCCTTCCAACCAAGCAACCCTAGGAAATTCTCATAATCAAGTAAATAAACAGTTATAAACCAAAATATGGAAAACTCTAGCTACAAATGAATATTCATGTAAAAGAAACATCAGGTTAAATTTCATCACATACCATGTCGGGCTTGAACATTGACAAACTCACATGCACCATGAGGAGACTCAGATATCATGCTAGCTACAACAAAAATTTTTGCAAGCTCTCAGCAAAAAAGGAAGGAAAATCCATTTACATTGAACTTTTTGATTGTTCAAAATATTTAAGGACAAATTAAGCCCGTGCTTCTTTCTAACCATAGGTGACATGAATGAAATTTTCAGAATAGAGTAGAATACAAAAGATAATGGTGATGACCCCATAAATTTCTTAAGAAATTAACATTGTCAATTAAAAAGGAGATGGGCAGTCAACACAAATCTGTAGCACATGGGAGCTACAGTTATAATACAAGATGATTTGATTATGACAGATCAACTTTCTTTGCTCAGATTGAATCCATTGTGCAAATGACCGTGCCTTCAACTCCTAATCTTGCGCATTTTACATATCTAAAACAATGAATTAATAAACCAAAAATAATGTCGCTATCATAGAATTGGTCACGAGGATAACCCACATGCCTCATGTCATAAATCATGCAGTGCGAACGAAACTTATAAGAAACTGTAATAATTATAAATCATGCAGTGTGAACATTTAGATAACAAACTTATAAATCGTGCAGCGTTAAATATCATCTCCTTCTTTGGTAGTATAATATTTAATTTTTTATTAAATATTTAGGATAATTTTCAATAATCATCCAATTCAAATTTATTATCTAAACGTATCTATTTGTCATAACAACTTCATAATCAAGCACATATTGCCGTGTAAATTGTATGCGTCTAACACTATATTGACAAATGCCGCAACTGTAATTATATAATGATTGAAGATCTAACAATTTTCCTTATGTGTGCTACACAGCTCGATACTGAAATTTTATCCAGAGAAATCTTTAGAAGGTTCCCAGTTTCTTCTAGTAGAACTAGCAAGTTCTCTGTTGGCTCTTAATAGGACTAAGGTACGTAATACCTGAATATATAACAAACTTCGGTTACATGAGCTTTTTTAATCAAAGGATCAAAGTCTGGAGAAAAAAAAAGAAAACAATATAACTATAAGATGAGTTACACTAATCCTGATCAAATCAGATAACGTAAGTAAATCCATGGTCTCGAAATTTAAATTAAATAAGAAATTGTTTAAACATTTTTGTTTGATAAAGTTTTCTAGTCATTATAATTTTTGTTCAATGTGTTGTCTTTATATAATAATTAGATTGACAACTCATCAAACTTTCAAACTTAAAATTTGATAAGAATTTAACTTTTATCAATAGTAAAAAAAGGTTTTAATGAATGTGTTTTAATTTTCTTTTAATTTTTTAAAAAATTTAGAATCGAATCAAATAAAATATAAGAAATTAGTTCTTTGACAATGTCAATTCTTTACTATTAGTCAAATAATTTTAAACACTTTCTAAAAAATTTTGAATACTTTTAAAAAAATTTACAGTTTTTTATGAACGAAACAATTATTCACATTTAGCACTAGTAATTCTTTATTTTTATAATTAAAATAAATAAAAATATTAGAATTGATCATTAAATCTTTCCTTAATAATATGAAATATATGCACATATTTTTGTTAAGCTACTTTTTATTATTTATTTTAATATTATTAATGATGAATAGGATAGATAATTATAATAAATATAAAAATAAAAAAAACAATAACACTGATTATAAAAGAATCCGAGGAAACTTTAGACAGAAAATTGTTCTTGGATTCTGTTCGCGGAGCCGGAGGAAGTCGTTGCAGGCAATCACTCAGTCAATAGCTTTAATAAGGTGACATTGATGCTTGTTAGATAATTATAATTCAATAATCTCAGATTGAAAATCATGCAGTGTCGCCAGACTGAATCACACAGTTATGCCGGTATTATATCATATGGATCCTTCCCATGTGCGCAAGCAGACGGTTGCATTTGGAGAAGCATTTGAAGATCTCATGGGAAGAATCTCAGCGACTCAAGAAATGAAACAGAGGTGAAGGGGGATGCTCGATGACGTTGCGAATCTTTCTCGATATTCAACAGCTTTCCCTCAAGTTTCAATCTTGGATGGATTAGGAGAATATTTTACTTAAGATATTCATATAATTTTTTATTTGACAATAACATTCTTAAAATGAAAAACTTTTATTTCAAGCATTGAAATCAACTAATCCACCTTAAGAACGGCCAAAAACGGATATATATATATATATATATATATATTGTTTTGCAGGATGAAAACATGCTTGTTTTATTAACTCAGTTAAATTCTAAGTTAATTCAACTCATCCTTGCTTGTCAGTAAAAGGATTTTTCTTTACCAGTTTACCAATCTTTTGCCAAAGGATGCTACCTGTGGAATGTTACACACGGCAAAATGGAGAAGGCGAGAAGCTAGAATGAATAAGCCACGACTAAGGGAACAAGTTCATCCACTAGTTCCACCAATCTCTCCAAATCTTCCTGTGGTCAATGGACGACATATAAAAATGGCAAATCCAGACATAATGTTAATTTAGAAATTTTAGACTCCGTTATGCTTAAAGTTGCGTAGTTCCAAAATTAATTTAGGAACCTTACCCTCCATCATATTTCAAATTATGTGAGTGTTTTGTGTGTTTAAAAAAATAATAAATTTTGAAAACTCAGTTGCCTCAATGATTTTTACCCATATTCATCCAAATTTTGGCCATTAACATCAATTCTAACAGTTTCACTCATAAGTATGCAATTTTTTAAATGATAGGAATAATCAAACAATTATATATATTAATCCATAATATATATATATATATATATATATATATATATATTATGGATTAAGATCTAGATGCAGCGGTAGGTATAAAAGCATTAAAAAAAATCAAATCCCACTAAAACAAAAAACTCTCGATTTATTAACATGCAATTTTAGTCCAAAAAACATTCAAAAATTGATCTTTGGATGGAGCTGAATGTATAAAATCTTAAAAAATCATCAAGTGTCACTTAAACCAATGACTCTTACTTTAAAAAATTGAACTTTCAATCTATCAGAAGGTATAAAATTTTCAAAAACCATCGAATGTCACTTAAAGTAAACTCCACTTGAACCAAAACTATCAATTTATTAACATGCATTTTTAGTCCAAAAATATTAACCAGATCACTCAAGGATCAAATAACCAATCTGACCCCCTATTCAAAATTATGAACCGATTACTATTTTCTTACACGTCTTAAGGAGCTTATAACTTCAGTCATGATCTATTTGGCCTCGGCATGGTTTTCAGGATGATTGTTGGAGGACCAAATGTTAAAGAATGAAATTTTATTTTAATATATGTATATTAAAAAATTGTTTTAATGCATACTAAAAATTTATAATTGTTTTATTAAAAATAATTGTAATTTTTTGTTAATTTTAATGCAAGATGTTGAAAATTTTAAAAATTGCAAAAAGACTATAAAACATTAAACAATATTACAGATGTTTATTTATAGATTTTGTAACACACAAGTCATATCGAGACTTTTATAAAAGAAAAAGGTTTTAGTAAAAACTTATAAACTTTGTAAAAATATAATTATTTTAATAAGATTTTTAATATGTATACATAATTTTATAAATACTTATCAAAGTTTTACTAAGAAAAATTTAAATAATAAATTCAAAACAAACAGCAAGTGTTAATTTTAGAGAAATTATATTATGTATGTAATATAAAAATTACAAATAAAATTTTACTGTAAAAATAGTATTTGGCTCTATTTCACATAACTAACTAATAAATTAGGTGATAATTGATGAGTTAGCCAATAGTTAATAAGTTAACTTATAGTTAAAAGTTGATAACCAATAAGTTAGTTGATTGCATAAAAATATATATGTAAAACTAGTTGAAATTATAAAATAACATAAAAAATATAATAGTAATTGATTAATAAATTTAAATAATTCATATTTATCTAAATATTAAATCATATTAATGCAATTAAGATGCTCAAAATAAAAATATAATATATAATATTTAATTAACTATATTTGATAAATTTATATACTTATTTACTTACATAATTTTTATTTTATTATTATTTATAATAGAAGTGTGATTAATTAAAATATAATTAGTTATGTTTTATGATATTACATATTTATTTACATTACTAAATTCTCTTTCACATTTGTTACCAAAACTCTCATTCATCTGGAGATAAGTCATTAATAATTCTTTCTATTCTTTCATCTTCTAGTCCAAGTAAATGAACCTCTTCAAGCTCTGCAATGAGCTCAAGCCTCCTTAAATTCATATCTCTTGCATCCAAAATTGCGAAATCAATCATTTGGTAGTCTGTAGCTACATGATGTTCAACCATCTATTTTGTTCCACTCAACCCTGGATCTGAAGCCCTAGGTAAGAGACTCTTCATGTAACATTTACAAGCCGTGACTTTGTGTGCCCCAACTTGACTCACTCCATTAGCAAATAAGGTGCTAACATTATCATCCTTGCTGGATTTGATGATAATCTGCCTAATATTGCATTGTATGCTTAGCTCCCAGCATCCACAACTAGGAAATTCACCTTCAAGCCTCGAATTTCTGGCAGGATTCCGATTGTTATTCTTAATGTCTATTCACTTAACTTATAGCTGCTTACCCAAGAAACCAATCAATACATCATTATATGGTTTTATCATTGCATTTTACAAATTCAACTTACTTGTTGTGTGAAAACAAAATATCTACAAAACTCCCTTAATCCACTAGTATTCTCTTCATCTAAAATTTATAAACGAGTTACAATCGGACCCTTAAGGCCTCTTTTAATGTCTCCAAAACCCCTTTAAAGAATGAGATCATCTTGTATTGTTGTTTTTGTGTCTTAAATCCCGCCTCCACTTTCAAAACCTAACAAGAATGTCTCTTTGTGGCATTTTTAGATTCCCCTCTACTTGTAAACCATATTGCGATGGTATCGATTTTTCCCAAACATGAAGGTGGGTTAACATTGGCTAGGCCTTTCCTATCATTTATAAGCAATTAGTTTCTCTCTCTCTCTCCTTTTCTTCTAATATGATGCTTCCTTATTTCTTTCTATAATGCCCTAGACACCTTGATCTAATCAATTTTTCAAGTTCATCCTTTAAGGAAATACATTTATTGATGTCATTCTCATAATCCTTTATGAAATCTGTAATACTCTTTTTCATTAATGTATTCCTCAACCTTCTATAAAAGGTCATTCACGGTTGTTATAGGTTTCTTAGCCAAGGATAAAGAAAAATGGCTTAATTAGAGGTCAGCAATAACTTGATGAACAACTAAACCTTCATTCAAATCCTTGATCTCTAATACCAAAGTGTTGGAATGAGCCAAATACTACTTTAATGTCTATGTTCTTACTTGTTGAAAGTTTAACAAAGCGATTAAATTTCTATTAGGACTCTACAAGTGGCAAAGTGAGTAGCAAAAATGCTAGACAATTGTCAAAAATTGTATATGAAATAAGGTTGTAAACCATTTAATAATCAAAGTTTGGCATGCTTACGCATTGTAGAAAAGGCCCTACACATGATAGTATCAAGTGCACTAGTTAATAGCATACATTATTGTAGAATTGTTAATTAATGTTAGTTGATAGATGTTAGCTTACATTATCATCAACTTTTATTTTGATGTAGTAGCATTTTTGAAAATATATGAAAACTTAAGATAACAAACAAGAATACGACCAATGCATGATAATGTTAGGAACCTTACTACATCAATTATAAATAATCAATGTCTAAATCTTTATGTGAAAACTTAGGATGTTCGTTTTTCCTTAATTGTCATTTAAAAAGTATTTCAAAAGTCTCTCTTAAACATCCCTTTGCAATTCCATTGGATAGGATGTCAATTTTAATCAACAAAGCAAAGTCTAAGCCTTTAATTAAGACATTGGGATTTTTAGTAACCAACATCTAAAAGGCATTTCAAAAGTATTTTTGGAAAAGCAACTATGAGGTTCATTGGAAACATAAGCTTCAATGAAAACTACAAATGCATAGGAAGAGCAAATGTCTATTGTTTTCTTATAAATTTTCCCTCTAACTCTTACTTTTCATATGAAACACTTTTAACATCTAACTATGTAATATTCTATTGACATCTATTCGAGAACAGACCATTTTCATCCCTTGAGTATCCAATATGCTCTCATAATTAATGTGGATAAAAATAAACAACAAACTAAAATTTGCATCTATTATGATAATTTTGATACATATTGATTTTATTGTACTCTCACTCCACTTTCATTAAGATAACGTCCAATGGAAGAATTATAACCTTTGGTTCTCATATTATATACTCTCTTGATTAAAATGGAATAAAATTGAAATGGAAGAGCAAGTAGATAATGATTTGATACTTAATGGTTCTTCTATACTATCACTTCACTTTTATATCGCCAAAGTGCACAAATTGGAGAAATTTAAGCAACAAATTGGAATTTGCATCAATAATAAAGATTTTGATACATAGTGATTTCACTACTATTTTTGTGTATTCATGTAGACATATAGTTTTTTTTATTGATGATTTATTGTAATTATTATGTATAAATTTGCTGATATTATTTCCCTTCACTCCTTTGTTTATACTTTCATTCTAAACAGAGCAATGATAATTAAAATTGTATAAGTTATTTTTCTTTGTTCCTCTTTAGGTTGTTTTTATGTCAAAGAATTTGAATTTCATAGATTATTAAAAAGAAAACATCAAAACAAATATAACTTTCTATATTAAATTAGTTCAAAAATAACTTTTTTTCATATTCAAAATTTTAACTTAGATATGTTGCAAAATTTATATAAAAAAAATCTCAATGATAAGGTGTCAATGAAAATGCTTATAGCATTAGTTGTTTAAATGACAAAAATATAAAGTTAATCAAAAGGTCTCTGTTGAAGAAATGATGAGCATAAAATTATTGATTTTAGGATTAACTGATATCCAATATGATGGCATTTCCTCTAAAACTAAAGAGTCTAAATAAATAGAATTGATGAAGAATTCCAAATGAATGGAATTGAAGATGACTAAATAAATGGCATACATCTAAATGAAAGGCTTTATGTAGAGGTTTAAATGAATGAAACTAAAGATTACTAAATAGATGATTGAGGAACTTATGATGTCAGTTCTTATAATAGTTCATCTAAAGCTAACAGTCAAACCTATGATGTCATTTTTTTTTATTAATAACAAACGTCTATAGTGGGAAAGCTCAAAAATTGAAAGGCACATTGAATTGCATTTATAAGGTTATGTGAAACTATGAAAAATTAACACATTAAAATTTTTTCTACAATTAATCATCATCTAAGGATAATTTAGTTATTGTAATAGTTCATGTCAAAAGTTTACACATCAGATGTACTTGACTAATGTCTTAAGATATACAATTAGCACTTTATTGTGATTAAGATGTGAATTTGTTATTAATAACCAATGTCTAATGTTTTCCATTTACTAATATCCCTCTTTGTCATTTTGAAACAAATTGGGGATACAACAAAAAAAATGGAAGTTGTAGGCCATCATATTCGGAATTATCGAGCAAGTGAGAGGATTGCTAAATCTATTAAAGTCCCATTTAGGGACCTATACTTTGGCCATGAGTACAAGTATTCATTAAGGTATTTAGATGGGCTTCAAGTAAGAAACCTTCCAAATCCTTTGTAAAATTCTTGTGCTTACTACTGAAATGTGGTTATAAGTCCCTATAGGAAAATTTAAGAGATTTTATAACTTTCTCAATAGCCTTAGTAGTAGTTAATATAACGATATGCATCCACCATCTTAAAAGTCATCTCTGTTGATGGATTCCAAATGCCATCCATCTCGATCTCAAATCTCAAATCTCAGAAGTGTTATTGTTTATATCAAAAGAATGTAAAAAATACATTGCAAAATGATGATAAATTGTAGTTAAAAGAAGCAACATGTTCATTTTTACGTTGATAAACTTGTTTTTAATGCATGAGTGGTGATGATGCTTTTTCTCATTATAATTTATCATCACATTGCAACCATCTATACCTTCCTTCTCAAAAGCCGTCAATATTGGTTTCTATCAAGAAAACAAAAGGATGGGTTACAAAGTAATGATAAATTTTAGTGAGAAGAAGTACTATTATCATTCATACATTGATAGATTTGTGTTCATTGTAATCATCTACAGCCTTTAACTCAAAAGCTATTAAACTATATAAAGAAATTATGAGCAAATGATACTCACTTTTTCTTTTCATTTTTATGGGGTGTCTTGTATGTTTATTGTAAATGAAAAGTCTGATGTTCATTGTAAATAATAGTTTTTTAGTTGTATATGTCAATGTAATGATATAGAAACGAATAAAATGAAAGAATGTATTTTTCATGATAGATTATCTCTTCATTTGTTTCATTTGCATTTAATTCATTATTTTTCTATTCAACTGTATAACAAAAGTGCTGTAATGTAAAAAAGAATATTAATGCTATCAATTTCACTTCGAATAAATTGAATTAAAAATGTAATAGATTAGATAAAAAATGATGCCAACGTTCTTTAAAAGATTTAAACTTAATATATGTTTATTGTTGCATGTATATTTATGTAATATATACAAATTGTGTTTTAAATTTTGATTTAATATATATATGATGTATATGTAAATTGTAAATTCTAATGCATATGATATATATAAGTGAATTAGCTTTATTCTGATATACTTGTTTGTTATGTTTAACCATTCTAGAAAAGTTTTAGGATTGTTCAGAAATGGGATGGAAAAAGTTACAAAGCAAGGGAAAAGAAATCTATTTTTTAATAAAAAAATTCATTTATTATGACATCGGCTCATATATGGTAATTGATGTTAAACATTACTCAATAGGATGATATCATTGTATTAAAAATGATGGTATTTTTTTTTCTAATTCGATGTTTAATATTTAACTCTAGACATGGATTTTTTCTAGTAACCAACATAGAAACTTAGGCTTTGAATGTGAATTGAAAATGAAAAGGTTGAAAAATGGCACAAGTTTAAAATAAAAAGATTAAACATGGCACCATTTTGTAAATTTCTCCCCGAAACTCTTCTAATCCTAAAATGATTCTTTATACATCTAACAAGACATGCACTCACTCTAATCTTATGATGATTCTTTTTAGTTGTATATTTTTGTTCACTAGTTATTTTACAAAACTAAACTTCAATTAGCTTGTGACTAAATATGTAAGATTTAACACTCACTAGAAAAGCAAAGAACATAAAAGTAAGGAGATTTTTACTTTTTTCTTTTTGCAATTTAGTTTCTAGTTTCCTAATCAATCCCATTTTGTTGCCTATCATTTTGATATCGCTTTTATAAGTTTATATAGATAAGAAATTTGATCTCATTCATCTTTTTTAGTATCCTACCATATTATCTACTATTTATGTACATGAAAATGTATAATATTATACACTAATTTTTCATTAATACTCATTGCATCTACAAGTATTGTATGCCAAAGGCTTTTTCTAAGGAACCTCTAATTAAGGTATTATATACAACCTTTCACCATTTGCAATCTTTTGTATTCAATATATTCTTTAAAATTTTCTTAAATTGAGATTCGTTAAAGTTAGAGGAGATATTGGCTTCTATATCTTGTTAAAAATATAGAGGAAATAGGGAGGACAAAAGAGTAAGGAATAGGGATTAGAGTTTAGGCAAGGAAGTAAGGGACTAAGGGATAGGGTTTGGATGGGTGGGTAGATGGGGTGAGGGTGGAGATGGGTGGGACATAATACATCAATTATGAATAGAAACTAATATTGTATTATTGAAATTAAATGTTAGGTGTTTGAAAACTAATGAGAATTAATGTTGTTTTCCTCCATGATAAGTTGAAAAATGATGTTAGTTGTTTTCAATAAAAAACTAAAATTATTATTATATTTTACAACAGCTTTAAAATTGACAATAAAAATACATATTCAATGGCTCCATATTAAACTAGGTCAGTTTTTTATGTTAAATCCTCTAAATATCTAATATTAATCAGCTGCTTTGTAATAATGATAGTAGCACAAAAACCTTTAAATTGCTCTTAGTGATCCATTGATCCATCATAAACATCTAAGTGGGTAAATTGTCTTAAAACTACATGGAAATAGTGCACTCATGACATCAATGGTAAATGGGTGGGATTGATCGATAGGAGTAGAAGGTTGCTATTAGGATGCGATGCTAGGGTTTAACAAATCATAATGTTTATAGGTTTGGTAAGTAGGGGTGGTGAATACACTGGTAGTTGTTCAAGTGGAAAAAAATGCCACTAATTTTGATGTACGGAATTTGGTGCACTGCAGATGTGATAGTGATGGTGTTTAGTTGAATGAATGTGATGAACAATGGATTTGAGGAACTATGATGTAATTGGGGTGATATATGGCCAGGGCTGTTTTTTGCTAGTTTGTGGAATTTTGCTGGGTTTTGAGCTTTCACTCCAACTAATGGACCTCTTTAGCTAGAGCATCTACTTGATTTCTGCTTCCATTGGCATGATGCTGCAGCTGCTCTAAGCCAAACCTCTCCATAAAAGAACAAGAGATTTTTGTAGCATCCTTCTAAGTGCCTAGTGACATGCTATCCGATTGAGACATTGTGCTAAGAAGTGTGCCGTAAGAGCCATAGAGATGACGCCAATAACCAAACTTTTACAAAAAAGGGCCTGGCAAAGATAACGTGCAGTATTACAATATAATAGTACAATGTATCAAAGGTCCATCAGCCCCAAAGGGGAAAGGAAAACCCCTTTTTATAGTCCAGGATTACATGAGCAAAGGTGTGAGACGTGGCACCCGTGGTGCAAGATCCGAGAGATACATGACTTCAATGTGGTTTCTTTGGCCATGTGTCCCGTTAGTTATGCTGGTTGGAAAGTGATTCTTTTTGGTTGTGCAACCTAAAGATGACACCATTCGCCCAAGTAGTCCCTGCTATCCAAGCGGACAGGGAAGACATGGTCCATGTGGCTTGTGCCAACCTGTCCGCTCAGACAGGATAGCTTTGTTCATGTGAATTTGGGCCAACAGGCCCATGCCTCATGTGGGGGCACTATTCCATGCATGGGCCAAGGCCTTGTAGTAAACAAGTCTTGTCCAGGTCATCTGATATGTTATTATTGGTGTCGATTAAAATTTAAATAAAAAATGATTTTGACAATATCGCATTTTATTTTTAATTTCAGTAACACTTATCTGACTTGTATAGTAATTGTATTTATCATGAGGCAATTGCCCACTTCCAAAAAATAAAATTATATTCACACATATTAATTGTAATCATTATCAATTAAAAGAGAATTTTTATATTAAACAAATAAAAAATTTGGAATATGACTTATTATATATGATAAAATAAATGAGGGAGTATATATCAAAATAATATTCTATTTCATTTAAATATTTTATTTTTTAAATAATTTAAAATTTTATTTTTATACGTTTATATTATCTCTGTAAACTAAAATTTCTGATGATGCCAGAGTGTGAAACCAAAGACAGAGGGGCACGTACAGCCTTGGCTACAAGCCGAATGCTTTATATTCGCCTATTCACAAATGTCTAAAATTACATTACTCCGTGACTATGACGAAATGCTAACTCCAAACCATGTTTTGATTGGAAAACACTATCATTGGTGAAAGTTGTCATCAAAGTCAGCCATCCATCTTCCCTGTTGACTACGACGCAACCTGGTCAATTATGATTTATTATTAAAACGACCCTCGTTCCATCACATGGCATTAAAAAAAAATCTTATTTATTTGTATGGATTTTCAAACCGTGAGAAAAAAACGACTTACTTTTCAAAATAGAGAATATTCTTCTATATATCACACGGTCCACGTTTAAAATTAATTAAATAAACTATTTATATCTTAATATATTATAATTATAAACCTATCCAAAATGAAATTATTTTTCTTGTAATAATATAAGTGATTAAATCACTAAACACACAAACGTAAAATTCTTGAATCAAATTCAAAATGTGGAGGAGAACAAAACTTTCAAACTATATAATATCCAACATTAATTAAATCTGCTCAGCATAAAAGGAAATTATTCTTAAAGAAATATATATCAGTCTAAGCAAATGGACCATGAACTGGGGCAAAGCCTTATTGTAGGGTGGGGGCTTTAACCACCCCAAAGTTGGGAAATTTTCATAAATTTCTCTACAATGTTGAATATTTTTTAAGAAATTCTAGGTACGCCCCCCAAATTTAATATTTTTTTATAGAAGCCCTTAATATATTACACTTCAATCCCTGCAAAATTTCTATCTTAACTTCACCCTGACCATTAATCTCATGGTTGATGGTACCGATTTTTCAAAATTTTATTCCATTACAATTGCATACTTTTACAATTGTCCATGATTTTGTTAGCATGATCTATAACCACAATTTAAAATAATAACTATGAATGCCTTGTTGTAGGGTGGGGTGCTTTAGTCGCCCCAAAGTTGGGGAATTTTCATAAATTTCCTACATTTTTAAATACTTTTTAAGAAAATTTAGGTATATGTAGCCCCCATATTCAAAGTATTTTTATAAAATTCCTTAATATATTATACTTCCGTGTCCCCAAAGTTTGTCTTTTAACTTCACCCCTCACCATTATTGTCATGGTTGATAGTACCAATTTTTCAAAATTTTATTCCATAACAATTGCATACTTTTACAGTTGTCCATAATTTTGTTAGTGAGATCTATAACCACAACTTTAAATAATAACTATGGGTGATAAAATTAAAATAATTATGTTGATAGAAACAAGTCGAAGTAACTATTCGAAAATTATGAACCAAAGCAGATGTTTAGATGTCACTCTTTATTTTGAAAAACGAAATACATATATATAAATTTGTGCCCCTTCCAGAGCATCGGATAAAGTACCTTACTGTATAAATAAGGATATTGGATTTGTTTAGTATAGTGATGAAAATATAACTAATTATTCATTGACTTGTAGTGTATAATAATCGGGATTTTTCTCTTACTAATGGCATGACATTTAATATTGAATATTTTTCTAGAATGATAATTGGTTAAAAGCTTTTTAGTGAAAAAAAATATAATAAAAAAGTTACAAAAAATAATTTATTATTTAATTATAATTTTTTTCAATAAAAATCTTTATACTAATTATTGTTTGAAAAAGCAATCCTTATTGAAAATCATGTCACTGGTGAGAGAAAAATTATAATTATTATACACTATAATCAATTTCTAATTAATTATATTTTCATTGTTATACCAAACAACCCCACAATAATCATAATATAATCTATTCGTATATTCTACTGCTTGGTACAATCAGTAGGTGCAAAGGAAACCTTTTTCCCTTCAAGATCATACTCCACCAGAAAATTAGTCTGCGCAACATTCCCAAAAATCGAGAGATTTTCAGCGGGGACAGCCAATAAGCAAACCAAGTTCTCATCCACAACTCCAAACATATTCCGAGGTGGCAACGTAACATCAGCATCTGTGAAATGAAACACCAGACTGGGAATCTCCATGCCCGATTTGTATTGAAAACACAACTTGAATTGGTCAGGAGGATTCTGCACTGGCTGAGCTCCAATGGCTTCCCTAACCCCGGCGGCTAGGGTTTCATAGAAATCTGATTGGAGAAATGTTAATGTTGTCCCCGAATCGATGATGATGTTTCCGTCCCTTTGGCCAGTCGTTACCGTCTTCTTTCCAACGGTGACCCCGTCAAGGTTAAGGTAGTAATAGTTCTCTGAGGTTTTGGAAATTAATGGAGTTGAAACGACCCCATTTCCGGATATGGCCGCTTCGTCCCCGAATTTCAGTTTGCTGGTTGAGGTTGACGAGAATGGAAGAAGGCAGTAGGAAAATTTGCGGCCAAGTTGATCACCCAGCTGAGAAACCAAGGATAAAGAACCACTTCCAAGACCCACAATCCCTGTGTTCGTGGTTTGCGTTGCTTTGAACTCATTATTATGTCCACAACCAAAAGCAGCCTTAGGAAATGAAGATTGACCGCCATTGGAACCAAAGTTGATGGACTCAGTGGCCAAGTCTCCGATAGTGAAGGTTCTGTCCCCATATGAATACTTGTACCTGCGACAGTTAAGAAATTTTAGCTTTAGTAGTTAAATATGAAAATTAGGATTATATACGGTATTGCTCACTTCATATTCACATGATATGAGGATTGAAGTTATCAACCATCACATTCTCAATTGGATTAAAAATATATACTATTAATTTAATGATAATAAAATAATAAAAATATTTAAATAATTTTAATTTAAATATATAAATTTAAAATATTTAAATCTCTATTTGCTATCTTTTATCTCTACAATAAACATATTGATTAATTCAAAAAATTATTAGTGGTGCTTAATTAATTTTAATATTTTTTATTATTTTATTGTCATTAAATTAACAGCACAATTTTTTTATTAATAGAGATATATAACGGATTATGTATATACAATATGACCCTTAAAGAAAGTACAATTTAAAAAAAAAGATTGAGAAGATATTGATACAAGCTAGGTACATCAATCTAATAGTAAATTAGAGAAACCACATCAATTTCATGTAAAATTAGAAATTTGTATTTAGTTAGCAATTTAAAGTAGTTTTTTATTTTCTTACGTACAAATTTAATATAACCGAAATTTTAGCTTTGCTTCGATGTAAATATCATGTATAAGTACCTGCAAGCACTAGAAGTCCCACAACGATATAATGGAAGGGAACTGCACTGCTGTGAGCTACAAGGAAGCGTCGTGAAAGTTGAAGATTTCTTAGGATCAAAGGCGCTTTGTGGGTTGCACTGGCCACAAGGTAAGCATGGCACCCAAATAAGGTCACTTCCTGTATCTGCAACAGCCAGAAATTCTACAGATGGAGTGCCGATGGAGATTTTCATCAGATAATCTCCTCTATTCGGAATTATAATGGTTTCTGCGGCTTCGTTTTCGACTGCGAAGGGATCGAATCGGTTGACTCGGGAAATCGAGCGCAAGGCAGCATTTCGAAGGATCTCCTGTGGAGTCATGGAGGAGTTGTAGAAGGGTGATAATGCCGAGTCACGGTGAATTAGGTCAATGCTGAAACCTCTAGGTGGTTTAGCATCAGCACAAGATGTAGAAGAGAATAGGAATAGTGAGGTAAGAAAGATTAATAGAACTTGCATGGTTGAAATTACTTGAGGAAATTAAAAATCTTGGAGAGGAAAGGAGAAGCAAGGATTGTTGAGAGAGGCATTCTTGATGTGTATCTAGATTTATAGAACAAGCAATTGTGGAACGAGAAATCATTGTATACTAATTACGCTACATATCATTAGTCATAATTGATAAGTGAAGAATAATTGTCAATTTTTATAATTTCTAACATTTTAAAAATTGAAAAAAAAATAAGTTTAATATACACGAATACCACAAAACTAATAATTATATTTCATTAATTTAAGCTTTGTTCCACATAAGTAACTGATAAGTTAGCTGATAATTGATAAGTTAATTAGTAACTAATAAGTTAACTAATAAATGATAACTTATAACCGATAATTGATAGCTAATAAGTTGGTTAAAATATTTCATAAAATTAGCTATTAAATTAGTTAAAATTATAAAATGATATAAAAAATATATTAATAGAAATAGATATATAATTCAAATAATTTATATTTATCTAAAAATTAAATTAGATTAACATAATTAAGAAGTTTAAAATAAAAATATAATATTTAATATTTAATTAATTATATTTTATAGACTTATATATTTATATATATATATTTTATTTTATTATTTATTATAAAATTATAATTACTTAAAATATAATTAATTATATTTTATAAAATATATTTAGATTTATATTTCAAAGGGCATAGGTTGTAAATCAATAAAAAGAAAAAGAGAGATTTGAAAAAAATGTAAAGAGATAATAGCTTATAAGTTATAAACTATTCTAAATATCTTATTAAATCAAAACTTAATTTTTTTAATAAGTTAGTACAAGAAATAATTCTAAAGATTAGCTTATAACTTATTGATCAGATTAATAAATTATAAGTTAACTTATTTATTATATGAAATGGAGCCTTATTATATATGACCTTGGTTTTAAATTGTTTACAATTGCTAGTGTGATTTTGTCACAATTGGCAAAATTGCGAGAAAAGGCAGAAAAATATGACTATTACAATACATAATTACAAAAAATTGTGATTGCAAACCACAATTTAAAACTCTGATTATGACAAAGGATATGTCTCATAATTAGAACATTGAAGAATTTCTCATTGTAGAACTATATATATACCCATTGACTTTTTTTTAAAATTTCATGAAAAATTATGTGTTATTCAATATATTTTTATTGATTTTCAAATTTTAACCAAAACTAAGCATTTTTTTCGTTTGAAGTTGATCGTTGAAATATCAATAACTGGTTATATTGATTCTTCCCATTTCGACATCTAAATCATTAATGTGAAGGAATTAATTATGTTCGTTGGTGATGTCCTTTTAACTCAAGCTTGGCGGATTAGTTCGCATGTCTACCATGCAATAATTTAAACAAATGGTTATGATTCGGGGTGTGTGTGTATATATATAGATATGTATTTAAAAAAAATTGTATCTATATATACATATTCTTGGAAATTTTATGGAAAATGTTCATATTATCTTCAACTCATCAGAAGTGATATTTTGCATAAGATGAGAAAAAATTTTCAAGAAATTTTTAATACAAGTTTAAATGATAGAATCAAAATTTTGCATATAGTTGCTACATACACAATTCATACACACTAGTAACCTTTTGTGAAAATTATAAAATTTTACACAAAAAGTTACAATTTTTATAATTCTTACATTATACTTATATAAAAATTCATAAAAACTTTTAAGGAAAAAAATTTCTAATGATACATCAGTATTAAAAAATTTAATGTTACCTTCATACAATTTCTCTCATGTATATATATATATAGCTGCAAGATGTATCTCAATATATTTTAAAAAATAGACATTAAATTTGACGTTAAAAATAAAAAAAATACACTTAATAAAAATTATATAAAATTAATATTAAATTTTCAGTATTACCATAATAATTAAAATTTTTCGGGTAGAAGGCAATAAAATTTAGATGCAAGTTATGCATGGGTCATGGCAGACTTAGAGTGGTCAATTATATATATTAATTTAGAATTTGATTGATATGAGTGATAGATGGACTTTGAGTCAACTCATCCTTGATTGTCAGCAAAAGGATTTTTCTTTACTAGGAAAGACTTTGTGCTAATGTTTACCAATAAACTGCCAAAGGACGCTACCCATGGAATGTTATACACGGCAAAATGAAGAAGGTAAGAAGCTATAATGAATGACCCACGGACCACCACTAAGGGAACAAGTTTAACTATTAGTTCCGCCAATCTCTCCAACTATAGTGGCACGTGATATTAATTTAGAAATTTTATATTTCGTTATATTTGAAGTAGCATAGTACCGAGATTTTAGCGGTATGTAATTTTTTAATAATAAAAGTGATTAAATAATTAGATATATATAAAAAAAATTAAAAATTAAATTTTGAATGTAATGATGGATATAAATCCTGTTAAAAAAATAAAGTTTCACTTAAATCAAAGACTATCGATTTGTTAACATGCAATTTTCGTCCAAAAATATTAACCAGATCATTTTGAATAACTTGTATCACCTACCAATTCTCCAATTTTCAAAATTATGCACTGATCACTAATCTTTGTTTTTTTTTTTTTTAGACATCCTAAGGAACTTAAAACTTCAGTTATGATCTATTTGGGCGACGGAAGGTTTTTATGAGTGATTGTTGGAGGACCGAATGTTAAAGAATGGAATTTTATTTTAACATATGCATATTAAAAAAATCATTTTAATGCATACTAAAAATTTATAATTTTTTGTTAATTTAAATGTAATATGTTGAAGTTTTAAAAAATTTATAAAAAAACTATTAAAAATTAAACAATATTATAGATATTTATTTATAGGGTCTGTACCACACAAGTTATATCGAGGCTTTTATGAAAGAAATAAGTTTCAGTAAAAATTTATAAATTTTGTATAAAGATGATTATTTCAATAATGTTATTAATATATATACGTATCCTTTATAACAAAATATAAAAGTTTTAATATGAAAATTTAAAATAATAAGTTCAAAACAAATAGCAAATAATTGTTAATTTTAGAGAAATTTATTACGTATGTAATATAAAAAGTATAAATAAAATTTTATTTTAAAATAGTATTTGATTTTGTTGCATGTAAATAGTAGCTAATAATTTAAATGATAATTAATAAGTTGGTTAATAGTTAGTAAGTTATCTTATAACTAATAATTGATAACTAATAATTTATTTAATTATATAAGAAGTGTTTTCTAAAATTAACTACTATGCTAATTGAAATTATAAAATAATAAAAAATAATATATTAAATAAATAAATATATAAATTTAAATAATTTATATTTATCTAGGGATTATATTTTGTTAATGCAATTAAGATGTTCAAAATAAAAATACAACGTATGATATCTAGTTAATTATATTTTATGAATTTACATATCTATTTGCTTGTATAATTTTTGTTTTATTATTATTTAAAAAAGAAATATAATTACTTAAAATATAATTAATTATGTTTTATGACATTACATATTTATTTACATATGTATTTTTATATATTTATAGTTTAAAATAAGAATATAATTAGATTAAAATTTAATTAATTATATTTTTTGATACCATAAATTAATAAAAATAATAAGTGTAGAATTAAAAAAGTTGAGAAAGTAGTAACTTATAAGTTAAAAACTATTCAATATAACTTATTAAAACTTTATTTCGTACAAGTAATTGATAGTTTATAAGTTAGATAATAACTGATAACTTATAACTCATAATTAGTAAGTTAACTAATTGTGTAAAAATTAATTAACTAGATTAGTAATTTAATTAGTTAAAATTGTAAAAGAATATAAAAAGACATATAATAGAAATAGATAAATAAGTTAAAATAATTCATGTTTATCTAAGAATTAAATTATATCAATGAAATTAAGATGTCCAATATAAAAATATAAGATCTAATATTAAATTAATTATATTTTGTAATCTTACATAATTATTTACTTATATAATTTTTATTTTGTTATTATTTGTAATAGAACTACTATTACTCATATTTGATTAATTATATTTTATGATATTATATATTTATTTACATATGTATTTTTATTTATTTATTGTTTAGAATTGGAATATAATTATGTTAAAATTAAATTAATTATATTTTATAATATTGTATATTTATTTACCTATTTATTTTTGTCAAGGGTTTATTGTAAATTATATTATGTTATTAAAAAATTTAAATTTATATTATAAAGAACATGAGTTATAAATTAATAAAAAATAGGGATAGATTTGAAAAAAGATTAAAGAGGTATTAGCTTATAAGTTACAAGCTATTCAAAGTAACTTATTAAATTAAAACTTAATTTTTTATAAGCTAATATATAAAATATCTCCAGATGTTAGTTTATAATTTATTGGTCAAGTCAATAAGTTATAAGTTAACTCATTTATTGTGTAAAATTGAACTTGAATTAGAACTTTTTTTTTTCTATAAGTTAGTACACAAAATAACTCTAAATGCTAGACTATCACTTATTTGATCAAATCAATAGATTATAAGTTAATTTATTTATAGCACAAAATGGAGACATTTTCTAAAAAGAAAATTGATTTAAAGTTTAATTAAGTATTCTATTAAAAATATTAAAATTTTGTTTAGTTTTAAAATTATCATTATCATTATCATTGTTTATGATTTTAAAAATTCCGTTCATCGTATTTTCAAATGATATGATATTATATATATATATATATATATATATATATATATATATATATATCATTATCTGAAAAATAGAGAAAATATTAGATAGATATACTTATCCAATAAAATTCCATCAGTTAAAGAATGTCACCAAACTAGTTGATGTGAAATGGATATAGTAAATTTTTGGTTAGTTTGACATCCCATCCTAACAAATTATCAATTAAATAAAATTTAACTTTCGGTCTAAACTCATTCAGTGGGCTAGTTTTATGGTAGTGAACAACATTCTATGTTGTCTTAATGATTATACTCTCTATTATTTATAGGATTCGAACACCATTTTTATGATTACCAAATATATATATACACACACATCTTTAGACAAAAGTTAAAAAATATATATATATTTTGTAAATTGTGTATAATTTTTGTTTCAGTTGTAGTTTTTTGAATGATTTTTATGCTCCAACACTATGCATAAATTTTTATTTGGAAGAAGATATATATATATATATATATATTATTAACAATTTTTAATTATTATATAATAGCTATGATATTACATCTTCCTCTTAAGTCTTTATTTGTTTCTATTGAATTTTTTTATTGAATGAATACATAATTTTTTTATTATAACAAAATTTTAATTAGATCTTTAATATTTAGGAAGGACCATATTATATAATAACATAGCTACGGCCCAAAGCCAACCCTCCTCCCTAGCTCCACCAGTGGCTTGGGGATGACTCTAGCGTGTCTCCCATAATATTTTCAACAACATAGTTATGTTCTTTTAATAATTATATAATTTACTAAATGTTTTTTCAATGTTTTAAATTTATAGGCCATTATGCTACCTATATTTGTATTCTTACATATTTTCTAAAATAAGTTTCCACTATTTAACAATTTTTAATATATTTTTAAATGTTTTTCATATATTATTACCATTTTAAAATATTCATAAATAACCTCTTAATTCTCCAAAAATTATTTTTAATGATATTATTAAAAATATTTATTTATTAATATTTGCAATCAAATTTATTTTTTAACTTCTTGTTCGTTCTTGACCCTAATCCAGTGATTGGATCTGAGACTTAAACGAGAGAATTTCGGAGATGAAATATGCATATGTTTAGATATATTTATATTCATATTTATATTTTGAATAGTTATTTTTTATTTTTAATTTTTTTTAAATATAGTAAAATTAAAAAAAAGAGAGTGTGGAATGGAATAAATAAGAAAATATTTTGGCTCCTCAGTTGCAACAAAAAATATTTTTTACAAAATATTAGAATAAAAGTAAGTGCTTTTGTTATTTTATGTTAGATATGAAGAATCCAAAGAAAGTAACTTTTTTATTTTAAAAAATAATTTATTTTATTTCACAACTATTCCTATAAATATAAGTTTTTTAATTAAACCATCAATATAGATAATAAAATCACTCCTTCATAAATGTGTATATACATATATATACACATTTATGCAAATAACATTTTTTATGGGAAATGATTTCCGATGAAATAAATGTAGCTTTTATTTAATTATGAAAATGACATTAAGAATAAAAGAACATGTGAAAAAATATTCAAAAATTATTTATCTATTTTTCTATTCTTAAATTTATATATTTAAAATTACAATTTTAAAAAATGGATTACGAAAGCAGTTACTAAATAAAAATTTTCTATTTTTAAATACATAAACATAGAACATTGATTTTATAAATAGTAAACAAAACGACGCTAATCTTTTTAAATATTAAACTTAAAATAATAAAAATATTTCTTCTCTTTCAATTATTATTCTATACCTGATGTCAACGCTGTTCATCTAAGAATAATTAACCGGTGATTAAGGTCTGCTTGAATTTGATTTTGCTTTTTGAGTTTTCAGAATCTAATTTCAAAAATTATTTTGAAAGTTATTTTTTATATTTTCAAATAGTATTTTCAAATTTAAAGAAAATAAAAATTAGAAGGTGTTTGGAGGAACAATTAACAAAATATTTCATTTCATTACAAAATTAACATTAAAATTAAAAAATAAGTGAATATTTTTATTTTTATGTTAGAGATTTAAAATTATAATTATAATATTTAGAAATTAAATTTTAAAAATAGGTACTAAACAGAAACTTTAATTTTAAAAACGCTAAACAAGCGGACTTATTTTTTTGCTATCATATTGTTTTCCCTCGTATTCTGAGTCACATTGTGAAACCAATAATACAGGTCGTTGCCCAATAGCAGTTTCTACAAGTTTTTGTTTCTTGTAATATAATAGTTGAAATTTTTGTAATTATAAGATAAAATGCACTTTTAGTTTCGTAATTTTTATTAAAATTTAAATTTTGTCCCAATGAATTTCTAATTGAAACAAATTTATCCTTTAACATTAAAAAATACACAACAATTCCGAACAGCCTAACTCTATTATATTTTTTTAACATTATTACTTACATGACATTCTACATGATTCAAGTTTTCATATTACTATGACAAAAAAACACTAATGATCCCTTGTTTTTTTACTGAAATTTTAATTTCATCCCTTAAATTTTATTTGACATTAATTTATCATCTAACTTTCAATTTACATCTTCTTCTAACCTCTCTGAACTCATGATGAATTTCAAAGATTGTACCAAGTCCCGGCTTGTATTCTGACATGTCTGCTACTAGTTTGGGGGGGGGGGGGAAGATTCTTGAATGTTAGCGTCACCTTTTTCCCAATGTCTTGGAATTAATTGTTAGGTGTATAACTTTTAAATTCTAAATTTTGATGCATAGTTTGAAATTCAATTTTATAATATAATGATCTACTTTTATAGATTCTACCTTATTTACTACTAATATGTTGAATAAGAATAACATTTTATTCATATTTGAATTTGTTCAATAATTGCATTAACTAATTATATAAAAATTGTCAGTGGCGTATTATACTTAATTACAATGCAAGATATATTCTTAAAAAAAATTAAAGAGTAAATTTATGTCAAATAAAATTTTAAAGAATAAGAGTGAAATATTAGTTAAAATTAGGAGATTAATAGTACATTTTATTATAAGAATATAAAAATTTATATTATATAGGATTCTAAATTGAATGCTCTAGGTATATTCATTAAAAAATCTAACGAATTTAAACTATTGAGTAATATTTCATGTTTCTAAAAAAGGAAATTAAATTTATTTCAAATAAAATTTAGATATAAAATTGAAATTTTAATAAAAATTAGGGTATAAAATATATTTTTATCTAATTATAATTTTCGCAGCATATATGCAATTCTAATCTTATTCACAATTCGAAGTCATATGCAAAACAACAAGCTTTAATCCCAATTAAACACATCAAATTCTTCCAAATTTGAGCGTGAATTGAATTGATATATAATAATTTGACATATATGACGTAATCTAGGGAGCTGCATTAATGATTTGTTTGAAAGTGAGAGGAACAAATGAATATAAAAAGAATGGTGTCGAGATCAACTCGTTCTTGTTTGCTTTTTAGATGGTAGATACTTAGGCAATAAATAAGTTACCTTATAACTTATTGACTTAGTCAATAAATTAAAAGTTAGCCTTTAGAGATGTTTCTCATACTAACTTATAAGTTATTCCAAATAGCTTATAAGTTCTGATTTAATAAGTTATCTAGAGTAACTTATAACTTATAAGCTATTATTTTTTTACATTCTTTTCAAATCTATCATTATTCTCTTTATTAATTTACAGTCCATATCTTTTTTAATATAAATTTAAGTAATTTTTTTAAAAAAATTTTAATTATATTTTAAGTAATTATAATTTTATAATAAATAATAAAATAAAAATTATATAAGTAAATAAATATATAAGTTTATAAAATATAATTAATTAAATATTAGAAATTATACTTTTATTTTAAACTTTTTAATTATATTAATATAATTTAATTTTTAGATAAATATAAATTATTTTAATTATATATATATTTCTATTAATATGTTCTTTTATATCATTTTACAATTTCAACTAATTCAACTGCTAATTTTACGAAACATTTTAGTTAGCTTATCACTTATTAACTATTAGGTAGCTTATCAGTTATTAACTAACTTATCAGCTAATTGCGCGAAACAGAGCCTTAATATTTTCTTTCTTCTCTCTCATTTTCTTTTTGTCGTAGAGATCATAAATAAAACAATCTGATTCTCCAATATCACATGAAAGAGCATGAAAAGGGGAAAAAAAGTTGAAAAAGTGTTGTTATACTTCAAATAAATATTAGAATTCTACAATTATCATAATTTTCTGTATTCCGATCTCGCCGCGGAGGAAACTAATTCAATAATTTTGACTTAAAATCACAATTCGCTTGCATTCAAAATTTTCTATGCTTTTTATCTTCAGATTTGCCTTAGATCTCCAAGTCTCAAGGCTTAAATGTCAAGGTTTCTTGAACGGTTCCTCCAGTTACAACGAGAGCAAGTTTTTCTCTTGTCTTCTCTTTCTTGTAATGTGATTTTTGTTATCCACGTAAAAGGAATCAATTATAAAGTAAATCACTAAATCGATACATAAAATTTATATGAAAATAATTATCTCTCATTCTAGTGCAAAATCTACAAAGAAAATTTTCAAATGAAATCTGATGTAATATGTTTCTTTCAAAGATCAATTTGTTCATTTACGCTCAATTATATTACCCTATTTAGGAAATAATTATCTCCACATAAATTTAAAAATTATGCACTCATGATAATAAAAACTTACTTAACCACTATTGCACATCCACTCAAAATCTAACTTTTATTTTAAACAAATCAAATAATTAATGAATAACAAGATTACAAATAATCTCATATAGCATGCTCATATGAATGCATCACATATTAGGTAATAAAAAGAAATACATTTAGGTTTGAAAGCTTTGTGCCTTCAACTATACATATAGTATTCAATCCTTTATTTACATGTATGCATTTAATGATTTATCTACTCCTATAATTACAAATAAATTTAGAAAAAAAAAAGAAGAATGCTTATTTTGAAGCCAAACATACTTACATCTTGCCTAAAAGAAAATTAAAATTGTTTGAATTCTATTTTTCTTATGTTAATAACAAAGTGTTATCCTCTAAGGAAAAAAATACTATAAGGAAAATCAAAAATTAAAAAAATAATAGGTAAAAACTTACATTGTACCAACAAAGACGATGCTAGAATACAACTAAATCTTAGCGGTTCATTTTGTTAAGCCTTACCACAATTTTGGTTGAATTATGAGTAGTATCATTTTTAGTGATATTCTGGTCTTTACCAAAAACAAAATAGAAAGGAAAAATCATTGATAAATACTTAGTTTTCACTTGCATATAAAAAGTAATGTTCTAAACTGCAGTCCACATTTATAACATTTGGTATAATATTATTAATATAAATCATGCCACAATTATATATTTTTATAATTTTACGCTATAGTAATCATAGTTTTTCTATACTTTTATTAATCCTAACATACACAGTAACAGGCATCACAACCACAATTAATTTCGGAGGATTATGATATGATAAGAAGCATTGTACATGTCAAAATTGTAGGAAAAGTAAAATACCCATCATATCCTTTCCAATTGATGATCAAAGACCAAAAAAAAAAAAAAATGTGACCCTACAAATATTTTGACAATATATGATTGATTTATGGAAGAGATTATAATACACTACTAATACAGTAGTATAGCAATTCACTACCAAATTTGATTGCACATTAAGTTTAATTTTTTTATAAAATCAAATTTAATACATTATATAATAATATATTAATGATAAAATCTAATGATATATTGGTACATATTTGTGCCAATAATGTATCATCATCATTTCATTCATTTATTTCCCTTTATTAACAAATCAGATAGATACTATTTAAAAAAAATTAAATCTCCACACATGAGGCTTATTAATTTTATTGCTTTTTACAATCTACAGGAGCAAAAGAAACCTTTTCTCCTAGAAGATCATATTTTTCCTCAAAGTTAATTGGTGCCAAATTCCCAAATATTGAAGACTTCTCTCTAGGAGCAACCAATATACAAACCAAGTTATCTTCTAGCACAGCAAATATGTTCATTCTATTCAAATCATGGTTTGCACTAGAAAAATGAAACATTATGTTAGTGGCTATTCCTAGAAGAATTTTTAATCATTAAGATTTCATATATGATAATTAGAACACCATGAACATAAAATTTAAATTTGGGTACCTAACAGATCTGCATCCACAGTTGAATTCAATGGAAGCTAATGAATTCTTGTCAGTTAAATCTTCCCCTTTGTTCTTTTCCTTAGTAACGGCTTTCAATGGATAGAAATTATATGTATAACAGCTGAAGTGGGAACCTAGCCATAATTCTTATTTATAAAACCCTAGTAATCCTCCCTATAAAAGGTTTACTAAGCCTTTGGCCTACATAACTACTAAACCATGCTAACTTATGTGAATGTGCTAAGCTCATATTTTTTATCACAATTTAAAAATAGGCCTTATGCATGTCTCATAATTGGACTAAACTTTAATTAATCAGTTTTATTAAATTAAAATTATCAATTAATAGCAACTCGCTTTATGAAAAATTTCAACATTCTACTATTTGATCAATATTAATTGGCTTTTATATAAGTTTTAACAAAAATACGTTTTGAAAATAAGAGTCCTAAATGATTAATTAAAAACTTTTATATGACCATAATTTTTTAATAATTTAGCCCTTTAAGACAATATCTCAATAATCCTATCTAATATAGCTAACTAGCACTAAATCATAATGGCCTTTTTGCCCTTTATTGACATAGGACTAGTCTATGGTTACAAGTGCTAGTGACTTCATTGACAATGGATTTTAGTGTGGTTGTGTAGTAAGAAAATAGCACCAAATGTGATAAAACATGTTATTTTTCATTATTAGCTCTCCATGATTTCTATAAACTGGATGAGAAATCCATATACATGAGAAATCCATATACTATATGTACATCTCATTCATATTCTCGGGATCATTCAATGGTGTCATTTTATGAGATATACTTTCTTAATGTCAAAGTCATATTTAAGACAGACACCAACTTAAGAAACAAAATTTCAATACCTATAAGTACATGTACTAAGAGAAGTATATAATAGAATGGAATATTTAGTTTATGATTATCATCAATGAAATTAAATATCTCATAAAAAAGAGTGTCTAACATAATAATTATAATCTAAAAGTATGAAATGCAAGAAATATGCTCCCACTAATTAAATATATTAAAAGACCCTAAGACACCCATGTTCTCAACATGATTGCTAAAGACTATAAGTCTTAGTCTTTTAGTTAGAGGATCAGCAATCATATTGCTTGTATCGATATGCTTTATAATAATGTCACCATTTTCATAAAATCATTAACCTTAAGATACTTTATTTCCAAATGCTTAGACCCATATATAGTTTTGTTATTTTTGGAAAACAATACAATAGATTTGTTATCATGGTAAATCCTTAGTAGATTAGAGATGGAATCAATAATGTGAAGACTAGAGATAAGATTCATTAGCTAAATAACTTGTGTGGTTACTCTATAACAGGCAGCAAACTTAACCTACATAGTCGAAGAAGACAAAAGTGTCTGTTATAGCTCCTTCAGCTAATATAAAAATGTATTCTGAGGTGGATTTCATATCATCTTGATAACCAGCTTTTAAGATTGTTAACTTTTCTATAAACTAGCAAATAGCCTTTCATCTTTGGTAAGTATTTTAACACTTTGTTAACAACAACCTATTGATCCATTAGAAAGATACCTACCAAGAACTCCCATTGCAAATGCAAGGTTTGGCTTAGTACAAACTTATGCATACATAAGACTCCTGACTACACTAGAATATGGTATGTTTTTCATTATTCTCTTTCTAAATCATTCTTGAGACATTGACTAAGATTGAGTTTATCACCTTGTATAATAGGTGCATTCCCAGCCTTACATTTTTACATGTTAAATCTAGTAAGTACATGATTAATGTAAGACCATTATGGAAGTCTTGACAAACATCTAGATCTATCTTTACAAATCTCTATCACAAGAACAAATGAAGCATTTCCAAGGTCTTTTATGTCAAAATTCTTAGACAATGATCATTTAGTCTCATGTAGCAATCCATTATCTTTACTAGCTAACAAGATATCATCCATATAAAGGACAAGAAAAATATACTTACTCCCATTGATCTTATGGTACATGCACTGATTAACTTTATTTTTCTCAAAATCTATGAAGTGATTACCTCATCAAATTTAGAATATCACTACCTAGAAGCATATTTAAGCCTATAAATGGACTTTTTAAGTTAACACACTAAATGTTCTTTTTCAAGTTTTTAAAAACCTTTTAGTTGTACCATATAAACTTCTTCTCTTAGGTCTCCATTCAAAAAGGTTATTTTCATATCCATCTAATGAAACTTTAGGTTATAATGTGCTATCAAGGCCATGATAATTCTAAAAGAATCTTTAGATGACACAAGTGAAAAGGTCTTATTGTAGTCTACTCCCTCTTCTTGAGTGAATCTCTTTATGACCTATCTAGCTTTAAGCCTTTCAACATTTCTCTTAAAGTCTTTCTTAATTTTGTGCACCCATTTACAACCAATTAGTTTACATCCTTTAAGAAGCTTAACAAGCTCCTAAAGACCATTATAAGCCATTGAATTCATCTCATATTTCATTACATCCATCCTTTTATTAGATTATGGACTTGTTATTGCATCTATGAAAGTTACAGGATCAACAGCATGACTAATATCATAATCACTCTCTTTAAGAAAAACTAAGTAGTCAATAGAGATTTTAGATTTTCTTTATCTAGTAGATCTTCTTAAGGTCACCTCAACTTCATTCTCTTAAGCTTAAGTTACATTAGCAAGATCAGGAATTGGATTAGGAAAATGATCATAAGGGAGAGGATTTGTAATCTACTACACATGATCTTCTCTTTCAATATTTACTAATACTGTAAGGCTTTGTGGATTTAGTAAAGGAAAAGTGACATATCTTGTAGGCTCATTATCATTGACAACTTCTATGATGCTTTTATTTGTAATATCCTATTCTAAAAATTTTGCAACCTATGACTCCACAATTTTTGCTCCATGTTCAAGATAATAGAATTTGTACCTTTGGAATGGTCTGGATATCCTATAAAGTAGTAAAGAGTAGATTGAGGCTCAATTTTCTTTTCAAAAGGATCATAAATGTTCACATCTGTAGGACATCCCCGAATTCAAAAGTGGCTTAAGCTAAGTTTCTCCCTCGTCCATAATTCAAAAGGTATTTTTGGTACAGATTTATTAAGTACTTCATTCAATATATATAATGCACATTTCATGGCTTCACGCCAAGAGATTCAGGAAGATTGGTTCTAATCATCATACTTCTTATCATATCCTTAAGAATGTGATTCCATCTTTTAGCCACATCATTCAATATATATAATGCACATTTCTAGGCATAGTATATTAGGCAATTATCCCATTTTATTATAAGTATTTGGTAAATGGTTCCATATGTTGTCTAGTTGTACCATGCTTGCCATAATACTCACCACCTTGATCAGACCTAATGACTTTTCCTAATTATTTCTCTACCTCTATTTTAAAATTTTTTTAAATTTCAAAAGCATCAGACTTCATTTTAATTAGGTACAAATAACCATAATGAGAAAAATCATTAATAAAAGTAACAAAAATATTTATTATCACATAGAGTAGGAGTAAGTGGTTCACTAATATCAGTATGCACAATTTCTAGAAGGTCAGAACTTTGACTTGCCCTTTTGCTTTTGGTCTTAATTAGTTTACTGCTTATATGATCAACATGTCAAAATTAAATGAAAGTAAAGAACTATCTTTTACTAATCCATTAATTCTTTCATTTGAGATGTGATCCAACCTTTTTTGCCTTAATAAGGAAGACCTTTTATCAACTAAGGATCTCTTAGACACTATATTTTTAACATTCATACTATTGTATTCATTATTTTAAGACAAGCATGATTCATATAAATTATCAATTAGCTTAAATTCACCAAGGATTTTGGAATTTAAAGACAAATCAAGATTTTCATTCTTAATAATAAAATGATAATCATGTTTATCAAAAACAAAAATTGAAATAAAATTTCTCCTAAAGATGGTACTTAGGAAATATTTTTTAAAATAATTTCAAAGCCAAACTCCAAATTTAAACATATTGTTCTTATATGACTGACTTCCACTTTAGCATTATTTCCAACTCTAACCTTGTCCTATTTCTCACTTAGCTTCCATTTCCTTTTCAACCTTACAAAGTAACAACAATGTGAATGGTTGCATCATTATCAAGCCATTACAAGTTTAATGGAGCACTAACATAATAGGATTCAAAATAAATGAAAGCTAGTGGTTTACCTCGTTGCTTATCCTTTTTCTCTAATCAATATTTATATTTTTAACACTCGAATTTCATATGACCTTTCTTTTTGCAAAAAAATTCATTTTCTATCTCTCTTAATGATAGCTTTAGGACCGCTTAACCTTTTTGCCTCACTACTACCTTGGCTTTTGTAGCCTGAAAACATATTAAGATTAACCCAAGCTTCCTAGGCTTGCTAGAATTAATTTGGCAGCTAGGTTTGGAGTTAATAGTGAGTAAGGCACTCCTTTTTTTCTTTCTCTTCATTTTTTCCTCCTCAGAAACACATTTAGATATAAAATCATTGAGACTTCAAACTTTATTCAAGGTATTATAGGCAGTTTTAATTTGTATGAATTCATAAGGAAGAGAATTGATGGGATGGTAAACAATAAATTTGTTAGGTAGGGTGGTTTCATAGGAAGTTAATTTGTTTTTAATGTGGACTATTTTCATGATGAAGTCTCTAATATTTCCAACAAAGTCATACCTCATACTTGTTAGGTTGCTTATAAGGTTCTCAGCCTTAAACTTGCTAGATTTTCGGTACATTTGACTAATAGTATCATAAAGTTATTCAGCATTCTCAATCTTGTTAAACCCACTCAAAAAATGCTTAGAGATAGATCTCTTAATGGCATGTAGGAACATACAATTTGCTTCATCTAATGTGGCAAACAACTCCTTTTGCTCAGTAGTAATTTGAACAATAATGATTACACACTGATTAGTATGTAAGGCTATGTTAATGTTACTCATAACTAAGGCAAAATCCAGGTCTTCATTCCATCTCTTATAGTTGGACCATATAGGATCTCAATAGTATCTTAATTACCATTTACAGCAAAATTCACTATTCAAAACAAAATACAACAATTAATTGAAGGATAATTTAAAAAAGAATAAATAGATAGCAATGATTCTTGATCTGCTATTATAATTGAAGAGTCTTAGTGCATCATCATATACCCCCTTTAGGCAGAGAATATGATATGCTATCAAGTACTTTCTTCATAAGGCTAATTATGAAAATACTCAATTTTTGAAAAATATATCCCTTTTGGGCAAATAGATTTTCTAAAATTGATGTATTCCTCACTATAATACCTTATGTCCCATATCAAAATTATATCACATAATAAGCCCCTTTAGGCAGTCAATTATATAAGATAATTCTAGTATTATCTAGTGATATTTGAATAAGAAAATATTTCATTAATCTCTATAGGTGACCACTTTGGGAGCTAACCACATATAGCTATTAATGAAAATTTTTCTTAATTTGGAAAACCAAATTACCTAACATCTCAATTTGCATACTCAACCATATGTATGCAATGGGCCACTTTTGATGAGATGTTAAATTTAATGCATCTCAACGAGCCCCCAAATATTATAACATAACTCAGTCTTGAACAAAATTTAACATCAACATAGTTATAATATTTAATTATGCTCACTCATCAAAATGAAAGAATTTAATTAATGAAAATTTGGAGAGAGTGAACATCATCAATGGATTACAAGTATTATACTTTATTTTTTTAATTTGTTTTTTAAGAAAATTTCATAATTTTAGAGTTTTGAGAAATGATTTTAATTAATTCAAAACAAAAATAATATATATAGCAAATATTTTCTATATACGAAAATAATTAAAAAATACAAAGTAAAGAAAAAAATAATGATAAAATAAAGTGTGGGGCCTGTTGGCCGTTGGTGGGCATAAGCCATCTAATCTTCCATTGGTCATGGTAGCTAATGCTTTAGTCCTTGTAAGGATTCGTACCATTAACCAAAGAAAACAAAACAATATAATAACCCTTTTCTAAAAGGCCATTAATATGTGGGGCGTAAGTCATCTTGATTCACGTGCCCCTTTGAATTTCCCTTTAACACTTGTGGCGCACAAAGCACTACATTAACCCCTTTGTTCTGAAAAAGATGTTTTGTTATCCGAACTTTTATATGCCATTGTTACAACAACAAAGCTCTTTATTTGTATCATTCACCATGGATTTAAATAGATTCAACCTCAAATCATCCTCAGATGCCATAATTCAATCATTCAATTGTGAACCAGTGAAAAAATCAACAATAAAATAGCAATTTTTTTAAACAAATGAGAAAAAAATACTACTAAATTATCTAAAAAACCTTAAATATCTAGGATTATTTTTATTATTCTAAAAGTACAATACTTTGATGATTTCTCCAAACAATTTCGTTTAAAAAAATAATTAGGATAAATTAGGATTTCTAATTCAATAATCCTAATATATAAATTAGAAACATTCATCACTAAAAAATATTAGAAAATATGCTATAATTTCATTAAATGTTTCATGTTATCAAAAAAGGCATAATACATAGAACACCTCATCAAATTCCAAGAAACAATAAAATCATATTGTTAATGGCAAAAAAATTAATTTATAATGTTTTCAATGAGAAATTCATGGTGATGCATTAAAGAATTATAAATATTTAAAATTGATCGTATGATTTTTATTTTAAGAATCATACATATAAAATTGCATCATAAATCCTTAATCAAAATAATGTGAAATATAATTACTTATTTTGTGTTCTAATCTCATACAAATATGTTCTGATACCATATATAAAAATTTTTAATTATTAAAATTTCATGTATGATAACTAGAACACCATGAACATAAAATCCAAATTCGCATACCTAACAGATCTACAACCATAATTGAATACAGTGAAAACTAATGAATTCTTAACAACTAGATCTTCCCCTTCATTCTTCTCCTTGATAGCAACTATCAATGGATAGAAATTGTATACATGAGAAGTGAAAAAGGGATCTAGTTATAATCCTTATTTATAAAATTTTAGTAATCCTCCCCATAAAAGCTTTATTGGGTTTTTGGCCTATACAACTATTAAATCACACTAACTTATATGAATGTGTTAAGTCTAAATCTTTTAGATCATAATTTTAAAAAGGGACTCATGCAAATCTCACAATTGGGGCAAATTTTAATCATTCAATTTTATTAAATTAAAATTACTAATTAATAGTAACTCACTTTATGAAAAAATCCAACAATTGGTGCAAACCCTTCATCTCTAAAAAAAATTGTATCTATACATATTCTTGGAAGTATTATGAAAACTGTTCATATTTTCTTCAACTCTTTCATTAGAAGTTATATTTTGTATAAGATGAGAAAATTTTTGAAAGAAATTTTTAATACAATTTTAAATGATAGAATCATAATTTTGTATATACTTGTCACAAAAAATTCATATGCACTTATAACCTTTACTGAAAATTATAAAATTTTACATAAAAAGTTACATTTTTTTTATAATTCTTACATTAAACTTATATAAAAACTTGTAAAAACTTTTAAATAAAAAAAATTCAATGGCATATAATAATTGAAATTTTTAATATTATTTCTATGCAATTTCTCTCATATACTTTTTATAATAAATCAACGGTAATATGCATCTCAATTTATTTTAAAAAATAGACGTCAAATTTGACGTTAAGAACTGAAAATAGTACACATAATAAGAATTATATAAAATTAATATTAAATTTTCAGTATTACCATAGAAATTTCCCGGATTGAATGCAATGAATATAGGTGCAAGTTATGCATGGGTCATGGTAGACATATAATTTGATTGATATGAGTGATAGACAGCTTTTGAGTCAACTCATCCCTAGCCGTCAGTAAAAGGATTTTTCCTCACAAAAGAGGGACTGTCTATGTCCATACTTACCAATAAATTGCGAAAGGGCGCTACCTATGGAGTGTTATACACGGTAAAATGAAGAAGCTAGAATGAATGAGCGACGACTAAGGGAACAAATTCAACCATTAGTTCCGCCAATCTCTCCAAATCTTCCTGTGTTCAATAAACGGCAAATAAAAATGGCAAATCCAGCCGGGATTTCAGCATTGCAGTGGCACATGATATTGATTTAGAAATTTTACTCTCTGTTATATTTGAAATTGCATTTCATTCCCCATCATATTTCAAGTTCTGTTTATGTATAATGTATTTAAAAAAAATAAAATTTGAAAAATAGATTTTAACCCATTCATATAATTTTGGCTATTAACATCAATTCTGATCTGTTTCACTCATAAGTATGAAATTTTTTTAAATGTATAATATAATTCAAATGAAGTTAATAAATATTTAAAATAATGAGATTAATTAAAATTACATAATTTAGAATTGTATTTAATATAAACTTAACTAATAGAATTTATTATGTAGCACAACATTGGTTGTATGAGGTGATAATATTCTATACATATATTTAATGACATGTAAGGTATGTAGCATAATATTGCTCTAGTGGCCAAAATGTTTGTATGTGGGGGGTGGGGTGTTCAACTCTCCATGACAGTAGATGTCTTTTTTATTGAAATGCATAATGGAGATTCATCCCAACTAGTTGTGAACTAGTTCAATGGGTCTTGGAGTATTTACAGGGTTCTGGTGGTTGAACCTTGAAATGCATAATGGAGATTCATCCTAACTAGTTGTGAACTAGTTCAAGGGGTCTTGGAGTATTTACGGGGTTCTGGTGGTTGAACCACACTCCTGGATATTACAGATCAACCAAATTGGATCAAGGACCAGTTCCCAAATGGATCGGCTGGTCTAGTATGGGTTTAGGAACGGTGTCAAAAATAAAAGAACATGTAAATCAAAAAAAATATTTAAAAGTTATTTTAATTTTTCATTTTTAAGCTACAACAATAAATTTCGAAAATAGTTATTAAACAGAAACTCTAATTTTAAAAAAACTAAACAAACGGACTTATTTCTTTGCTATCATATCGTTTACCCCTTGTATTCTGGATCACATTGTGAAACCAATAATACTGGTCATTGCCCAATAGTAGTTTTTACAAGTTTTTCTTTCCTGTAATATAATAGTTGAAATTTTTGTAATTATAATGCAAAATGCACTTCTAGTTTACTGATTCTTTTTTACTAATTTTAAATTTTGACTCATAAATCTTTAATTGGAACAAATTTACCTTTTAACTTTAAAAAATACACAATAATTTTTAACAACCTAACTCTATTAGGTTTTTTAATATAGGTAATAGTTCAAGTTTTCATATCCTTATAACAAAAATGCATTAAGGATCCTTTAATTTTTACTAAAATTTTAATTTTATTTCTTATATTTTAGTTAAAACTGATTTATCATCTAACATTCTAAAAATGCAATACTTTCCGCTGCAATGCATGGACAACATGATAATTTACATCTTCAACTCTTCTGCTCTCCGAACTCATCGTAAGTTTTAACGATCGTACCAAATCCCCACTTGTATATTGACATGGCTGCTACCGGTTTTTTTTTTTTTTAAAAAAAAGAGGATTCTTGGATGTTAGCATCATTTTTTTCCGAATCTCTTGGAATTTAATGTTATTAGGTGTATGACTTTTAAATTCTTAGTTCTGATGTATAGCTTGGAATTCAAATTTAATATATTATAATTTACTTTCATAGAACCTATCTTATTTATTACCAATATGTTTGAATGATTTTTGTTCATATTTAAATACGTTCAATAATTGTATTTGCTAATTATAATGGAAATTATCATATTACAGTGACCTATTGTACTTAATTACAATGGATGACATTGTATTTTTTAAAAATTAAAGAATAAATTTATATCAAATAAAATTTAAGAAATAAGATTGAAATATTAATTAAAGTTTTAAAATCAAAACTACTTTTCTATCATAAGATTATAAAAATTTCAATTATATTGGATTATAAGTTGGATGTTATAAACATCTTCATGAAAAAATCTAATGAATTTGTTTTTTTTCTTCAGTAATTGTAAGAGAGATTAAACCACTAGATGCACACACATGAAGACTAGGGATCGAACCTTAAATGCTGCAGAAGGCGTAAAGCTTTCAAGGGACATCGAGTGCTACTTGAGCTACAAGCTCTCGGCTAATGAATTTGTTTTGTTAAATATATTTTTGTCTAATTATAATTATCACAACTTATATGCAATTGTAACTATATTCACAATTCAAAATCACATGTAAAACAACAAGCTCTAATCCCAATTAAACACATCAAAATCTTCCAATTTTAAGCGTGGATTGAATTGATATATAATAATTTGACATAAATGGCATAGTCTAGGGAGCTACATTAATGATTTGTTTGAAAGTGAGAGGAACAAATGAATATAAAAGAAAGGTGTCGAGATCAACTCGTTCTTTGTTTACTTTTTAGATGATAGATACTTATATGGTTTCTTTCTTCTCCCTCATTTTCTTTTTACCGAAGAGATCATAAATGAAACAATCTGACTGTTCAAGATCGAACGAAAATTTTCACAAGGGTAAGAAAAACAACTTTAACTTTGCTCCATTTGAAGAGAACATATATGTCGCAAAAGAGGGAAAAAGTTGAAAAAGTGTTGTTATACTTTAAATAAATATTAGAATTCTCTTATTATCTTAATTTTTCGGATTTCGATTCGCAGCAGAGACTAATTTAATAATTTTGACTTAAATCACAATTCGCCCACCCACAAGCTTTTCTATGTTTTTTTATCTTCATGGTTGCCTTAGATCTCCGAGTCTCGGGATCAAGACTTCTTGAACGGTTCATCTAATTACAACGAGAATAATTTCAATAGGAACCAGTTTTTCTCTTGCCTTCTCTTTATTCTGATATGATTTGTTATCATTGCAAATGAAAAAATAGGAGATAATCAATCAATTATAAAGTGAGCCACTAAATTGGTCCATAATATTTATTAGAAAATAATTATCTTTCAATTATTTCAAGGCAAAATTTAAGAAGAAAACTTTCAGAAAAATTCTAATGCTCCATTTTGTTGTATAAATAAGGTCAATAAATTATAAGTTAGCTTCCAAAAGTGTTTCACATACTAATTTATTAAAAAAAAAAAGCTTTAATTTGATAAATAATCTTGAGTAACTTATAAGCTATCATCTTTTCAATTTTTTTTCAAATCTATATTTGTTCTTTTTATTAATTTACAACCTATATCCTTTATAACATAAATTTAAATATTATTTTTCTTGATAAAATATAATTAGTTTAATTTTAACATAATTATATTTTGATTTTAAACTATAAATATATAAAAATATGTATGTAAATAAATATATAATATCATAAATTATAACTATGTAATTATAATTTTTTATAAATTAAGTGATTATAATTGTAATTAATTTTAATTCTGTTATAAATAATAAAATAAAATTTATGTAAATAAATAAATATATAAAATCATAAAATATAGTTAATTAAATATTAGAAATTATATTTTCTATTTTTGAACATATTAATTTTATTAATATAATTTGATCATTAGATAAATATGAATTATTTTAATTATATATCTATTTTTATTAATATATCCTTTTATATCATTTATAATTTTAACTAATTCAATAACTAATTTTACAAAATACTCCTTAAATAATCATCTAATTTATCAGTTATCAACTATCTGTTAACTTATTAGCTATTTGTACGAAACAAAGTTATAAAATGTTTCTTTTAAAGATCAATTTTGTCATCTACTCTCAATTATATTACTCTATTTAGGAAATAATTATCTCCTCATGAATTTGAAAATAATGCTCTCATGACAATAAAAGATTACTTAACCACTACTATAGATCCATTCAGAATCTAACTTTTGTACTAAACAAATCAAGTGATTAATAAATAACAAGATTATGGATAATCTCATATAGCATGCTCATATGAATGTATCACATATTATGCAATAAAAAGAATGCATCTGGGGTCTTTAGCTGTATACATAGGAGTAAATCCCAGCCACTCTTGCAATTACAAATAAATTTCGAAAAGAAAATGCTTATTTTGAAGCCAAACATACTTACCTCTTGCACCCAAAAAAAAAAAAAAAAGAAGCCTTAAAATTTCATGAATTTCATTTTCTTGTGTTTATTGCAAAGTGTTGTCCCCTAAGGAAAAGAATACTACAATGAAAATCGGAAATTAAAAAAAGGGGGTAAAAACTTATATTGTACCAAGAAAAATAATGCTACAATGCAACTAAATCTTAGCGGTTCATTTTCTTAAGCCCAACCACAATTTCGGTTGAATTATGAGCAGTATCATTTTTTGTGATATTCTAGTATTTAACAAAAAGAAATTAAAAAAAATCTTTGATAAATACTTAGTTTTCACTTGCCCATTTATAAAAAGTAATGTTCTAAACTGCAGTCCACATCTGTAATATTGACTATACTATTATTATTATAAATCATACTATAATTACATATTTTATTAACTTTACGTTACAGCAATTATATTTTTCTAAAATATTACTAATCCTAACATACTCTGTGGCAGCTATTACAACCACAATTAACTTCGGGCTATAATATGATAAGAAGTATTGTACATGTCAAAATTGCAGGAAAAGGAAAACACCCATCATATCCTTTCTAGCTAATAATCAAAGACCCAAAAAAACTGTGCCTCTACAAATATATTGACAACATATGGTTGATTTACGGAAGATATTAGGATACACCATTGATACAGTAGTATAGCAATTCACTACATCATGTTTAGTTTTTTATAAAATTAAATTTAACACATTATATGATAATGTATTAATGATCAAATCTATTGATACATTAATATATCATTGCATCAAAAGTATATTATAGTCATCTCATTCATTTATTTTCCATTATTAACAATTCTAACGGATGCTATTTTTTGAAGAAAAAAAATAAATCCACACAGAAGAGGGTTATTAATTTCTACTGCTTTGTACAATCTGCATGAGCAAAAAGAAACCTTTTTCCTTAGAAGATCATATTCTACCTCAAAGTTAACCTATGCCAAGTTCCCAAATATTGAAAACTTCTCGCTGGGAACAACCAGCATACAAATATTGATCAGGGTAAGGCAAGCAAATTTGGGACTCTTCCCTAAGTGATTGCAAAGATGTCTACGTCTATAGGTGTGAATGAGCATGTATCAAAAGCAACTAAGTTGATATTGTGACTACCTCACAAATGAGTAAATTTAATAGATCTATGTGATAATGATGTAGTACCTTACAGCATTGATCAAAATGAAACAAATCAATAATAAGTACCAGTTGACCCAAAAGTTAATTCTTTTACCAAGACTACAACTAAAATTGGTTTAATGAAAACTACTTATAGTTTCCTCATTTACAAAGACCGAGGCATTGAAAGGAACATTCTATTACTAAAACCATTATGCATAAACAAAACCAAAGATAAAGAAACCAACAATACAAGCAAAAAGCAAATATTTAATAAAATTTAGGTTTTAGGATCTATGTATTTTATACGCTTTTCACTTTTCACTCCTAATAGTGATTATACTAAAGCTTATCCTCTATGCAACATTTAACCAAACCATATAATATTTAAGCAAGTTGAAACCAAAACTATGCCATACAATTATGAATAATCATGCACTTAATCCAAGATTTCAACCACCTAATAAGGAGGTGACTGGTGAGCCTTCAGTCTACATCATTTTATGACACAAGTGATTAATTTTTCAAGTCTTCAAGGAGATTATTCGAAGACTAAAAACTAAATATAATGTATGATAAAATGGATGAAAGATTCATTTATAGCTTACTTACGATAACAATTGGTGTTATAATTCCAGAACATACAATAATTGCCTTCGAAAATTTCGGGTGATTTTCCTGATCATTAATGTATCTTTTAAAAAGGCATTCCAATGATGACAAGGACAATGAAATCTAGGATGGAGTTATATCTGTGCAATAATTTTGAGTCTTATAAATATTTTCATTCCTACAAATTGATAGAATATAGTACACAAATTCGTTATCAATAAGAAAGTAGACTAATTTCTTTACGATGAATCTTAAAATCAAGAAGGATAAAAACTTTACTAAACCATAGCATTTTGTTATTTTAATAGAACAAATACACACATAATAGGCAATTTCACTAAAAAAACTTATCTTTTCCTATATGAAGTTGACATTTTTGTATTTGATAGTGAGGCCTAATTTGTTGAAACCATTAGTCATTTCCCTATGTTTTGCTATAGAAATCAATAACCTTAGTGGGAAATATCAAAATTTGGCTAAACATACTCTTCGTTTTTACTAAATATAATCGGGGTAATTTCAAAAATTAGTAGTCAAGATTTGGACAAGGATGGTGTGCTAAAAAAGTTTCATTATGTTGTAGTGAATTAGAATCTTATAATTTACAACAAACTACAATTATGATTTGCATTAAATTTTTCTCATTTTTATGAAGCTTGAAGAAAAATTTTTTTATTTAAAAAAGAATGAACATCAATATATTAAATCAACATTTAGCACTAAGCACTAAGCCTTTTATTGTAATAAAACTAACAACTTAAAATTGGTACAGTATTTGTAATAGCAAAACTAGCATATTTAGAAAATCTAACAAAATATGAAATTCCAATTGCATTACATCACATATAAAACATCAAAACTGTTAACTCCTTAACCATATAGTACACATGAGTTATCATAGTACAAGAGTTAAATTCTTCTAATCCAAATGCCATTATCTATTATAATTGAGAAAAATCATTTTTTATAGTAATAGAATTTTGTTCCAGTTTACATAGAACACGGATTCGCTCTATAATAATCATCCATTTTCTAATTCAAGGTTGAAACTAATTTTAACATATCCTTAACAGATAGGGTGGCAACTAATTGAATCAAATCCAGTTTCACATGATGAATTATGATGCAAAGAGCTAAAGGGATGATGTAAAGAGTTCAAGAAAGGGTCAAATAGAGAAAAATATCTAATAATCAATAGCAAGAATATCAAAATGAAATCAACTCCAGAAAGAAATGCATTCTAGGCATACAAATTTGGTACAAATTTCATAAACAAACTAAAGAAGCACATTCAAACATGCAAACCATAGAAGTTGTTGAATTGCAATGATTTAACAAATAGATCTTAGTATCTCGAATGCTATAGTAGCAAATAAAATGCATTTGCAAAAAAATTTCAAAATCCTAAGAATAACAAAATTGAAATTGACTTAAAATTATCAATCAATCAAAAAAACTTACTGATTAGAACCTAGAGCAACTAGGTGCAAAGCTAATGATGGTTGAAGTAAGTGGTCTCGACAGCAGTAGTAAGTGTAGAATGGTCAAGAGTATTAACAATAATTGTGGGCATCAAAGCAATTGAGATGTAGAGCGGAAAGGGAAGGTGGTAGTTTGGCATTAAGAATTGATATAAGGTCCAATTTTGTGATGAAATATTCCATTGCTAACACTTTTTCAATGGAATAGTGTATTTCATTTAGCAACAAACATAAATGGCATCTATTGCAGATTAAAAATAAAATCATTGTACCATAAAAAAATAAAATTTTTATGTATGTGTCCATCACTAAAATTGTCATTAATTCAAAATTATTTAAAAAAAAATTGTCACTAATTTTGTTAGTAAATTTTATTGGCACATTTAGAAAAGGGTGTTGTTTTAGGTTGGAAAATCCTAGAAATCAAAATTATTAGCAATAGGTCCGTTAGTATTTCCATTAATAAGATCACATCATATATTTTTCCCCAATAGGCAAATTTTCCAATGGAAATTTCATTGCTAAATACAAATGTTCTTATAACAAAGCAGTAAGTGGGAGTTCTTACTATATATTCTATAAGATGATCTATGTTAGGAAGCGACTGAATGAGTTTGATATGATCTTAAAAGGCTAATCTTAAGGAGCAAAACTAAGAAAATTAAGAATGTACTTCGAGGAGCTAATGAGATGTCACTTTTGGGGCTATTTTGGTCATTTTGACTAATTTAAACCTTATTTTATATATTAGGTCATTTTAAAGCACTTTGGGCTTTAACATAAGCTGAATGTGTTTCAACTCATTTTACTTTTAAACATTTACCATTTTACTATAAGTCATTGACAATGTCACATAAAGTCATTTAGAAGCCCTTTTACTAGGTTTATGTTAGTGTGTTAATTTTAGGCCTATTTGTATCATCTGAGCCTATTTTCAATTAGGATTTTAGAAAGTTATATAAGGAGGCTTATTTTGAAAGATTAATTCAAACAATTTAGACTTTGACATTTTAAATAAATGGCTATTGCTAGGGATTTAAAAAATGGTCCGCATTACAAAATGCGGCTGTGAAATTGTAGTTGTGAAAGCAACCACATCTGCATTTGACCGATATTGTAGTGTGATCTAAATTTACATCTATAACAAGCAAGAAGTGGTGTTACAAGTTGATGTGCCAATAACTAACCACATAAACGTCAATCTATCATTCCTCATTTTAATTGTTCAAAATAAAAGAAAATATTTAAAAGAAGAGATACTAGTAAAGATCATTTCTTTGTAATTAGATAAGAAAAAAATTACTTGATAAAATATTTATTTTTTACATAATAAAACAAAGGGCATAGGATGAATAGTATGTGATGGTTTATGGCTCCAAACTAAAACTCAAATGTAAAACTCTTCAAAGCTAATGCAGATATATACTCTTAAAGTCATATTGGCAAAATCCAAACTCTGAAATCCAAGATCCAAACACTCCAATTTGAAAAACAAGCATTTCTAGCTTTTCCACTTTAATTGGCTTCATTTAAGATCAAATAACGAACTCTTCTTGGTCTTTCTTTTCTAGAAAAGTAAAAGCAAAGGTAAATTTTTAAGACAAAAAATTCAAAGGAAATGGAAAGGAATGCACTTTGCAGAAATTTCTTTTGATCTAGATGAAAGGGTGAGAAAGATGGAATGTTTTGAAAAAAGGAAATGAAAGTTTTATATTTCATAAGTAAATTTTAATTGCTTTGATTTCTCTTTTAATAATTAATTTAATAATTTCTCTACTTTGAGTTACACTTAATGCAATACCTTTTCTCTTTAAATTATTAGTCAATCTTTTACGTTGTATTTTATTTTATCTATCATCAATATAATCTAATTTAATTTTATTTAGTTTAAATTTCTTAATTATAAAACATAGTTGTTAATTTTATTTTATGAATTTAAAAAATATAATATTAACAAATTATGTTGAACATATTAATTTGAATATTTTATAAATAAAATTTGTAAGATACATAAAACTTCACATTTGTGACATAATTTGCATTTTAGAGGCCGCATTAACTGCAAACTCATCCATGACTATAACCACAATTTAAATCCCTAGCCATTGCCTTTTCTTATGACAATGCAATTCTTTCTTTGACTCTTGAATGAATTTTCAAACTCATCAAAGAGATCCAAACTTTCTAGTGTCTATCATCACTTATCAAAGAATTCATCCTTTGGTGGCATGCTTTTTTTATCACTTATTACTTTCCTTTTTCCCTATTATGGAGTGTGGCATGAATATCATTTTGTTTTTATTTTAATTTTGCTGAATTTTGGAACATTCCAACATTGATTCTCATCATAATTCTTACTTCATCACTATATGAGTCCTATAGGATTGACAAATGTCCTATATTTGTAACCTTAGGACTTAGACCTATGTCATGAATCTAAGGTTTGATGTTGCTAATCTAGCATGATTTTTTTAAGACCATGAATCATGCAATTTAATGGAACATGGTTAGGAAAATAGCTTGAATTTAGTGGATTAACATGAACGAATATGGAAAAAGATATTTGATCTTACACTTATATGTTTGTTGCATATTGCTCGGATGGTTATATCAACTTGTGTGCTTAATGTGACCATAAGCACAATGGACATAGATTGGCTTCTACATGGCTCTATATTCACGAGGCATTAGAGATGAAAATTTTTGGTGTATGTAGATGATTTGGGGTATAGCAAGGCTTAAGTAGCGTCATGCTAGTTAGATGGAAGCTTTATATGTCATATACTCACTGGTATACCTTTCTTATGGGGTTACATGATCCATTAATTTCTTGTATGATTGAGAGGATTGACCATACGATTTTCAGGATAGCATGTTTGCCTATATGTATGAGTATGAGGTATTGAAAGACATGTTATGCATTCATATAGGCACACTATGTAAGATTATTTATAATCCCATTATTCATTAATTATTTTATTTATTTAATTAATTAATGAGATAAATGTGAAAGTTAAATCATAAGTAGATTTATAATAGTAGTTGAATGTTTATTATTTTTAAATGAGTACATTTTCTTCAAATTAGTTTTGAAGATAATTATTCCATATAAAATAAATTATGTTAATAGTCTTCTAGTTTTTTTACTTTTTAAGAACAGAAACATATCAAAAATAATTTTTATAGTAGAGAATTATTTTGGTTATAACCATCCAAAAAATGAAAATGACCAAAATCTCTTGTTGAGTTCATCACTTAAGGTTAATATTGAAGAATCCTAGGATTTGAATCATATGATTCTTACGGAGGCTCTATAGCAACTTTGTAGCCATTAGGAAATATTTGTTTGTGATCTGTATTTAAAGTTGAACTAGAAATCTAAGGATGTGAAGCAAATTTGTAGATTGAGAATAGAATGGAGTTTGAATGTACATAGATCCCGATCTAAGCTAAAAGCGATCAAAGTTTTCATTGCAAAATTTTGATAATCACTAAGATAATATTCAAATCCTTATTTATCAACATCATTAATCTATCATACCAAATTCAACTCAATAGAATCTCCATTCCATAGTAATAGTAATTGAATAGATCATTCTATTGGTTGTAGAGTTGCCTTTTTATAGCTTTGTCTCTACCTTGGATTTTTCATATATTTCACTATTATTATTTATTAATAAATAATAAAAAGTGCTAGTTTTTAAATATTGTTGCCATAAAAATATTTTGATTGTTCTATTTTTAATAACAAAATTTAAAATATAATGTTTTTGTATTATTAATAAAATATTTATTATAAAAAATAGTAAATAATAATTTCTATTTCAATAGAATTTTTTTAATAAAACTTTGACAATAGAATTGAAAATATGTTCATTTTGTCTTATTGATTGTTCCACGTTGACACACCAAAATTATTATATTGTTCTTGTTAGAGCTAATACTAGTGGTGAGTTTAGGCTGAACTCAATGGACTAGTGATCAATTTAGCAAAACAAAAAATAAAATAAGGGTTGTATAAATTGCTAAATACAATAAGAATCGAAATGAAGATTGATAGAATTAAATTCAGTTCAAAAGATATCAAAGTCATCAATTTGTTGAGTAATCACATACATTCAATGGATTGTCCCAAATTTGGCACCAAATCTGAGATTTGAGATTCAAGTATGACTCGTGAGGCAGCAAACCTGACTACTTCGACGGTCCAAACAAATCCTTTAAGCACCTCAAAATAGGATAAGCCAGTCCTAGCTTCGAATCATTATTCATTTCTTGTTTTTCAAGTAATGAGATTCAACCCAGCGTCAATCAAAACATCAAAACTTACTTCCTACTCTTGCAACAATCAATCATATCAACTTTGCAATTGAAAATATTTACAATCAATTGAATATCTACAAATTACAATAGATCATTTCATTGTTATTACCATATTACTTCATTTTATCGTATGAAGCACAACATCAAACTTCTAGAGGTTTGAATTCACCGTATAATTTTCCTATTTTTTAAGGTGTCAATAACTTGGTTTTTAAACTAGAGTTTTGCTACATCCAACAATTTTGGGTTTATGGGAGAGACGTGAGAACGAGAATGTGAGTTTAGTTTTTTTTTTCTCCCCTTTAAATTGGGTCATTTATTAACAGGAAAACTTCACTTCTGTTAAACATGTTTACAGTTAGACCGGTGACTTCTTAAAGACGTCAATAATTAATAAACTTGACTTTTAAATTCTGATATTTATTAACCAATACGGATTCTTAGAATTTTATTTCTCTTTTTTGTTTAGTTTAAATTATAATGTTAGTGAGAATTGACATAATTTTTTTGTGGAAAATGGGATTCAAAATTTATTATTATATACAATTAAATTCCTAGAAAGATATTTATGTCTGCCTCGAACGTAAAAGAACTTAAAAATTTTCTAATCAAAAGTTATTAAGTATGGGCGGATGTACATGCATACACATCAATGTGGGTACTTGCCTACTTAATTCTTTATAACTTTATTTTTATTGCGTTGATTTTGAAATATACATAAAATAAAAAATAAAAGTAAATAACATACCATTACATTAATTAGTGCACTCACACAATATATGAGTCATAGGGAGACTTGGAATTTAAATATAAGATAAAATTATCAATTTCATCCTTAAAATTGTAAAATGCTAATAAAATAATCTCTGAATTATATTAAATGGTCAATTTCATCCTTGAATAATAGTCTATACAAATAACTTCATCTCTTTATATAGATATTTAGGAATGAAATTTTCTGTGAATCTGCTTAGGGAAACAAAATTATTTGTATGAACTATTATTTAGGGATGAAATTAATCATTTAATATAAATCAGAGATCATTTTATTAATGCCTAACAATTTTAGAGACGAAATCGATGATTTCATCTAAATAGAACAATTGTTGTCCACAAAACCACATCCTAGACGTGTATCATCTACAACTGATCCAAGGCCACAAATATTGAACGTCAACCTAGTTGGTGAAATGTGGAGGGATGAATCGACACAAGTTTAAGGCTTAAGAGACATACACTAATCCCGAGTTAATAGTTTTGTATTGATATGAAAAAACTGAATTGTCAGAAAATGCATGTGCCCGTTAATGAAGGTAAGCCGTGAGGAGCTTTCAATACGGCATTGTTTACATTATCCCAGGGATTAGGGTATGAAAGCATTCCATACATAACTGAAAAGGAGAGAGAGGGATATAGATGAACTCCTATATATGGCGATATTTATCGTGGCAATAATTGAAGCATTCCATTAAGTGCCGTTAATCATGGCAGATTTCCTCAAGAAGTCTACCTTCTTAATTGTTTATTATTATGCTTCTCTCACTGCAACGGCTGGTGACCATTTGAAGCCAGGTGATATGCTGAATTCCACAACAAAGTTATGCTCCGCAGCCAACGTATTCTGCTTGCAATTTGCCAACTAACATGATGACGGCAACTTCAATTTTTTAGCGTTATATCTATGCAATAATTTCGAGTCCTATAAATATTTTCATTCCAACAAATTAATAGAATATAGTATGCAAGTTCGTTGTTAATAAGAAGGTAGAGTAATTTTTTTTACAATGAATCTAAAAATTAAGCGGGTTGAAAACTGTGCTAAACCATAGCACTTTATTATCTTGATAGAACTGCTACACACATAAAAGACAATTTCACTAAAAAAATATCATCATTCCCTATATGAAGTTGACATTTTGTATTTGATAATGAGGTCTAATTTATTGAACCCATTAGTCATTTCCCTATATTTTGCTATTGAAATCAACAACCTTAGTAACAAATATCAGAATTTGGCTAAGCATGCTCTTTTGTAGTTTTTACTAATATAATCGAGATAATTTCACTAAAAATAATTGGGATAATTTGAAAAATTAATAGTTCAGATTTCAATAAAGATGGTGTGGTGAATAATGTTTCCTTATGTTGTAATGAATTGGAAACTTATGATTTACAGCAAACAAGAACTACGACTTGCATTAAATTTTTCACGTTTTTATGAAGCTTGAAGCATAAATTTTTTTCCTCATTTAAAGAAGAATGAACATTAATATATTAAAATAAAATTTAGCACTAAACAGTAAGGCTTTTATTACAATAAAACTAGCAACTCAATCTTGGTACAATCTTTGTAATACAAAAGCTGGCATATTTAGAATATTTGACAAAATATGAAATTTCAAATCCATTACATCAAAACACATCACAAAAACATCAAAATCGTTAAGCTAAATAGGACACAAAAGCCATCATAGTAGAAGATTTAAATTCTTTTAATCCAAATGTCATTATCTATTATAATTAAAAAAAATCATTTTTATAGTAATAGAATTTTGTTCCAATTTGTATGGAACATGGGTTTGGTCTATAATAGAGATCTATTTTCTGGTTCAATGTTGAAACTAATTTTAACATATCCTCAATAGAGAGGGAGGTAGCTAATTAAATCAAGTGAGGTTTCACATGATGAATTATGATGCAAATAACTAAAACATGATGTAGAGAATTTAAAAAAAAGGGTCAAACAAATAAAAAAAATCCAATAATCAATATCAACAATGCCAAAATGAAATCAATTCCAACAAGAAAAGCATTCTAAGTTTACAAATTTGGTTTAAATTTCATAAACAAACTAAGGAAACATGTTCAAACTTGCAAATCACAGAAGAAAAAGATTGACATTGTTCAATTGCAATGGTGTAAAAAATTGGCCTCAATATCTTAGATAGTATATCAGCAAACGAAAAAAAGCATTGGTAACAAAATTTCAAAACCCTAAGAATAACAAAACTAAAAGTGATCCAAAAATATCAATCAATCAATAAAGTTTACCAATTAGAACCTTGAGTAAATGGAGGTAGAGCTAACGATGGCTCAACTAGGTGGTGTTGGCAACAGAAATAGGTGCAGAAGGATAAAAAGTAGCCACAGTGACGATAGGCATTGTAGCAACGGAGAAAAAGCGAAAAGTGTTGGTCTGCCATCAATAACTAATACATGGTCTAATTTAGTGATGGAATTCCGTCATTAACACTTTTTAATGAAATGGTGCTTTTCATTTAGCAATAGAATTACAATGTACATAGGTGGCATCCGTCACTAATTAAAAAATAAAATCATTGTATCACCAAAAAGAATTTAAATTTTTGTGCACATGTCCATCACTAAATCTATCATTAATTTAAATTTCATTTTTGATACTATTGTTGATTCCATTAGTAAATTTTACTAACTAATTTAGAAATGGATATTGTTTTAAGATGAAAAATTATAAAAATCAAAATTATTAGTGATAGGTCTACTACTAATTCCATCAATAAAATCACATCATATAATTGTGCCTTTTAGGAAAATTTACCAATGGGAATTCCATTGCTAAATATAGATTTTCTTATAGTGAAGCCCTAAGTAGGAGTTCCACTATAGCATACATTTCATACCATATGTTCTATAAGATAACCTATGTTGAGTGTTTAAATGAGTCTAATGTGATCTTAAGGGAGCCAATCTCAAGGAGCAAAACTAACTTGATTAGGATTTAACTTCAAAGAGCTAATAGGATGCCATTTTTGGGGATATTTTGGTCACTTTGACTAATCTACACATTAATTTGTGCTACTTTATATATTAAGTCATTTTAGAACATTTTAGGCTTTAACTTAAACTAAATTTGCCTTAAAACATTTACAATTTTACTTTGGGTTATTTACAATGTTACTTAAAGTTATTTGGAGGCCTTTTTATTGGGTTTAGGTTAGTGTGTTAATTTTGGGCTTATTTATGTCATTTAAGCCCATTTTCAATTAGGATTTAAGAAAGTAATATAAAAGGCTTCTTCCTTATTATTGATTGAGATAATTCAAACTTTGACAATTTAAACAAATGGTTGTTGCCCTTTCTTCTGAAAATGTGATTCTCTCTTTAGTACTTGAATAAACTTTTAGACCTATAAAAAAAATCAACCTTTATGTTGTCTATCATCACTTATCAAAATATTTATCTTTTATGGTGTGTTTTTTTTATCACTTATCACCTCCCTTCTTCCCTATTCTGGAATGTGGAATGAATATCCTATTGTTTTTGTCTTGATTTTGCTGAATTTTAGGACATTCCAACATCAATTCTCATTAAAGTCCTCACTTCATCACTATGTGAGTGCTAAGACTAATGAGTATCCAATATTTGTAACCTTTGGGACATAGAACTATGTCATGAATCTAAAGTTCAATATTGCTACATTAGCATGATTTTTCAGGACCATGAATCATGCAGTTTAATGGAACATGTCTAGGAAAGCAGCTTGAACAAAGTGGATTAACATGAATGTTTAAGGGGGAAAAACATTTGATCTTACACCTAAAGGTTTATAGCTCGTTGCTTAAAAAATTACGTCAACTTATATGGTTGATGTAACCATAAGCATAAAGGACATAGACTAATTTTTGCATGGCTCTATATTCAAAAATTTTGGTGTAAGTAGATGATTCGGGTTATAACGAGACTTAAGTAGTGTCATACTAGTTAAATGGTGACTCAATATATCATTTACACATTGGTATACCTTTCTCATATGGTTCCCCAATCCATTAATTTCTTGTATGATTGAAAGGATTTACCTTATGTTTTTTAGGAGAGCATGCTTGCTTATATGTATGAATGGGAGGTATTGAATAATATGTATTGCATTTACATGGGCATGTTACATAAGATTTTTTATAATATGAAAGTTAGATCCTAAGTGGATTTATAATGGTAGTTTAATGTTTATTATTTGTTAATGGGTACATTATATTCAAATTAGTTTTGAAATAATTATTTTGTATAGAATAATTTAAGTTAATTATCTACTATTTCTTTTTCATTTTAAGGGGAATTAAAACATATCAAAAATGACTTTTTCTAAGAGAGAATTATTATGCTCATGACCAACCACCAAAGAAAATAACCAAGAGCTCTTGTTGGATTCATTTGTCAAGGTTACCAACAAAGAATCTTCATATTTGAATCAAATGATTCTTCTAGAAGGCTCTAGTAGTTACTTTGCGACCTTTAGAAAATATTTATTCATGATCTATTGACTTGAAGTTGATTAGGATATCTTTGGATGTGAAGTGAATCCATAGATTAAGAGTAGAGAGGAGCTTGAATGTACAATAGATTGCCATTTGTGCTAAAAGCTTTCAAGGTTTTCATGAGATTTCGAGAATTACTAAGATAACATCCTAATCTATAATTTTACCAACATCATTAACCTATCATACCCAATGCAACTCAATAGAATATCCATTCTATAGCAACAGTGATGGTATAGATCATTCCATTGTTTATAGAGTTGCCTTTTTACAACTTTATCCCTTGCTTGGATTTTTCATATATTTCACTATTATTCTTTATTAACAAATAATACAAAGAACTATTTTTCAATATTTTTACTATAAAAATATGTTGGTAGTTCTATTTTTAATAATAAAATTAAAAATATGATGTTTTTGTATTATCTATAAAATAATTATTATAAAAAATTAGTAAATAATAATATATTTTCTTTTACAATAGAAATTCTTTTTTTTATTGATTAAAAATTTGATTGTAGAATTGAAAATATGATCATCTTATTTTGTTGATTGTTCCACGTTGACACACCAGAATTATTATATTGTTCTTATTAGAACTCATACTATTGGTAAGTTTAGGCCAAACCCAAAGAACTACTGATCAATTTGGCAAAGCAGAAAATAAAATAAGGAATGTTTAAATTGCTAAATGAAATTAAAATCAAAATGATGAATGATAGAATTAAAAGAATGGAATATCATGATAATAAAACGGTTCAGTTTAAAAGATAATGAAGCCTTCAATTTGTTGACTAATCACATACGTACGATGAATTGCCCTAAATTTGGCTATTTAGTGTGAAACTCCATATTGATTAGATTTAAGACTTAAGTATGACTTGTAAAGAAGAAGATCTGATTATTTTGACAATCTAGACTAATCTTTTAAGCAAAAGGATTAAGTATAGCAGTTATCATGAGTTTGTTAGACTTGAAGTGTTACGTTTAGTTAATGATTAACCCTAACCTAATAGTAATCCTTTTAATTCCCTACTGTTGATTAAGTTTTTGATCCAGTACTTAGATTCATCCCTTATTATTCAAGCCCACCACTTAAATAATAGCATTAAGTACTTTGGAATAGGTTAAGACTGACCTAGCATTGAATCATTATTCATTTCCCATTTCTCAAGCAACGAGATACAACACAGCATCAAATCATCAAAACTTACTTGCTACTCCTACAATAAACAATCATACAAACAATTTTGTGTCTATGGGAGAGACGTGAGAACGATAGTGTGAGTTTAGTTTTTTATTTTCCCCTTTAATTTGTGACATTTATTAGCAGGAAAACTTCATTAATTTTAAACATGTTTATAGTCAGTTGACGGATGACTTGTTAAAGACGTCAATAATTAAAAAACTTAACTTTTAAATTTTGATATTTATTAACCAAAACGGGTATTAGAATTTTAATTCTCTTTTTTATTGAGTTTAAATTATAATGTTACAGAGAATAGACATAAATTTTTTATGGATAATGAGATTCAAAATTTATTATTATATGCAATTAAATTCCTTGAAAAATATTTATGTCAGCCTCAAACGTGAAAGTATTGGAATTTGGATTATTATATGCAGTGAAAATTCAAAAACTTAATCCGAATTCTACCTAGGATCCATGCAAAAGACATAAATCAATAATTAGGATTTTACTTATTGGGTACTCGTATTTCTACTGATTAAAACTTGAGAGAGCGGATGAATCAAATGTCGGCCGGAAGGTACAGCGTCTCTACGGTATCCATACAGAGTGAATAACAACCTCTCACCCTCCACAAATCTACTAGGATAAGCTTCTCTCTCTAGGATTTAGGATTAGATATTTTCTGAGTGATTTAGGGTTTTGGGAGCTTACATGCGTATGTAAAAGTACTACCCTCAAGTGCCTTTTTATAGAACTTAGGCAAGCCACAGTCCTAGTCCTACTAGGATAATACCTCCAAAATCCTAATCACACTTAACAACTCATCTTGTCCTTATCCTAAAGAGAGTAAGGAGAGATAGGACTTATCTATTTATTATCTAATATTAGATAATAATATTATCTCATAATATAAGTATCTTAATATTTAGATAATTGCATATAGTTGTCAAATATCAAAATAATATTACCTCATAATATATTTATCTAATTTCTGGTAACATAATTATTTGATATTACTTTAATATCAAATAATATCACATAATAATATTATATATATATATATATATATATATATATATTACATGAACAACATATTATTATTCTTAATAATAATATATATGCACGAAAATAAGTCTAATTAATTGGATATTAATATAATTAAAGTCCAATTAACTATTGTTTTATTCCTACTCCTTTTGTGTGACCCTGTAGGTTCTTACTTTGTTGACAATGACTCATTATTGAGCCATAGACAGTGAGCAGTATCTAGTAATACATCACTGCTACTCAAGTAGTAAGAATGTTTCTGATTCGATATCCACTTAATACATGATCAACGCTTTGCATCACAATCCCATTTGTAATAATATCCAAATTGAACTAAAGGCATGTGGTGTGTCATCCTCGTCAATGTTCAATTTATATTTCTTGATACTGAGTAAACTTCAAAACAAATGATCAATATCACATATTGATCCATTTAAGTATGGCCATACATTTCTAGGTCTTACTCAATCACGGGGCCCAAGGATATATCTCTTTTTTTATGAAAGTAACAAAATCCCATCTACATCACCACTTCCTTCTGCATGATTCATGACATACCCAATCAACGCCCTACTTGTCATCTCAATTAATGGTGACATAAGATGACATTAAAGTGAGTAACCCCTTATGTAAGGAACCGTAGTGACTTCAGGTCAAAGGACAATATGAGAATTACTAATGACACAAGTCTTATCCATGCAATATTCTCATAGTGGGTCAGTCTAGTACATTTGTTCACTAACAATGTACTCATGTATTGACTTGACATCACATATCCATGATTCATAATCATCAGTCACTATACATGCCAATCTCGATGTACTATTACTATCCCTTGTCGTAATAATACTTGACTAGGGGAATTTTATAAATAGTAAAACTATTCTAGGGATAATTATTATATTAATTTATAAATTATGTAAAAAATTGAAAACAAAATATAATAATTGCATTACTTGAAATAAAACATAATACATTGTATATTATTTTAATCATCTATTTGATTGGTTCCTAAGACACACACCAACAAAAAGAACATAAAAATTTTCAATTCAAAAGTTTTTACCAATATTTTAAAACTCGGCTCGACCATCGGCCTGGCCAAGCAAGTGGGTGAAGGTTGAACCGGTTCAATTGGTTAAACCAAGTGGTCGAACTGGTTACTATATTTTTATATATAATAAATAATATATTATATATATGCATATACTTTACTATTATATTCCTAAAATAATAAATAAATATTGATTTTATTGTAATTACATTAATCATCTAACATAATTTTGGTTCAAATAAAATGCAAATGACAAATTTTTTTTCTTTAATTCAAATTACTTTCATATAATTCTTAATTTTTTCATTTAATAGTAATTACAAATGAGAAAAACATTAATTTATAAGAAAAAACTATTCATCTTGATCCTTATAGTTTATCAAGAATCAAGAAAGAATTTTTTCTTTTAAAGTTCTTGAATTTAAATTCAAGAATTTTAAAACTTTGTTAATCCATTATTATAAGAAAATTTTAATATTTTCTATTTTTGAACAATTGAAAAGAATTCAAAATTTTCAAAAAGAACATTATGATTACTTATATTATAAAATTCAATATCTTAAAGTATGTGTTTTATTTATTTTGCTATATATATGAAATAAATTAGTTTCTAATATTTTTTTATATTATACTTTCTTACTTAAGACTTCCATAATTTTTTATTTTTTGATATTGGACTTTTAAGTTAAATTGAAATTAAACTCTATGAATTTGCCAAAAAAAAAAGAATTGAACCGAGTGGACTAGTTGATCAAGTTTGATCAAGCCAACCTGAGTTTTTAGCTAATCCGGATTCTAGGGTTAAACTAACTCATTTTTGAACCCAGATACCGGTCCAATCGGTTGAACCAGTCAGACCGGTTCGGATTTCAAACCACTAATTTTTATGCTTAAACAACATAAGTATGGGCCATGTGCATGCATACACATGAACGAGGGTACTTGCTTGCTTAATTCTTTATAACTTTATTATTATTTTATTGATTTTGAAATACACAAATAAAATTTAAAAGTAAATTTCAAACAATTACATTAATTTGTGCACTCACCCAATATATGACTCATGGGGAGACTTGGAGTGCAAATACCAAGTAAAATTATCAATTTCGTCCCTAAAATTATGAAACATTGATAAAATGGACCCTAAATTAAATTAAATAGTCAATTTTATCCTTGAATAATAGTTTACACAAACAATTTCATCCCTCTTTATAGATATTCAGGGAAAGGGATGAAATTGTCTGAATGGATTTGTATAAGGGGATAAAAATTATTTGTATACGCTATTATTTAGGAAAAAAATTGGTCATTTAATATAATTTAGAGATTATTTTGTTATAAGGCAATTTTGTCTAAATAGAACAATGGTGTCCACAAAACCACATCCTAAACGAATATAATCTACTGTGGATCCAAGGCCACAAATATTGAAGGTCAACCTAGTTGGTGAAAAGTGGAGGGATGAATTGACAGAAGTTTAAGACTTGAAAGACATACACTAATTGCGGGTTAATAGTTTTGTATTGATATGAAAAAGCTGAATTGTCAGAAAATGCATAGGCCCGTTAATGAAGGTAAGTCGTGAGGAGCTTTCTATACGGCAGTGCTTAGATTATCCCTGGGATTAAGTTGCGGGGCGATGAAAGTAGATTAAGATAATTGAAACAGAGAGAGAGGGAGATAGATGAACATCTACATATGGCTATATTCATCGTGGCAATAATTGCAGAATTCCATTAAGTGTTGTTAATCATGGCAAACTTCCTCATGAAGTCTACCTTCTTAATTGTTTCTATATTATTATGCTGCGTGAAAACTAGCCCTATTTCTCTCAATAAAATGGCTGGTGAACATTTGAAGCCAGGTGATGTGCTGAATTCCAACACACAGTTATGCTCCGAAGCCAACGTATTCTGCTTGCAATTTGATAACTATCGTGATGATGACAACTTCAGTTACTTGGCATTATATAATCAATTGGTATACAATCTATGTGGCACTCCTTGGGCGCTATGGATAGGAAAGCGAAATGAACCAGTTGCCAATACTTCTGGGGAGCTGACTTTGGATCGCTCTGGTGGATTGAAAATTGTTTCCCGAGGCAAACCCATCCGAATGCTATACTCTCCAGTTCAACCCATGAGTAACACTAAAGCCATCTTACTCGACAGTGGCAACTTTGTTCTCCAACAACTTCATCCCAATGGATCAAATACTGTTTTACGGCAAAGTTTTGATGATTATCCCACCTTCGCCTTATTTCCGGGGATGAAATTGGGTGTTTATCACAAACTGGCCATAATTGGTCACTGTATCAAGTTTAGAAAGGCGTAACCTAAGTACAGGTGACTTAGCCCTTGAATGGGGGCCCAAAAGACGCGAATAGATATTCCAAAAAAGAGAAGTGATTATCTGGACAAGTGGGGTATTGAGTAATAATGGATCATTTGAGAAAATTCCAAATAAATTGATCCATCGTTTCAAGGTCGTTGCTGATGAAGATGAAGAGTACTTCACACTAACAGCTCCAAATTCAGCTGCAGAGGTTTCATTTTTGGGTTTGAATTATGACGGACGGTTAATTGATTGGATTGATGGAAATCTTGCAAAATGCTATGGGCTTAACAACGATAGTGGTTGCCAACTATATGATGTACCTCGGTGTTGGCAACATGCTGAAGTAGTGTATGGTCATGTCAACTTCACCGATATTCAGAATGTAAAGAATGATACAAACACGAGCCTTACAAGAGCTGATTGTCAGCGAAGGTGTTGGAATGACTGTCATTGTGTTGGATATTCCACCATAAATACGACTGGGTGTGCGTTTCTTTATAACCGAGCAACCGCTATTATTACTGTTCACGTCGGTGATGATTTTCAGCTAATATTTTTGCTAAACGGGCCTTTGAATCCCAAAGGTGAGTAAGTATAAAATATTTCATTAAAAAATTCTTTAAGCATGATACTATGTATTATTTTATAAATTACAAAACATATAAAATATAAAATTCTTTTACTTTTACACAAGTAATTAAACGAGTTTTTTTTTTTTTTGAAAAGGAAAATGGATCACCCTAAATTACAATTGAGAAAACGGTCTATTAATTTAGTTTGTTCATTTTTTCTTTGAAGGTAAGACCGACAACAACAGTGCTAAGGTAAGGATCCAGTTCAGATCGCAAAGAAAGGTATTTTTTTTATCTTCACATGGAAAAGATTCTTTTTTTCTAGCGATTTTACAATCTCATTGTTTCCTTTTTTTAACTTTGCGACCATTATATCAAGAAAGTAATTCTCAACAAAAAAAAAAGTAATTTTATAGCTTATATGCATAGCAAGCTCGTTATCTGTATCAAAAGTTCCAACTCCTTCTGTCAATATTGTTGCACGTTATCCCATGCAGGTAAAAGAAAGTGGATATGGATAGGTGTGGGGATAGCAACTTCCCTATTCACAATATGCCTTTTCACACTATGTGAACCTTTAAGGAAAAGATCAATTCATCTTAAAGGTAGATACTCGACAAAATTTTCGCAGCTCCTACATAATTTATATATTGCATCATCTATGTATTTTTTATGTTTGATCTTGCACAATTTAATTCATTTATGCAGAGAAAAAAAAAAGAAAACCCACATATGGTAATACCTGATTTATTGCTTTCAAATGAATTAACTAGTGTAAATGATCATCAAGATAAAATAAATAAGGGACATTAATTAAGAATATTTAGTTGTGCATCTATTATGGAAGTTACAAATGGATTTTCAATCGAAAATAAATTAGGGAAGGGAGGCTTTGGACCTATTTATAAGGTAATTAAGAACTGGAAAAGCTCTATTACAATTAATTAATTGTTTCTTGGAGATTACTATTATTCACTTAATTATTGATATCTTTTTCTAGGGAATATTGCCAACAAGAAAAGAAGTTGCAATAAAAAGACTTTCAAAAACTTCAGGACAAGGAGTTGTTGAATTAAAAAATGAGTAAGCACTCATATGTGAACTTCAACATACAAATCTTGTTGAACTTGTAGGGTGTTGCATACACGAAGAAGAAAGGATGCTAATATATGAGTTTATGTTGAACAAAAGCTTAGATTTTTTTCTTATTTGGTAAGGGATGTGGAAGCTCTCTTTAGAAGATGATATTTTGTTATGGTATTCATATCAAAATATTCTTAGGTGATTCATGAATAAAAATATCATTCTTAATTACACTACTCAAAGAAAAGTGCAACCAAAAGTTGAAGATCTAGGATTTGAAAATTTTTAATTGGTGGTACACATGTCTTGAGCTTGCTTTTTTAATATTTTCTTGGTTGAATAAAAATTCTCTTTTTTTTAATGCTAATGAACCACCTAAGAACTTTCCATGCATACCTAAAATTAATAACATGTATGAAGTATTTATCTCTTGCTTTACTTTTTAGTGGTTATATGCATCCTAGAGTATGCTATGCATGGAGTTTTCTCTGTGAAGTCTGATGTCAATACTTTTGGAGTGTTGTTACTTGAAATTGTTAGTGGTAGAAGAAACAATAGCTTCTATAATGTTGATGGCCCACTCAGTCTCATAGCACATGTATGTTAAATTATTCTTCTTCATGTTCATTTCATATAGTTTCTTGTCAGTCTAATTTGATATTGACAAATTTTCATTTACAGGAATGGGATCTATGGAATAAAGGTGCAACCTCACAGTTGATGGATCAAACACTTATTGTGTCACATGTTCATGATGAAGTGACGTGATGCATTCATATTGGTATTTTATGTGTAGAAAAGGATGTTGATGATCAACCCACTATGTCAAACATTATATCAATGCTTATTGACAAAAGTGCAATGCTTTCTTTGCCTAAAAAGCCAGCATTCTACACTTGAAAGAAGATATCTAAGGCGATAACATCTTCTAAAGAATTCGATACTTATTCCCTAAATGAGATCACAATTTTCCAATTTGATGGTAGGTAGAAAGTTGTATGAATTTGTTAATTATTATTGTCCTTTATGTGGGTGTGTGATGGTTTGCATTTATGTTATCTTGTATTATTAGGTTGTAAACAACATGCGGGAACTAATTAATTCATGATGTTTTGTCAGGTACAAGTAATGCATGTGATGATTGGCCAACAATCCAGTTTACATGATCAATGCATCCGATTATATTCAATAAATAATTTGTTTCCTAAAATTGAGGAATAAGAAACACAACATAATATGTTTAATTTGTTATGCATCAAATGATCAGATACCTCAATTAATCATCTTAACTAACTTTTGGTACCTTGACATTCTTAAACATTAGTTTGTAAGCATGTGTAAATTTATAAGATCCGTGAACTAATTTGCTCAGGTTTACAGATGAATAAATGTAAAGTGTTTGTTTGTTACACTTTTTTAAAAGGACAAACTAAAAAAAAAAAAAAAACTTTAGTGAAAATTAAATGTTGATGTGATGAGAGATTGACAATTTAGTTCTTTATCATTTACATTTAAATTAATACGGCTCATCCGTTTGTCTATAGTCTTTAATTCTAAAAGATAAACCATATAAATGTTCCGTAAATCTCAACTTTTCTAAAAATTTCATATCCAATAGTGTCAACAGATCCCATCTCATGTGTTTGTGTGTAAATTAAAATTCTGCATGACACTCTTCAATTTAAATATAAAATGTCATTTTGAGGATCATATCACATATGAATGAAGTGTTTCTTTATGACATTCTTCGAATTAAATGAAACCTTTATCCCCGGTTTCGTTTGTCAATATTCTCACGTGTTATCCCATGGAGGCAAAGGAAAGCGGATATGGATAGTTGTTACCAATGGCAACTTCTCTATTCACATTGTGCCTTTCCATGCTCTGCCTAACTTTATAGAAAAGAAATTTTCAATAGAGAGGTAGAAGGTTCACAAATCTGTTGTGATTTTTACTTCCCAATGATCTATGTATATTATTCAGAGTTTAAATCATTCAAGCAAAAAATGAAAGACAAAAATCATAGACTGCTATGCTTGATTTTTTCTTTCAAATGAATTTAGAAGTATCAATTATCCTCAACATGTACATAAGGAGCATGATTTAAGAGAATTTAATCATACATCCATCATTGAAGCTCTAAATAGCTTTTCATCAAAAAATAAATAAGGGGAAGGAGATTTTGGGCCTATTAGTAAGGTAAAATATTGATGCATGTGATATAAGATTTTAATCAAATTTCACATAAAGGATTAATGATATCTTTTCCCCTTTTTTTTTTTGGGTCAAGGAATATTGTCTACAATAGAGAAAGATATGGCAATAAAAAGATTCTTAGAAACTTCAGAACAATCAATTGCTGAATTTACAAATGAGTCGACACCGATAAATAAGTTCCAACACATGAATCTTGTTAAGTTATTATGGTAAATTCATGATGAAGAAATGATGTTGATTTATGAGTTTATGCCAAACAATAACTTGGATTTCTTTCTATTTAGTGAGAAACGTTGGAAGATCTTTAAACAATAATATCAATCATACAAACATGCATAAGCATATGATTTTCAATAATCAAACCAAGCAGGTTTATTTTTATAGAAACACTGCAGCATATGCATGGTCAATTAATATGTTTCCACAGATATGATATTTTCATGAACGTATTGATTATAATTTTGTAAGCTGGATTGAGTCTAATTTTTTTTCTTTTTTTTTCAAAACACTTAAGAAATGATCCCTGCTTGAAAGGAATGAAGTTTTAAGAACCTAATTATCTATCAGATTTTCAGGCTCGGTCAAACAAGGAGCCAAGTCTGGATCCATTGTCGGCTTTGGACTAGCATTGTACATAATTTTGTAAGCAAGATTAAGTCTAGGTTTTTTTACCTTTTATTTTTTCGGACGGAGGCACTTAAATAAGTAACATCCTACATTTAACATAGGATAAAATACCTGAATATGCTTAATTTGGAAACATTTTACCGATTTGTTGTTTCTTCGAAACTAAATACTAGAATACGCATGCCGAGCTTAAGGGCGCCATCTCATTTGGCGATTTCGGCACCCTAAAGTCGCCACCTTAACTGGCACCTTCAAGATTCAATTGGGGTGGGAGGCGCCTTTCAACATGGCGCCTCCTTGTTTGAAATTTTTCAAATTTTTTTGGGAGGCACCATTTGATCTAGCGCCTCCCTCCCTATATATTTGCCTCCGCTGCAGCAACCCCACCCACGAAGCCGCACCCACAAATCCTAATTCCAAGCTTTGAGCTTCTCTGCAACAACTCTTTTCTTCTTTCTTCAGCAACTACTCTTCCGTTCTTTCTTCAGCAGCCATTATTAACTTTTTTTATATTTTCATTCATAAATTATCATCTTTTCTTGAATCTGTAAATTTCATCCGGCAACATTTACTTCTTTGGAGCAGATCTGGTCTTCTTTCCTTACTCTTCATTAGTTAGTATTTTTTAACTTTTATATTTATATAGTGGTAGAAAAATTTATATTTTATGTTAATTATAATGATTTATGATATGAAATTTAGGAAAAGTAGAAATTTATATGATCTGTGATAGTTTGTGATTTATACTAATTAATTTTTTTATAATTTCTATATGTATGTTATAATTTTTATTAATTATTATGAGAATATATATTATAATAGGAGAAGATTTTTTATTTTATGTCAATTATTATAATTTAGAATTTAGAAAAAATTTGTGCAAATTTATATGTTCTGTGATAGTTTGTGATTTTTACTGGTTAGTTTTTCTGTAATTTGTGTATTTATATTATAATTTTTTTTACTTATTATAAGAATATATTTTATATTGGGGGAGAAATTATTATTTTATGTTGATTATTATGATTAATGTTGTGAAGTTATGATATAGGATTTAAGAAAAAAATTGAAGAAATTTATATGGTCTGTGATAGTTTGTAATATTAAAAAAAGAACAAAGGGGATAAAGAAAAGCGTTTTAGAATAAAATTTACATTCTAGGTAAAAATTATTTTTAGATACATTTAAGATATAAAATTTTTAAGGATATAGAATATGATAAAAATAAGATTATTTTTATTATATGTTCATTATTACAAGGATATATTATCCTATTAATTAATATTTTTATATTAATTTTAGAGTAATATATGTCAGAATAAGTAAATATCAATTGAGGGTATTTTGTAAGGACTTAACATTTTATGTATTATTTCTATTTAGTTTATTTTTTATTGAACATTTTTGTTATTCTTTTTTGTTAACTCATAGTATTTAAACCACGTACACCAATATTTTTTAATAGTAAGATATATTAATTATTTGATTATAAATGTATTCTATATAAATTAAATAATTCATTTAATTAATTAATCTATTATAGAGTCAATTTTTTATTATTTTATACTGTATGTATTATTTATTTTTTATTTACTCTATTGTATTCTATTTATATCTACTCGTATTGTCTATGGTTTAGAACACCATCATCATTAATTAACATAAATATAATAAGTTATAATTTTTTAGCTTATTATAATATTTTAAATAAATTAAAGCTCTAATATACTTTTTATTATTAAAAATAATTAATTTTATATTATATTTTTAAATAAAATACTTAGTATTAATCCGCAAAAACATGTTTTCAACCGAGTTTTCTGGGCTTTCAAGCCATGCATTGCCGCATTTTCCTACTGTAAGCAATTCATACAAGTTGATGGAACGCATCTGTATGGTAAGTTCAGGGGCGTGCTACTGATTGCTGCGACCCAGGACTGGTAACAAATGCCTCGTTCCTCTTGCCTTTGCCATTGTTGACAGGGAGAACTATGAAAACTGGAGTTGGTTTTTGGCATTACTGCGGGTAAATGTTACAAACAAGCAAGGAATATGCTTGATATCAGACCGGCACCAAGCTATAAAAGATGCTGTAGCCACCGAAGATCTGGGATGGCAGCCTCCTAATGCTTTTCACCTGGTACTGTATCAGACATATTGCCAGCAACGTTCGCAAGAAGTACAGGGATGACAACGTGAGGAAAGTTGTCCTTAAGATTGGTATGCGTTATAGCATAATTTCCTTGTTGAACCTTTCATCTATAAATTTGTGTATCTGGTAGTTCAACCCGGTTAACCTATTTGTCTCCTTCTGTTCAGCGTATGAGCCTAGTTGGGAAAAGGCCATGGAGAGATTGGAGAACCTCAGCAAAGTCAACGAGGAAATCCACAAGAAGTTGATCGCTATTCTGATGGAGAAGTGGACGCTGGCTTATGATGAAGGCAGAAGATATGATCATATGACTGACCAACATTGTAGAATGCATCAATGGCCTGTTCAAAGGACTAAGGAAGCTACCAATCACAGGCCTTGTTCAACAAACATACTACAGATGTGTCAAGTACTTTGTGGAAAGGGCAAAAGAAGCACATGCTGAACTTCAACAAGGTCACATATACGCAAGCAGATTCAGGCAGGAGCTTGCGACTATCCAGTCACGTGCTTCTTCTTACCACGTTCGTGCTTATAATAGACAAGGGACTAGGTTTGAGGTGGTGGAGGGCCCTAATATGGCAAGGGGGTCATGTGGAAAGGTCGTCCAAGCATTATTAGACAAAGGGCAATGTGAATGTGGACAATTCCAAGCATATAGGTATCCTTGCACTCATATTATTGCTGCTTGTGCCTCAATCAACATATCGTGGGAACCATATGTTGATGCTGTGTACAGGCTTGACACACTACTCAATTGCTACAAATCTGAGTGGTGGCCCTTCGGGGAGTGGTCGCAATGGAATAACCTACCACCATTTCCTATCCTAGTTCCAAATTATGGAAGATTACGTGCAAGGGGACGACCAAAGTTGAGCCGGATCAGAAATGAGATGGACTTGCCTCAAGAGAGCAGTGTAAAGCAAAAATGCGGTCATTGTAAGATGGAAGGACATAATCGTAGGCGTTGCCCACTGCTACATGGGGAGGAAGGCCCTTCTACACCTTGATTTTTATTATTTACTTTCGCATATATGTTATAGAGTATGTTACCCAATGTCGTAAGTGTAACGGTCGCACACTGTATTTTTTTTTTATGGTTCTAAAATTGCACGTCATTGTGTATATATATGTTACCCCATTACTAGCAATGTGAACCGACCATTAGTAAATTGTCCAAGTGTATACAACTTAGTTTAAATAGCAAAATACAGAAATTTTATAAACTTTTTTTTGTTTTACCGCGGTTTTGAAAATATTTACCAGGCGCCTTCCAACATGGCGCCTGTGCTGCACCTAGCCCGTTAGGGGGAAAGGGCCTGGGAGGCGCCATTCCACTTGGCGCCCATTTCATTTGGCGCCTCCCCCAATCCATTTCGCATTTCATAATAATTAATATCTAATTAATTAAATTTTATAAATTTATACATGGAATAAATACATAATTTTTAGGTTCCAAGTTATTTATACGGAGATTATAATCTTAAAAACACAATTAATTATATTCTACGGTATTATTTATATATGTTATAATTTAAATTTAAGATATATTATTTGTACTTAAATTGCACAAGTCTGTTAAGTTAGTGTGTGTTTAAATTTCATTCTAATGCAATGCTTGTCGTGGCAGATGGCATCCATATCCCGACACGTTGATCCTGGACCACGGGATCCTTCACTGCTGACGGCTCAGGCCTTACACATATCCCAGTCGATTTGGGCTGGCCATGTATGGAAATAGTTAGATCTTAATTAATCCGAGTATAAACCATTTCTGAATTGTCAGACGTGATAATTGGTGATTTTTTTTCTTTCGCAGCCTGACCGTGTGCTCAGGATTCGACGAGCTCATCACTACCATCACCAGCAGCTGCCGGAGTTGATTGTCCCCTTTTTACAAGAGGCAGGCTTTTACGACTTGGCGATGTGCGAGTTTATGCTGATCGACCATCAGTTGATCAATGCTCTTGTAGAGAGGTGGAGGCCGAAGACACACACCTTTCACATGCTGCAGGGAGAGACGACTATTACCCTGCAGGATGTTGCTGTTCAGCTCGGCCTACCCATTGACGGTCGAGTAGTGACAGGGCCCACTGTGTGGGAATGGGGAGCCCTGATAGAGGAGTATTTGGGACTCCAGTTACCGGTGGATGAGAATGTCATCCGAGGGGAGCGACTGAGGATGAGTTGGTTGGAGAGGCATTTCACTCATCTTCCAGATGATGCGGATGAGGTGACAGTGCAGAGATATGCCCGAGCTTACATTTTATGACTCATTGGTGGGACGTTATTTCCAGACCATTCCGGCACATATGTCCACCTTATGCACTTACCCTTGATCGGACACTTACACGAGGCTGGGACGTACAGTTGGGGATCTGCTTGCCTGGCCTATCTATATAGAGAGCTCTGCAAGGCCACCGCTCCAGATTACAGGGAGATAGGAGGTTGTTGCCTACTACTGCAGCTCTGGGCTTGGGATAGATTTCCCACTATCGCCCTCGCGATAGCTGTCTTAGACATACCAGAGGGGGATGCAAGGATTGGCCCCTTAGCATGCAGGTTAGAAAATTTTTCAACTTTCACTTATAATTAAGTTTACGACGAAGTTGTTTAACTTTGTTATTGAACCTGATAGGTGGCACTATCAGAAGACGTTCCAGGATAGTCCGGTACACAGCCTACCCCATTACAGATACATGCTGGACCGTCTTCGACTTGACCAAGTATGTAGAGGGTAATGGATTTCTTTATTTCAGGCCTTTGTCCATTCCATTAGCGTATTTAAATGACAACCTAAATTTGCAACTTCAGATTGCCTGGATCCCATACACTGAGGAGGTCACCGCATCACTGCCTCAGTACTGCTTTGACGGGAGTGACACGTGGACAGCAGTGGTGCCGCTCATTCACTTTTAGATTGTCGAGTGGCACCAGCCTGATAGGGTTTTGCGGTAGTTTGGTCTACGCTAGGCTATTCCAGAGCCACCGAAACAGGTGGCGGAGGTCCATTGCCTTCACTTGTCCGGTCGGCATGACGAGGAGTGGCACATCCGCCATCAGCCATATATTGCACTCTAGGATATCCGGCGAGACTTGTGCGTTACCGCCGAGCCGACGACACACCTAGTTCTGGGACCACGATCCGATTACATGACGTGGTACAGACGGGTTACCAGGTGATGTATTACACCCATCGGGGGAGCGCTAGACCTTGTGGTAATATTGCGTGCTAGTTTTTTGTATCTGATTTTCTTTAAATGCATTAATATTATAACTAACTTTAATGTCAAAAATTTGCACAGGTAGATGAGGTTTCCACACTACATGACTTCACTACCCCTGAGGGGCAGGCTGTGTTCACCTTTGATGCGCTCAGATCAACGACGGAGTCCATCCTTCATGCGATTCAGCAGGTTGATCATGTGATTATTGACTCACATGCAGAGCCAACTCCCCAGGCCCATCATATCCCAGACCCTGCGGAGGGTGACCATGATCAGCCTCGCTCTCGCCGATGACGTCGCACTGCTCCACGACATACGTCACAGGCTGATGTTCCGTCCGCTTTGACAGTGCAGCAGATTCCACCGTCGACTGCCCAGGAAACCATGACGATGATGCCTGATGTTACTGCCTCATCTCATGTCTACCCTACTGCACCTGATAACCCTTCATCCTCCACCATGTTCCTGGCTGCACTGTATGGACTGTCGTTGTCCCAGATGTACCAGTTCCCTCCTACTATTCCATCCTCATTCCAGACATTTCCACACATACCAGGAGTTTCATTTTCATTCTATACCTTTCCTTCCAATGACGCAGGTCCATCGCAGCCATATTGTCCTGCATTTGATTAGCATACCCAGGATCAGGGATTAGCACATGGTGGCATGATGACAGACGACTCAGAGCTTGTAGATAGAGGGAAAGGTGGAGGCAAAGCAGGAGCCAGGGGCAAAGGCAGAGCGGGAGCTGGAGGTAGAGGAGACACAGACACCGGGGATGTGACTCCTGAGCCTGTGTAGAGGGTTAGTAGATACGGCCGTCACATTACCGATCTTGGATGTGGGACTGGACATCACTTACGTAGACATTAGCTTTCTTTTCTATGTTTGTTGTATATTTATGTATATTTATCTTACTACTTTATTGCCAAACATCAACATTTAGGATGATTTTACTACTTTATTGCCAAACATCAACATTTAGGATGATTTTACTACTTTATTGCCAAACATCAACATTTAGGATGATTTTAATTAATACGGCATTTTTAATTGCTTGCGTATTAACAATTATAAATAATAATAAACTTCAGAATCATTGCAATATTTAGTTTTTTTAAAAAAATTATGATAAGGACATCTCCCAAATATAATAACTAACATTATTAATTATCATACTTACACAACTGTTATAATTATCTACTCTTTTTTTACTTACCATGTGAAAATAAATAAAAAAATTAAATTAATTTAATAACTTTTATATTCATAATGTGAAATATATATTCAATACCTTATGAATCGAGTTCACTAAACATTTAAGAATAAAAATACGTAGTACAATTATCAACGTAGATGGGGATGCTGCCCATGTACAGTATCAAAATTCAAGCCTCTAGGATTCACAGTCGACACGGTCACCGGCTAATTAACTTAGAAATGAGGAGCGAGGGTACCGTAGGCCAAAGGTGCCATATCGCCTGCCGTCCCTTCCCTTCAGCGCCAACGACGCCATTTCATCCACCGTACCTCTACACGCCATTTGGCGTCTCTCCATCGCTGTGCGTATCTTCTGTGCTTATTTCGATAAAATGTTTTTGAAGGAATGATAAAACGAATAATAGTTTCTTAAAAAATGAATTATAGTTTTTTTTTAAATTTTCAGCTATCTTCAACCTCATCATTTCGCATTTACTTTGTTACAAAATAAAATAATTTTATTGAGATAAATATAAAGTGACAATAATATTATTGAAATAAATACAAAATAAGATAAACATATTTATTTTGTTATATTTCTTTTCATTTTTAACAATTTTCAAGTTCGTAAATAAAGAAATTTATTGAATGATTCAATAAATTTACTTATGTGTAATAATATATTAAATAATTACTTATAATAATATAATTCCAAACGTTTGAAGTTTATAATTTCAAAAATTGGTAAATATTAATTGTCATTGGATCAGATTTTGAGAGACATTAATATAAATTACGTAATTATTCTTTATTGATCCTATATTTTTAAAATAATATTTAATTATCTACTAAATATTTATTATTTTTATTCATTATATTATTATCATTTACTACTTATTTAATTCTTATTATAAATTTATATATTAGATATCAAAGTGGAGTTATCATATTTTTATATGATATCAAATATAATTATAAAAATAGTAATTTATTTTCAAAAAATTTTTTTGAGTCACAATTATATATTATTTTTTTTTAATTTTTATTTTCAAATGATATCAAAATTAATTATTTTTGAAATGAAGAATTGGAAAAAATGGGACCGAGGGCGCCACCTTGAATGGCGCCCTCAAGGTTTGCCAGAGGCGCCATCCTGGATGGCGCCCCTGCCCACATGGCGCCAGCTCAAATGGCGCCTCCCCCCTACGTGCGTAATTTGGTAATAAGTTTCGAAAGAACGGTAAAACGGAAATAAGTTTCGTAAAAAATGTTAAAACGGTATTTTAACCTTTAACATATATATAACACAATCTCTATGAATTAAAGAAAAGGTAATGGCATGCATGATTATCTTATAATGATTAGTTATTCTGTTTTACTTCAATACATAGCTTTTCTTATTTATATTTCTTCATAGCCGTAGAAAAAGATGTCATGCAAAAATTTGTATTCAGGCACTATGAATTTTTTAAACTATTAAATTTGTAAAAAGACATCAAGAATCTAATTTCACATAACCATCCCTTTCCATTCCATTCCATGTATTCTCATTTTCTATTCTGATATTATTTCATTTCATTGTATAAAGCACATCATCAAACTTATAGTTCGAGTTGTTCATAGAATTATGAATTATCCTTTATCTAAGGTGTCTGTAACTTAGCTTTTAAACTACAGTTCTGCTACACCCACCAATTTTGTGTGTGGGAGAGACGTAGGAACGAGGGTGTGAGTTTGTTTTCTTTCTTTAAATTGAGACATTTATTAACAGGAAAACTTCACTAATTTTAAACAAGTTTACAGTTAGTTAGACCGGTGACTTCTTAAAGACGTCAATGATTAATAAACCTGACTTTTAAACTATGGTATTTATTAACCAAAACGGGTTCTTAGAATTTTAATTCTCTTTTTTATTGAGTTTAAATTATAATGTTAGAGAGAATAGAAATAATTTTTTTATGGATAACGAGATGGGATTCAAAATTTATTACTATATGCAGTCAATTAATATTTTTATTTAGAAAAAAGGCTATTTATCAGCACTTAAAATTTTACTTGAAAAATAGGTGGGCCAACAAAATATCTTGGGTGACAAATTAAATTCTGTTATGTATACACAATGACATTGACATAGATGAACCAATCAAATAAAACCTATGTATTAATTATGTCAATTGATGAATAAAAATTCACCACATGTCAAAGTACATCATCCCAACCAATAAAAAATTATTGTTTAATTAATTAAAAGGTGATAAATTACTAAAAAAAATGATAGGCTTATCTCTAAGAATCCCCTAGTAGCTCCATAAACAAAAAGCTCATTTGTGCCACTCAACAATAATAAGTAAGTTGTCAAAAGAAGAAACATGAAGTCTTCCCTAATTTTTGCTAGCAAAGATAATTGAAGCCCCTCACCTCAATCAAGAATTTAAGTTTGTGAATCTTCTCAAGCTCAAACCCTATATGAAGATTCAACATTTGATCCAAGATCAAGCTTCCTCATAAACCCTTATTGGAAGCCAAGATTCAATATTTGATTGGAGATCATGCTTTCTCATAACCTTCCTTTGAAATCAAATTCAAGTATTCGATCTAAAATCACGCTTCCAAAAAACCCTCTATTGAAATGAAGAATCCACCATTTGATTTGAGATTAAGTTTCATCAAAGCCCTCAATCAAAATTCAGGAAAGAGAAGAATCAAAAGATTATCTTATATTCTTTTACAAAAAATAACAAAATTAGAGATTGTACTCTACATTCATCAATATCAATATAAAATCTATTTGTTCTATAGTTTTCTCATTTTCATAAATTTTTATTGAGAAATTTTATATGTATAATATACAATTAAATTCCTTAAAAAAATTATGTTAGCCTCGAAAGTGAAAGAAAATAAAAAAATTTCAAGTCTAAAGTTATTACTACTAAATAACATAATAATGGGCGGACGTACATACACTTGAATGTGGGCACTTGCCTACTTAATATTTCATAGCTTTATTACTATTGTATTGATTTCGAAATATATAAATAAAAATTGAAAGTAAGTTACATATAATTACCTTACTTAGTGCACTTACTCAATGTATGAGTCATCGAGAGGAGAAATACATACGAAGGTACTGCTTACCACATTATTCTTAAATATTACTACTCAAATGCCGCAAACTAAGAATGTACAAGTCATTTTTTCTAATAATCACTTGATTCTTTCCCCATCATAATTAGTAATAAATGATTTTTGATTTACTATTTCTATTTTTATCTTGTAAATACAATTAATTAACAAATAAAATGAACCTATGCATTCTTAATTGGCAATATTTGAGTGGCAATGCTTACTTATGTGAAAATATTTACTATATTATTTAATCCTATTTCATGTCTCTTAGTGTGTTACATTTGGTAAATTTTATTAAATTGGCCTTATTTTATAATTTGGGGTTAGTTTTACATTATTCTGAATTTATTTTGTTAATATTGAATTTTTACACTATTTTAGATTTTTGGTTATATCTTAGGCTCTAGATGTCAAATTCGAGTGATCTTTATATATTGGAAAGCTTAAAGGAAGTATATAACTTTGATGTTTTAGTCAAAGCTCAGTTTAGGCTCCTTGATAGTCTTATTTAGCTAAGAAGTTGAGGCCTTATTTCTATCCTACCAAAGTTAGTTTTATTTTTTGGGCTATATCTACAACTACAGAAGTTCAATTAATATGAAACTCACACCTAAATCTTCCCAACACCCAGCCCTACAACTTTTATGTTTATAGTTTACCAAAATTACAATGTTTTAGTAGTCTTATATTGGATGGAAGCTAGACCTGTGAGAATTCACTACTATAAGTCATAGAGTTTATTACTTTCTAGAAATAGGTTATGAGCTTTTAAAAATTAGCAAGGCCCCAATCTTGCATTCCTAAAAGGCATAGAACTTAGACCCAATAGGGTTTTAGGGTAACTAAGTTAGATATAAAGGCAAGAACAGAGATTAGAGATTAGACTTTACATTCTAGACTTTACAAAATTCAACAACACAGTTTTCTCTCTTCTTCTAGTTTTCTTGTTCTTCATCAATGAGAGGGCTAAACACTTGGAGTTGATTCAAGGATTTTGAAACTCTTCTTTACTGGATTATGAGATTTTTTATTTGTAATATTGATTTCTTCTAATTAATTTTCCTCTTTCCCTGATTCCTTGCATTAATTTCTTGAAATTACATGAGTTGAATGTTAAATTTGTGCAATTGGTGTTCATCCTTGGGATTTCTGATCTTTTGCTATTTAGATGTTAAATTGTAATTAATGAATCACAATTTTACCAATAGCAGCAAAGGATTGAGAGATTAGTTTAGATGTTTCTAATTTAATTTTTCAATTCAACCAAATTCTATCTTTAAATCAATTTTGATCTAGCTAACAAATTATAGCGGTTGTTTAATCTAACTAATCTTAATTGATCAAACTCTAAATGGATAAGCATAGGACTCACAAATTATTGTAGGGGTCCTAGGTAGATCAAAGTTAAAAATGAATTGGAATAATCAAATCCTTTATAATTTATGATTAATCTACATTAAGAGCTATCATATCCTTGGATAGACAATTTTGTTATCTTGGTTTTCTTTCTATTTTACTTCTGTATTTAGTTTGGTTTAATGTATTTACTTTAATTTCAAGTAAATCCCCAACTTTGATTATTTGTTAATACTGCATACTACATTCAGCATTTTGCATATAATCTAATTTTTTCCTATAGTTTGATTAACTACTATTTACATTAGTTTCTTTTGTTTTTAGTGCATAATTAAATTAAACAATTGTGTAAACATTGTTAGTAAGTCAATTTAGAAATGATAAATCAAAGAACCATTATGGGAACGATGTAGTTTGGCATCCTATATTACATTACTTTCAACAAATTAGTATAATCTAATTTTGGTGTAATGTGGCTTGCGCGTCACTTACCTATGTATCTCTTCATGGGGAGACTTAGAGTCAGCTAGGAGTTTAAAGCTAACAACCAATGTCCACAAAACCACGTGTTAAAACTATGATATCTTCTGCTACTGATCCAAGGCACCAATATTGAAGACCAACCTAGTTGGAGAAAAGAGGAGGGATAAATTGACACGAGTGTGTGACTTAAAAGACATACACTAATCTTGAGTCAATGGTTTTGTTTTGATATGAACAAAACTGAACGGTTATAAAGTGCATGCGCCCGTTGAACGTGCCAAGTCGTAATGAAGTCAGGCTGTGAAAGCAGATTAGGATAAATTCTCTATTTTCCAAGCACGCGGAAACATATTGACAAAAATGAATGTGCCATTGCCATGATTCATAACAGATTTGATCATCAAAAGAAAAGGAGAGAGAGGGAGATAGATGAGCACCTGCATATGGCTATCTTTATCGTGACAACAATTGAAGCATTCTATTAAGTGCAGTTAATCATGGCAGATTTCCTCATGCAGTCTACTTTCGTAATTGTTTCTATATTACTATGCTGTGTGAAAACTAGCCCGGCTTCTCTCACCACAATGGCTGGCGGCCATTTGAAGCAGGTGACTTTTTGAATTCCACAACACAGCTATGCTCGGCAGCCAACGTATTCTGCTTGCAATTTGATAACTATCTTGATGACGGCAACTTCAGTTACTCGGCGTTATATAATCAATTTGTACGCAAACAAATTGGCAATAGTTGGCCGCTATGCATCGGAAACCGAAATGAACCAGTTGCCAACAATTCTGCGAAGCTGACTTTGATCGCTCTGGGGAATTGAAAATTGTATCCTGAGACAAACCCATCAGAATATTTTACTCTCCAGCCCAATCCATCAGTAACACTGAATTAGAACTGTTCATGAGCCTTATATGTCTGGTTTTGGGCAAAACCTATGAAGTATAATGAGTTTTAAGTCAAAATCCAAGTATTGACTTATATAACTTTAAGCTCATTTATGATTTAGAGCTTAAACCCATGAGATTGAGGAAAGTCTCGGTTAAGGCCAATAATAATTTTAATTTTTTATAATAAAATAATAATATAACATGAATATATTTATCTTATTGTTGTATATGCTGTTATTATAAATTTAATACAACAAATATTAATTTATAGTCAATAAATAGATAAAAAAAATTAAGATCATTATTATTTTTGTGAGATAGATGATAAGCTTAACTAATCATCTAGTCTTCTTTATCATTAAAAAATTTTAAAAATTTCAAAATCAATATAAATTTAATTATAACTAATTTTCCCGACAACTTATTCGGGTCTTTTGACTTGAATCCATTAAGGGAATCACTGTCTGAGATTCTCTCAATGTACCCGGCCATCACGGGTCGGTTGGCCCGTGGTAAAGACGGAAACTGGGAAGTGAGGTGCAATTATGTCGGAGTTCGGATCAGGCTAAGGTGGATACCACCCTCCATGAATGGCTGAAATCCGCCGACGGATTTGGGAGAGATCTGACGGCTTGGGAGGATATGCCTCATGATCCTAACGCATGGTCATCCTTCCGAATTCAGGTACCCTCTCTTCTCTCGTTTAATAATAATCATGCCATTTCTATTTCTATTCTTTGAATGTGACTTTAAGTACATAGACACATTATTAGCCAGGTTTAATTTGGTGAAAGGAAAATGTTTATGATATGTGTATGTTACTCTGTTTGGACAGCCGTCCAGCAAAAATATATTTTCCAAAATTTCACAATGATTCAGCATAACTTTTTAGAACTAGCACGCTTCTCTTCTTGCTGAGGCGAAGAAAATTTTCAAAATCAATATAAGCCTAATTATAACCAATTTTCTCAATTGAAATAAGATTTCATGTATAAATAATTAAATTTTTGGCTATATAATTTTTTAATGATACATTAATTAATTATAATATAAATATTTATCTTATGATTTAGATTTGAACTTAACCCAAGTCAACCTTGGGCTTAGCCTACTCTACATAAAAGCTTGACCCATTAAATGGGCTCAAGCTCATAGCCATCTAAGATTTAAAAACAATATGTGACCACAATATTATGCGCAATACTGTATTTTCATACCAGACTGTATCTATGATTTTTTACAAATTTAGACCATTGTGACCGTATTATTTTTTTGTATTTATCTACATTGCAACGCGAACATAATTGTGATCGTAACTACAATTTAAATTCCTGATAGCCATATAATAAATTAGACCAAAGCCCATTGGGCTTAGCCTAATAGGCCCCTATAGGTCTTCAAGCCCATGACACCTCTACACTAAGGTGACATTTGATTCACATAATATTTTTAACATTTTTGGGAATATTTTAGAAGAATATTACATTCTCATATTTGGTTCAAGGTTTAAAAAAAATGCCTGGGAATGTCAATTTTTTAGTCCAACTTTCCATGGGAACTTGAGATTCCTAACTCCCCCCATGGAATGGGAATGTTGATATCAAAATAAAAGGATAAAATTATCTTCATATTGAATTCTTTTTCTTATTTATCACTTATCAAATAAATTTTAATTTAAACTAGGAAATGATTATCACTTTATTTTTAAAATATTTTTATTATTAAGAAATGCAATAACATTAATTTTTTAACTTAATTTCTTTTCTATTGTTGTTCCTAATGTTTGGAAGATTATTTTAATATAATTATATATAAATATGAATTTTTATTAAAAATAATGTAGCAAGCTTGAAGTTTCTTTAAAAAAGGCATATTTATATACAAAAATATAAAATAATAGTATTTTTATATTAGAGAAGAAATTATAATATAAAATTTAATACCAATATAAAATATAATTGTAAAAATGATTTAACTATGAAAATTTATAATTTATAAAAAGAGAAATACCAAGTATATTTAATATTATGATAATAAATTAAATAAATTATGCTCATTTCATTTTAAAAATTGATTTAATAATAACAATACTAATAATTATAATAATAAAGTATAAAATATTAAAATATAATAAAGTATAGTGTATAAAAATATAATACACTAAATATTAAAATATAATAAAGTGTAAAATATTTTTTTTAATTTACTTTTAGATGTCAAATACTGAAATTTAATTTATTATGTATTAAAATATTTTTCTTATTTATGTAGCTTTAAATAAAAATATGATTTGCTATATTTTATTTTATAATAAAAAATTTAATAAAGGTATTTTTGAAACAATCTCAAGATTCCTAAAAATATCAAATATGAACTAAACAAAGTAATATAACATATTTAAGAATCTCACAAAATATTCTCAAAAAAATTCATAATTAACTAGACATATATGAACATTACATTTTCATTAATTAAATTCATAAGAATCATATTCTTAAAAATGCAAGATTCCGTGAACCAAGTGACACCTAAAGCAATCTTACTTGATGGTGGCAATTTTGTTCTCCAACAACTTCATCCTGATGGATCAATTACTGTTTTATGGCGAAGTTTTGATGATTATCCCACCTACGCATTACTTTCGGGGATGAAACTGGGTGTTAATCACAAAACTGGCCATAATTGGTCACTGGTCTCTTGGTTAGCAAATGGTAGCCCAAGTACAGGTGACTTCACGCTTGGATGGGAATCTAAAAGACGCGAATTGATATTTCATGAAAGAGAAGTGACTATCTGGAGAAGTGGGGTATTGAGTAATAATGGATCATTTTTGGGTATTATTATTCTGAATAAATTGATCCATCGTTTCAAGGTCGTTGCAAATGAAGATGAAGAGTACTTCACATTAACAGCTCCAAATTCAAATGAAGAGGTTTCATTTTTGGGTTTGAGTGACGGACTGTTAATTGATTCGATTAATGGACTTATTGCCAGCGTCGATACATGCTATGGGTTTAACAATGATAGTGGGTGCCAACTATATGATGTACCCAGGTATTGGCAACACACTGCTGCAGTGTACGCTTACGTCAACTTCAGCGATATTCAGAACGTAAACAATGATACAAACGAAGAGCTTTACAAGAGCTGATTGTCAGCGAAGCTGTTGGAATGACTGTCACTGTGTTGGATATTCGTTTTTTTAATAACAATGGGTGCTCGTTTTTTCATAACGAAGCAGCCACTACTGCTGATGTTCATCCCGGTGAAGATATTTGGCTAACAGTTATGCTAAACGGGCCTTTACATCCTAAAGGTGAGTAAGTTTAAAATATTTTATTCATTTTATATAACAAAATATGATGGAAAACAACTACTTCTTTAAAGCAAAAGTTGTTTCCTTACTACGATGCCATGCATTATTTAATAAATCACAAGACATATGAGGTATTAAATTATTTTACTTTTACACGAGTTAATTAAATAAGATTTTTTTTTTAAAAAAATCCATTGAGAAAGAAAATGGATCACCCTGAATTACAATTGACAAAGCCAGTCTATTATTATTATTATTATTATTATTATTATTATTATTATTATTATTATTATTATTTTGAAGGTAAGAATGACAACAAAAGTACACCCACACACCCAAAAAGTAAGGATCCAGTACAGATCGCAAACAAAGGTATGTTTTTTATCTACACATAGAAAAGATTCTTTCTTTGTAGTGATTTTACAATCTCACTGTTGTATTTTTTTTTATTTTGCGATCATTATTATAAAAGTAATTCTCAAAAAAAGCAAGGAAATTTTACAGCGCATATGCATAGCAGGCTCGTTATCTGTATCAAAAGTTCAAGCTCCTTTCATCAATATTCTAGCACGTTATCCCATGTAGGTAAAACGAAAGTGGATATGGATAGGTGTGGTGATAGCAACTTCCTTATTCACAATATGCCTTTTCACTCCATGTATAGCTTTATGGAAACGAAAAATTCAACTTAAGAGTAGATAATCAACAAAATTTTTGTTACTCGTACATAATCTATATATTGCATCATCTATGCATTTTTAATGTTTGATCTTTCACACTTTAATTCATTCATGCAGAGAAAAAAGAGAAAAGCAACAAACTATAATGCTTGATCTAATGGCTTCAAATGAATCAATTAGTGTCAATGAGCTCCAAAATAATATAAACAAGGCACATGAACTAAGAGTATTTAGTTGTGCATCTATCATGAAAGTTACAAATGGATTTTCATTAGAAAATAAATTAGGGGAGGGAGGCTTTGGACTTGTTTATATGATGATTAAAAGCTATTGAAATTATGCTACAATTAATTGATTGTTTCTTAGAGACAACTGTCATTCACTTAATTATTGATATCTTTTTCCAAGGAATATTGCCAATGGGAAACGAAGTTGCAATGAAAAGACTGTCAAAAACATCATGACAAGGAGTTGTTGAATTCAAAAATGAATTAACACTCATATGTGAACTTCAACACACAAATCTCGTTCAACTTGAAGGATGTTGCATCCATGAAGAAAAAAAGATGTTGATATATGAGTTTATGCCCAATGAAAGCTTAGATTAATTTCTATTTGGTAAGGAATGCAGAAGCCCTCTTTGGAAGATGTTATAAATCTCACAAGCCAACAAATTTTTACTTTCAACCATCCACCTAAGCATCACCATTAATAATTATAATTTTCCTTTGCAAGATTCCACTCAAAGCAAGTTGTTAGATTGGCAAAAGTAACTTAAAATAATAGAGGGGATTGCTCAAGGATTATTCTACCTTCATAAATACTCAAGACTCAAAATCATTCATAGAGATTTGAAAGCTAGCAATATACTTCTTGATGAAAATATAAACCCAAAAACATCATATTTTGGAATTGCTAGAATATTTACTTAACAAGAATCAAGAACAAATAGTCACAAGATTGTTGGCACATAGTAAGAATTCACAAGTTCTTTCTTATCCTGTCTTAGTTTTAAATGTGGTGGAAGCATTACAATGAGTCCTTTTAGTAGTTTCTTTTAGTCAACACTACAATAAATGCTTGCCATTGCAATTTAAAATTTCAACCCCCATAACAGTATGAAATATGCATAAGTTACTTTTAAGTAAATCCTACATGTTATGAACACCATCTTATAGTTCAAAATTTGCATTTTTGTTATGGTATTCATATCAAAACATTCATAGGTGCTTCATGAGCAAAAAAAGAAAACAACAATTTATAATTATTCTATCAGAGAAAAGCCCAACCAAAAATTGAAGATTTAGGTAGGACATGAAATTTTTGAACAAGTAATACACATGTCTTTAGCTAGATTTCATTTTTTATGTTTTCTTGGTTGAATTAAAGTTCTTTTTTTCTTGCTAAAGAACCACCAAAAAACTTTCCATGCATACCTAAAATTAATAACAAGTATGAAGTATTTATCTCTTACTCTATTTTTTAGTGGTTACATGACCCCTAATATATGCTATGGATGGCATTTTCTTTATTAATTTTGATGTTTTTAGCTAGGATTTAAAAAACCGTCCGTTACCAGCAATATTGCGTTTTCGGGGGAGACCGCATCCGCGATTTTCCGCAATTTTAGACCGTTATGCCCGCATTTTTTCGCATTTGTCCGCATCGCAATGCGACTACGAATTGCGACAGCAACCGTAATTTAAATCCCTGGTTTTTAGTTTTGGAATATTGTTACTTGAAATTGTTAACAATAGAAGAAACAATAGCTTCAACAATGTTGATGGCTCACTTAGTCTCATAGCGCATGTATATCAAACTACTCTTCTTCTTCTCATTCATTTGATACAATTTCCTGTCAATTTGATTCAATATTGGAAAATGTACATTTACAGGCATGGGAATTATGGAATAAAGGTGTAGCTCTATAGTTGATGGATCAAACACTTACTGAGCCACATGTTTATGATGAAGTGATGTGATGCATTCATCTTAGTATTTTATGTGTAGAAGAGGATGCCGATGATCGACCCACCATGTTTAACATTATATCAATGCTTATCAACAAAAGTTCAGCACTTTCTTTGCCTAGAAAGCCAGCAATCTATACTCACAGGAAGATGTCTAAGGTGACGACATCTTTTAAATAATCCCCTAATTATTCCATAAATGACGTCACCGTTTTCCAATTTGATGGTAGGTGGAAGATTGCATGAATATGTTAATTATTATTATCTTGTCAGTGGCTGTGTGATGGTTTCCGTTTTTGTCATCTTGTATTATTTGTTTGCAAATTACATGTGATAACTAATTAATTGATGATGTTTTCTCAAGTACAAGTAATCCATGTGACTAGTGGCCAGCAATTCGGTTCCCATGATCAATGCATCAAATTATAGTCAATAAATAATTTGTTTCCTAAAATTGAGGAATAAGAAACACAACATAATATGTTTAATTCACGATGCATGAAATGATCAGGTACCTTAATTAATCATCTTAGCTAACTTCTGGCACCTTGATATTCTTAAACATCAGTTTATGAGCGTGTGTAAAATTATAAGAGGCACGAACTAATTTGCTCAGGTTTACAGATGAAGAAAAGTAAACTGTTTGTTTGTATTCTTATACACTTTTTTAAAAAGGACAAACTATCAAGAAAACTTTAATTAGTGAAAATTAAATGTTGATGTGATGAGATGTTGACAATTTAGTCGTTTACTTTTACATTTAATCTTAAATTGATACGGCTCTTCCATTTGTCTATAGTCTTTAATTCTAAAAGATAAACCATATATATGCTCCACAAGTATATATATATATACTATTCAGAGTATAAATCATTCAAGCAAAAAAATGAGAGACAAATATCACAGACTGCTACGCTTGATTTTTTTTCTTTCAAATGAATCCACAAATATCAGTGATCTTCAACATGTATAGAAGGAGTATTATGTAAGAGAATTTAATCATACATCCATCATTGAAGGTACGAATGGCTTTTCATCAGAAAATAAATCAAGAGGAGGCTTTGCACTTAATTGTATGGTAAAATATTGATGCATAATATATAAGATTTTAATCAAATTTCACATAAGGATTGATGATATCTTTTTCCATTTTTTTTATCAAAAAATATTGCCAGTAACAGAGAAAGAAGTGGCAATAAAAAGACTTCCCAAAACTTCAAAATAAGGAGTCGTTGAATTTATAAATGAATTGACAGTAATAAATGAGCTCCAACACATGAATCTTGTTAAATTTTTAGGATATTTCATTCGTGAAGAAGAAAAGATGTTGCTTTATGAGTTTATGCCAAACAAAAGTTTGAATTTCTTTCTATTTAGCAGGAAACGTTGGAAGAACTTTAGATGATATTTTCAATCACACAAACATGCATATGCATATAATTTTCAATAATCAAACCAAATAGGTTCATCATTACAGAAATACTACAGCATACACATGCGCAATTTATATGTTTCCACTGATATGATATTTTCCATGCACGCATTGAATATAATTTTGTAAGCTAGATTGATTCTAGTTTTTTTTTTCTTTTTTTTTTAGCACTTAAGAAATGATCCCTATTTGAAAGGATGGAAACAATACTTATTATTGTTACAAATGAAGTTTCAATAACCTAATTATCCATCACCTTTTCAGGCTGGGTCAAATAACGAGCGAAGTCTGGATCCTTTGTCGGCTTTAGACTAGCATTGAACATAGTTTCGTAAGCAAGATTCAGCCTGGTTTTCTTTTTTTCCCCTTTTAGATGGAGGCATTTAAATAAGTAACATCTTACGTTGAACTTTTATATAACACTATCTTTATTAATTGAAGAAAAGGTAATGGCATGCATGATTATCATATAATGATGAGTTACTCCGTTTTACTACAATACATAGCTTTTGTTGTTTATATTTCTTCATAGGACTAGCAGAAAGATGTCATGTAAAAAATTTTATTCAGGCACTATGAATTTTTTAAACTATTAAAATTGCAAAAAGACATCATGAACTTTGATACATATAACCGCTTTTAAAATTAAAACCATAAGTGCTCGACATACTCGCCCAACCACATGAAATATGTATTCATCCTGGCTTTTGAGCCTTTATACATCCATATCCTTTATGATTGCAACAAAAATACTATTGTTATCTCATAACTATTAATACTATATAAATTTACTTGCTTAAGTTATTGAATTTGATGATAGATAAAATACTATATAAATTTACTTGCTAGTTCATATTAATCTGTCTTTTAGTGTATTTATGCACGAGCTTAATTGTTATCTCATAACTATTAATACAAAAAGAGATTTTTTTTTTTTTTTTGTTAACTGTCTAGAATGCATGGAGCATGGATGGATTTGAATTTATTGACTCTTTTATTTATATTGATATCACATCTTAAATTTTAAGGTAAATCAGATGTCATCCATGAACTGCATAAAAAGAATCAATTCCAACTAATATTTTTATTTGATTTTTTTTTTTAATTCTATTTATCAATTCAATGATTAACTATCTTTTATTATTTTTAAATCACTATTTCTTATTTCTGTTTTGCCTCTATAATCATTACAATTACAAAATAGTTTTCAATCATTAAAAAAATTTTAATTATAATTTTGTGAGACTTACAAAATTTTATATAAAAATTACAACTTTTAAAATAGACTTTCAGAAAAAATTATGAACATTTTTTAGTACGTAAGGATGGATTATTAAAAATGTTATTTAAATAAGAAATAAAACGGTTCCAGGTATAGGGAAAGTGCTAACAAGTAAGGATGGGCAGACAAATTAATTCTCATTCTGCTCCTTTTTTAAAACTTACTTTCGAAAGGCCCTATTTTCGCCGATTCAACGTTAAAAAGTAATATATTTATGACAAAGCAATCCTGGCGCAAACTGACCTCGCCGTTGCAAGCAGCAGAGTCGCCACAAGGACAGAGGCCCTGTTGCAATTGTTGATTCATCAATAAAAAAAGGACATTCTGAGAACAAATTTCCAAAAACAAAAAGTAGAATGAGAATTAATTTATTAAAGAATGATAATTTGGTAAAAAAGTCAACAAAGGCGCATTCATTTGAATTTTTAGCAGAGCTGATGTCTAATTTAATATCATACGTTACTGAAATATTTTTAGTCACATATCACATAGTTCTTTCCCTCTTCTTCTTTTCTTTCCATTTTTTATTTCTTTCTTCCTTTTTTCTCTTTCTTCTTCCATGTTGTGAGACACGTCTTCTGGAAACTTCTTCATTTTTCCCTCTCTCACCTGATCCCCTTTTCTTTCTTTTTGTCTCCATCAATTTCTTGGACCCTTCATCGAACTCCCGTTGTTCTTCCGTCAGCCATTCCAACACCTGTCTCTACAACGAGCTGATGTTATATGCAAAATTTATGTATTTAATTTTTAAATTTATAATTTTATTTTAGTACTACAGAAAAAATATATCGGTGCATATTTTTATATTTTTTGAAAAAATCTTTTGTTTAAAATAACTTTATATAAAATAAACATTTTAAAATTTTTCACACAATTTTGATAAGTATAATTACTTTTTTTACATATTTGTTGCCAAAACATTAAAATAAAATTTTAAATTTTGTAAAAAAAAATTAATAGATTTCATATGCAAAATTGAAAATTTTATAATAAACCTCCATAGAAAATTGCGAATATACTAATATATGCTAAAGTATTGTTATTAAATTTTAATAATAACCATTATCAATTAAAAAATAAAGAATCTATGATAAAAGTCGTAAGTTATAATTACTTTCGAGAAAATTTTATATGTTGGAATCATCAGAGATCAACTAATTATAAATGTCATTGAATATATATATCAATACATTCAAATTATTTAAAATAAAATAATAAAATACTAACATTATGCTCACTTATTTTGAATTATTTAGTCTAACTTATTAGATATAGAAAATTATCTCTTTAATAGTCTTGTTCAAATATTATTTGACATTATGTATTAATATAATCTAATTGAAATATGCTAAGTAAATTGGTTAAAGAAAACAAAAAGCATTGCACATTCATTCCCAAGAGATGAAGGATAAAGTTATGAAAGTAAAAATTAAAGATATCTACAAGTTGTTAACATTTGTAGAAAAAACTAAGAAAAAAAAAAACTATGCCAACTAATAGTATGTTTATCTAAATATTAATTGACTAACACTAAATACAAATTATGTACAATTCTTACTACTAAAATGGTATGTGGTTCATTATTCAATTTTCTCATTTTTCAGTGGGTTCAAATTGTAAAATTTAATAGATTCACATATAACACTATCTAATATATTTGGAAAAACAATTGGAGGTTTATTATCTTCCTTTGCATACACTCGCTTGAGTATAGCTTTACCACTAAGTGTATTAGAGAGAAAATGGCTTCTACTCTTAATTAAAAAAAAAACCACTTTCCCCAACCACCTTATATTATATAATCTCACTATCCTTTTGGATTTTCCTTCCTTCTCTCTTGCCCCTCTCTCTCATCATACTCTTTCTACCCTTTTCTACTTTCCTTCATTCTTTCTCAACCTTTCTCTATCATTCATATGTTTCTCTTTCCACTACTATAGATATGTTAATTTTTGTCCATCAATATATATTAATTTTTATTAGCACTAACATTTATTTTAACATGATGGTATTTTGGAATTATATGAAAAGTTAAGACAATGAATAAGATTACAACTGACCCAACCTTCCATTAAGGAGGCATGCAAAAAGAACTAAGAATGCTTGAAAACTAAACTCTAGCTATCCTCACTTAGGTCCTTCCTCTTATGTCTTTTGCTCGTTGCTATTTATAGATGAATGGATGCAAGGATTCAAATAAGTTAAGCCACCAATCTTAACTTCCAACCATCATCTTTAACCTCGTAGCAACTATGTTTCTGAGTTATTGCCCCACTTTTGTCACTTAAATTGGTGGATTCAAACATTTTATGGCTAACTGATATTGCTCATCTTCATTTAGCTATTGCATTTATTTTTCTCATTGTTGGTCCTATGTATAGAACTAACTTTAGGATTAGACACAGTATAAAAGATCTTTGAACCACATATTCCTCTGAGAGGTAGATTAGGGCATGGACATAAGGTCTTTATGACACAATCAATAATTTGATTCATTCTTCATCAAAATTGTAGTTGTGGATCTAATCTTTCAAATGCCTAAAAAAGCTCCCAATTTTGACATTTCTAACTCAAGTTATGGCTAAATTAATGGGTGGAGGTCAGTCTCGGATAGAACCACTATTTCAACTTCTAAGAAAAATTTGAGGTCCTTAAAGCCTGAACTGCACTTTTCTTGCAATATAAAAGTTGCAAGGCTCTTTCTTAGCTTTGATCCATATAAAGAATAACCCAATATGACTTCCAAAGCTCCAAAGATGACCAAAAAACTTAAACAAGGTCAAAATCTAGCATTATCCAAAAAGTCTAATTTCATTTCAAAATCATGTCCCATTCACAAAATGCCACCAAATTTATTAAATTAAGCTCATATAACATCCAAAAAGACATAGTATAAGGGAAAATAAGTATGTAAATATTTTACTTATCAATAGGTAGAGATAGGGACTAGTTTTATAGCTAAATCTTTTATTTATCAATCTTAGATAAATCATTTATTTTTATATTAGATAACTTCCTAGATAAATCCTTTCTATATCTATCAGATAACATTATGGATAAAACTTTTATTTATTAGAAAACCATTTAGATATATCTTTCTTTATCTATGAGATAACTATTTATTATTTAATAACTCTCCCATTAAGTACTCCCATCAAGTAGTTTGTTACCTTAGGAAAACAAATCTCAAAATTATCAATAAAAAATTAACCCATTTAATATCTATTTATTTAACCATAATAACCACTTATCAATATCACTTGAACCACTTAGGTTTTACAATTTCTCTACCTTTTTGTGGGATGTCACGGTAGTCTACTAGCTTTAATAGAAGATTTTTCACTTATCCAAAATATTCAATTAATTTACTCGACGATTTAAAGAAGAGAAAATTAAGAATGGTGAGTAAAATAAAAGCCAAATTTGTTTAAAATCAAGTAATATTAATGCTAATGTTAGAGCTCATGACTTGGAGGGGATAATTTGATTAAATTTTGATAGAAATTTTGAGTAAAGTGTTAATGGTGCAAATTACAAGTGATCTCTTATTTGCACTTTAAATGACAAATAAGAAAGTTGCAAATAGGATATAAGTAAAGTGTATTATTTTTATTTTTTATGATAATTTTATTACAAGTGGCTTCTTATTTGCACTTTAAATGATAGGTAAGCAAGTTGCAAATAGGGTATGGGTAAAAGTGTACTATTTTCATTTCTAATGGCCATTTTTTAATTATATAATTCCTTTTCTTATTTGTTTCAGCAACAACTATTCTTTATTTTTCTTGAATTTGAGTACATTTCTCAAAAAAATATTTTTTATGAATAATTGTTAAAAATCTATCTACCAAGATCGCAAGTTGCTTTTGTCAATATTCTTACACATTATCCCATGCAAATAAAAGGAAGTGGATATATATAGGTGTGATCATGGCAACTTCTCTATTCACAATATGCTTTTCCATACTCTGCTTAATTTTATGGAAAAGAAAATTTCTACTTAAAAGTAAACCCTTTGAAAAAAAATTTTGTGATTTTTAAGTCCAATCTAGACTACATATACATACATGCATTATTCACAATTTAACTTATTTGAACAAAGAATGACAGGCAAAAATCACAAATTGCTATGATTAATTCTTTACTTTCAAATGAATCTACAAGTATCAAAGATCTTCAACATATGCATAAGGAGCATGATTTAACAATATTTAATTATGCATCGATTATTGAAGCTATGAAAGGCTTTTCATTAGAAAATAAGTTAGGAGGGGGAGGGTTTGGACTTGTTTATAAGGTGAAATATTAATGCATATTAGACATAGTTTGAATCAAATTTTCAAAAAAGGACTAATGATTTCTTTTTCCCTTTTTTTAAGGAATATTAACAATAATAGAGAAAGAAGTGACAATAAAAATACTCTCAAAAATCTCAAAACAAGGAGTTGTTAAATTTACAAATGAATTAACACTTATAAGTGAGCTTTAACACATGAATCTTGTTCAACTTTTAGGATATTGCATTCATGAAGAAGAAAAGATGTTGATCTATGAGTTTATGCCAAACAAAAGCTTAGATTTCCTTTTATTTGGTGAGAAACATTAGAATATCTTTAGGTGATATTATCAATCATTCAAACGTGCATGACAACATTTTTTTCAATAATAAAACCATATAGCTTCATCGTTATAGAAAAACTGCAACATATGCATGGGCAATTTGTATGTTTCCATAGATATCATGCACACACTAAACATAATTTTGTGAGCAAGTTTGAGTTTAGGTTTTTTCCCCCTTTTAGGTGGAGGTAGTTGATTAAATAAGCAAAACCCTACATTAAGCCAATATATAACACAATTTCTATGAATTAAAGAAAGGGTAATGGCATGCATGATTATCTTATAATCATTAGCAAGATATTCCATTTTACTATAGTACATAGCTTTTGCAATTTATATCTCTTTAGAGCACTAGGAAAAGATATGTCATGTAAAAATCGAAAATAATATACTATTTGGATATGTAAATTTTTATTCAAGTAGTATGAATTCTTTTAAGTATTAAATTGGTATCAAGACATCATGAACTTTAATACATTTACCCACTTTTAAAATTTATAAGCTTAAGCATTTGGCTTAAGTGATATTTAATGTTTCTTGAAGACTTTATGCATTTCTTTGAATCTCGGATTTGATCTCTAGTATTTATATATGGGAATCTAGTGCTTTAACTAAAAAAAATTACAAGCCTAGGTGTCAAACATGCTCACTAACTATAGACACATGCATTCATCTTGGCTTTAAGCTTTTATACATTAGAATCCTTCAAGATTGCCATAAAAATGAAGGAACTACCATATACATTACTAGAGGATGGAGCTTCTTTAGACTTAACAAACTCTATTAGACTTAGCAATGTTAAAAAGGATAAATAGAAGCATTATCACTAATTGCATAAATTTACTGAGGTCATTCTATCATTAGTATTGACATTTTCTTTTTGGTAAGATTCTACTTGAACCAAGTTGCTAGATTGACAAAAATAATTCAACATAATTGAAAGAATCGTATAAGGATTACTTCACCTTCATCAATATTCAAGATTCAAGGTCATTCATAGAGATTTAAAAGTTAGCAGTATACTTCTTGATGAGAATATGAATCCAAAAAATTCTGATTTTGGAATGGCTAGAATATTTGTAAAACAAGAATTTGAAGCAAATACTCTTTGAATTGATAGGACATAGTAAGTTTTTTGCGCTCCTTCACTTTTAAATTTCTTCACATTTATGATGCTTTATATAAATTTAATGGTTTGATAACTCTTTGTGTAATGGAGATTGCAACACTTACTATTGATAATTTAAAATTAGAATATGCCTTATATGTGTAGGCACACCTAAATTTAAAAATATACATATAGTAGAAGTATTCACCTTTTTACCTTTTTTTTAGGTTACTTGCTTCTAGAATATGCAATGGAAGAAATTTTTTCTACTAAATCTAATATTTATAGCTTCAGGGTATTGCTACTTGAAATTATTAGTGGCAAAAGAAATAGTAGCTTCAACAATTATGACAACCCATTTAGTCTTGTAGCACATGTAAGTTAAATTGTGGTTGTTGCAATTTCTTTAATAAATTTCTTATTTAATTCATCCAATATTAAGATTTAATCACTCACAAGCATGGAAACTAGAGAAAGAAGGCCTTGTTTTGCAACTAATCAATCTAATAATAATGGATTCATATGTCAATATAGAAGTATTAAGATGCATTCATATTGGTATTTTATGTGTATAAGAAAATGCAAATGATTGATGTGCCATGTCAGACATTACATCAATATTAACAAACAAGAGTGCAAGGCTCTCTTCACCTAAAAAGCCAGCATTTTATACTCGATCAATGAAGGTTAGGCCTAAGATTTGGACAAGAGAATCAAATATTAATTCCATAAATGAGATCACCCTTTTCTAAATTAGATGCTAGATAGAGGACTATATAAATTTGCCTAATTCTTATTATTCCATCTTTTTATTTTTGGAATCACCAAGTGGATGGAAAGAATTTACTTTGGAAATTAGAATATTAATGATTTTCTTCCTCTTAATAAATGTTATCTCTGGAATTCAAACTCAAGTATTTTTTAGCTTATCTATTTATGTGCTTAATTATGTTATCATTAACTATTAATGCAAAAATAAATGCTTTTTCTCTTAATTGTTTAGAATGCATGTGGTTGTAGAAGGATTTGAATTCAGTCATGGATGATTATTCATTAGTGACCCATTTATCTATTCTAATATTTCATTTGAAATTTTAAGTAAACCATAGATCATTCATGAGTTGTATAAAAAGAATTAGTTGCAACTAATATATTTATTTGATTTTGAAAAAAATATTTATATATTCAATTATTATTTTATTTTATTATTGTTGTTGCTATTATTTCTTCTTGCTCTATTATTTCTATAGTCATAGCAATTATTAAATAATTTTCTATCACTTAAACTTTTCATTTATAATTTTGTGAACCTTGAAGAATTTTATATAAAAATTACATTTAAAGGAAACTCTTAAAGGAATTTGTGGACATTTTTTAATATGCAAGGATTATTAAAAAAAGTTATTTGAACATGCAACAAATTTTTTCCAAATTGAGAAAAAGTGCTTACAAGCAAAGAGGGGCTTTTTAAGTATTATTACAATATAGAATTTTGTATAGCAATCTCCAATATCAATACATTGGAAAACATAAAATCATTGCACACCTAACACATCTTGATAGGTTACATACAAACATGCATTTGATGCACAATTAAGAATTTAGAGCAAAATGACATTTCTTTAGTATCCTATAAGGAAGGAATGACCTTCCACACATCAATTAGAAATCATCAACAACAAAGAACTTCCTAGTTCATCATACAATTTCAAGCTCACATCTAGTCTTCTAAATAAGGAAAGAAGGAATGTTATTTGTACTAGCATTGGTCACAAACCAATATTCAAACATATTCCACACATAACCAATATACTAGAGTAATTTTTAGCAATCACCTTGGGACACAAATTATGATCAACAAGTCACTACTAAAGGATTCAAATAAGGAAATAAGCATACAAGGAAGCCCACAACTTGGCTTTATCTAGTACCCTATTCATATTCACACTTCATTCAAATGTTTAATAGAAATTTAAAATTAACAACCATAAATCATATCATGTATATGCCTAATAGCGGATTACATAAATTATTATTACAATAACATCCTAATAACCTTTCATTCCATGGATTCAACAATAGCCATTCATAAAAAATATAAATGCATAATTATAAGCTCATCAAGTACTAATATAAACATTAGATGCTTAACCTATGAAAGTCCAAAAGCACATGCATAAATGAATATTTCCACCATACTCACATTCATGATAGCTAGCCACTCAATCATGAACATGGTAAGCTTGCTCAAACTTGACAATTGGAGATTCCTGACCTATTTATTTGTAAAGAATAGACCATGCTCTAATACCACCTATCATGTCCCGAACCTGATCATGACTAGTATGAAACCTATTAACTAATTTCCACCAACATTAGCATTAATTACTCTAGTTTCACTTGATTAAAATCTTCAATTTCCATGGTGATCTAAAATTCATTATAAAATTTATGGAACAATAGACAAAAATTTTCCTATTTTTTAAGTACTTCTCAAGGGTCACACACTCTATAATTTCAAATTTGCCTTTAACGTTACTCAACCATGCACATAAATACATAATAGAGAAATAATTCAACACATTATACTTACTATCTCTAATTCCTAACAATCAAATTCTTTATAAATTTAACTCCTACATGAGCAACATAAATTAATACTCTCTTGAAATGTTAAAAATAAAGGAATGAGTTTTATAACTCATTGAATGTATAATTACCTCATATTCAATTGTTAAAATTAATTAAATATAGTTTAAAATAAACTAATACAATCACAAGAAGCATTAAAACAAAATGGATACTTGAACTCTAGTTTATTAATCAATTAACTACAAATTAAGTTTTCTATTCACAATCATAATTCAAGTCTTCAGTTTATAGCCATAACTCAACCTCTATAAGTTAGCAAATATAGGCATAGTTGCCATAATTTAAGATAGATGAAAGCAATAATAGTAGTTTTCAAATTGTAAGTAGAAGTTAGCCCATCTTGTGACTTTAGGTCTAGCCTTATTCATACACAATCTCATCTTATTTCTCTTAGTATTTTCAATCATAATCATGCATTCTGAATCTGATATCATTATCTTAATATTTGATTACATCATTTCACATTTCATAATCCTTCACATTCCCATATCATCATCACCCCCATTTCTCATATCATCACATCATATTATCATTTCAACATCAAATAGTTAACTCATTCTAAATACAATATCAACAATATAATCAATTAACAATGATAAACAAATTTACATAAACACTATCATTCATAACATTCAAGTTTTCAACACACTCATACATCAATGCAAACGTAGCCGTAATGTCAATTATAAGCACAAACACATTCTTTGCTAAAAATACATTGACCAAAGATAATCAAACAATGTTTAATATAATGCCATCACTGCATCATTCCTAAAGAAATAATCAACAACCATTAACAAGAAACAAAAAGAGCACTACAAGCACCATTAAACATTACACACTCAACATAGCAAAAATTAACTTAAATTACTCCTCTTGGGTTCATACAAACAAAGAAATCTAGCTACAACTATCAAATTTACAACTATTTATATATAAGTCCTCTATATAAAATAATATTAAACACAATGTTTAAGGAAAGAATAAAAATATTGTTTAAGGATAGTTATGCACTCACCTAATACTATCTACACTTTCCAAGAAGTCCCAGAATATCAATGATCATTTTTCCCTTTTTTCTCATATAGCAATTTACAATGTTAAATTATAAATAACTCAATAACAAGTTTCACCCAAATATTAGAATTCTAGGTTCTATTTACATTATTTAATAAATACTTACACTTTTTACATTATATTTTTAAATCAATCTTAACGAAACTAATTTCCCTATTTTAAAGGTTTTCCTAGATTAAATTCAGTTCATCCAAGTATTAAGGCATATTACTCTTAACAAATTCTAATCACTTTATTTTTATGAAACTGTACACTTAGATTCTAATATTTTCATTTCTATTTCATTTAAATCACCAATACACATATTTAGGAGTTTTCCAAATTAAGTTTGAACCAATTGAAATATTGGAATGTAACTTTCTAGGAATTTTCTAATCATATTGTTATAACATTTTGTAACATTAAAACCTTATTTTTCAAGCTATTCTCATATATTTAAAATTACTTACACAAATGGGTTTTCTAGATCATATATTCATAATAGAAAATATTAAAGTATAATACTATAGAATGACTCTATTCATGTTATTTTAACACTTCATAACATAAAAATCATATTTTTAAAAGCACTATCAAGAATATAAAAATACCATCAAATGGATTTTTTCCTAAACTAAGCTCAAATCACTAAAAAAAAATAATGCAATTTTATAGTCCACACAAGCTTATCCATCTTCCTTATGGCCAGCTAGAGCTTTAATGGTGATAGTAGGTGTCAAAACTCCAATGATACCAAAGAGAACTAAAGGCCCTGAGATGCTGCTCTTTACCATAGCTAGTTGCTCTACCTATGGCCAAGAACAACACCAAGCAGTGGTGGCCACATATGCTAAAAAAGAAGAGCAACAAGGCAGGGATAGTGGTGCTAAGATGAGAGAAGCAAAAAGAAACTAGTTCTATGAAAGGAAGAAAATGAAAAGCATATAGAGAAAAAGAAAATAATGGGTAGATAGGAGGAAGAATTCTTGAAAAAGAGAGTCGTACTCAAGGGTTATGATCCTATGCTCCTCACTTTAGTAAGCTCATTCCTTGGTAAAAAAATCTCAACCCTCCATTTCAATTAATCTTTATTAAGAATTAATCTTAGCCTTCCTCACTTTAAGATGCAATCTTGGCCATGCAATCCATAATTTGCTATTTTTAATTTCACAATGATCTTTCTCAATACATCAATAAATTTATAAGCCCAAATAAATAGAATTTCAAATATAGTCATTTAAAATAAATACTTCTAGATATTCTACAAACTTTGAGGAAAATAATTTATTAAATCATCAATATACATACATATATATATATATATATATATATATATATATATATATATATATATATATATATTCTCAAATTGTCATATCCATTCCTATTAAGAAAATTTTTTTAACCCAAAAAGATATCATTATGAAAATTATTTAAGTAAATTTAAAATAAAACCTTAACCAAATTAATATAATTTTATTATCTTAATTAATTAAAATAAATACTTTGGGGCATTTAAAAGAATAATATTTTAAACATTTCTTCAAGGTATTACACTCTTCATAGTCCAAATTGTACTCTTGTGAAAATCCTCATCTAACCAAGCAAGTTTTTGTCTTTCTATGGGTCCATCTAAATGAGTCTTCACTTCATAAACCCACTTGCAAGATATATTTTTAACATCTTTAAGCCTTGACATTAATTCCTAACTTTGATTTTATTCAAATGATAAAATCATTTCTTTCTTCACATTATTCCATTCTTTGTGAGGCTTCTTCATACAATATAGACTCATAACCATCTTTAATTTCTATAGCATTTCTGAGCACTTTTTAACTATCTACATGCTCTCCTATCTTTTCTTGAACCATGGCTTTACTCTCTTTGCCACTTCCACTAGGTAGCTCAACTTGATCCTATGACTTTTGTGCCATGATTCCCTATCTTCATTAAAGTATAATTCTTCTTTGATCATTGCCAATGATGATCTAACATCCCAATCTTTTTTATTATCGCATTTGCTTGTCGTCCACTAGACATGGCATGGCAATATTGCTTTTCATTGTCTTCCTCTTTTTTAACCAACAATCTCATCCAAAATGTACCTTCATTCTAGTTGTAACATATGATATCTTGCTTTTTATTATTGCCTTGTGATGTATGTCATTTCATATCAAAAATAAATATCAAACCTGCTCAAAAATCATAGTAAATGGTAAGTTTAGGTCTTACCCAAAGGAATAAAAGCCAATAATAAAAAATAGATTGTAAACAAGGGGTTTTGAAAATTGGATTAAAATGTACAATGAAAGAGGATTAAAATAGAATAAAACAAAATAGAAAAACTTAGTTTAAAGGATTTCACACTCCACATACAAATTTATCATCGACATCAATAAGATTACTTCTAATTCAACTACTTATCTACAAAATTATCCGAGCACTCAATAGTAACCCTAATAATATTGTAAATTAATCACCTAATAGTAATTAACTCAGGATTGGTGCTAATCTTTAATTAACTAGCACAAGCAATCAATTCATGAATAACCAAGACTAAATCAATGATTTTACACTCGAGAAACTACCAATTTATCCTCTAATTATTCTAAGTGATTATAATTTTACATGCAAAAATTAAACACCTAATTGCTAATAATTATGATAAGAAATAAATAATCTATATGTGAGAATTAATTGCAATCAATCATATAGCTATATATTATTAAGAATGATTAACTAATAGGCATAATTAGCTAACCACCTAAAATAATCATAAAACTTGAGTAGAATAGAAAAGGAAGAGATAGATAAATTAAAAGTAAATTAAATTAAATTAGAGTATCAAAACCAAACTAAGGTTGGATTGCTTAGACCCTTGAACTAATGTAAAAGAATCAACCATTCATAGTGGTTGCATGAGAAACCAAAAGAAGAACATTTGCTATTTAGAAAGTGTGTCTTACCCTTGGAGGCATAAAACCCTTTAAGTCTAATTTCTCTAGCTATAAAACCAAATGAGCCTGGTGAATATATCTTATAAAATTACAAAGAATGGGGCCTTGCTCAATTTAGAAACTTATAATCTAATTTACAAATAAAACTATAAACAATGTTTAATATAGTAAAGATTTGTAACTTAGCTTTCAACTTAAGTTTGACCATTAAAATGGTATAGTTTCGCTAAACCCTAAACATGAAACTTATTGGGTCAAATCTTATCTAACATCAGGCACTAGTTTCACCTTAATCAAACCTTTAGAACTCCAAATATAATCCAAAAACTATGACTAGCTTAGTTTGGACAAAATAAAGTATCAACTTGGCAACCATTTTTTACCTTCCAAATGCATGAATTTGGTTTCAGTCAAAGTATGAAAGTTGTAAAGATTCCTCTTTGCTTTTTAATTTTGACTTCCAAAACTCAAATTGTAGCTGAAAACCTAAAAAGATATAAAAATCCAGCATTAATTGAATAATTTTAAAACATTGGTAAACCATCACTCAATTACATAATAGGGCCAATTCCCTAAAATCAACCATATATAACACATTAAGAGGTATAAAATAGGAAGAAATAATACAGATAATATTTTTCACATCACCTTATCGAGCCTTTCTATGTTGAAACTCATTTTCCTTCTCCTTTTTATCTCTATTTCAATTTTTATTTTTTTATGGTTTTCCTTTTTTTCTTGTTATTAAAGAGCGCTTCTTTTTCACTTGATAAAGACTTAAGCCACTTGTTTGGCTAAAGACTTTTAGTTAGCCAATAAATTTTCTAACTCTATGAGTGTAGGTTGTATTGGCCAACCATGAATAGTAACAATAAAACTTCTATATTCCAATCTTAACCTATGTGTAATATAATTATTCTTATACATTTTTTAGGAATACAATTACAATCAGGATCAGGATCTAATTCATCAATTTCTTGGTATATAGGTTTTACCTTGCTGAAGTATTAGCAATCCATCATGTCTCCTTGCTTGATCAATAGGAACTCATTATCTAATATTGCAATTGTGTGTCATTTGTCTTCAAAAGTAGTGTTACAAAGGTATCCCAAGCCTTCTTTTGTGTCTTCACTTTCTTTATGTATTTTAACATTTCCTCCATGATTATGATCTTGATCATAAACATCACCTTTCTTGCTTTCACCTTCAATGTGTATAAGGCCACTACATCCATCATAAGAGGTTGTGTAGTCTCACTATCACCTATAGCATCCCACAAATCTTGACCTTGGAGATATGAATCCATACACATTTGCCATATGTTATAATTTTTCCTATTAAGATTTTTAATTCCACCAGCCAATTGATTCTCTACCATTATGATTTAGTGAGATTTCTACACCACCCTGTTATTATTTTCGGGGCCAATAACATCACAATCCTTGACTACTCTTTAGAAAAGCTCTCTTACAAATGATGGACCTTCACCACTTCTCAAACCACCACAAGATCATCCCTTCCTAATACTAAATTGGTAAGACAAACGACACTCACACTTGAACGTAAATTAGTTTTTACTGATAAGAAAAGTAGTTACACACTAGCAACATTTATACTCTCACACAATAGAGCACACTCATTCTTAGACACCTTGCTTACATACCCAAAGAAGAATTCACTCATAGCACCTCTCCTAAGCACACACTATCACATCACCTCACTTCACTTTGAACACACTCATCACTTACGATTAATAAGCCTTTATAATAAACTATGCAGTCAATTACATTAAATTAACTAGATGATAAATTAATAAGCCTTTCTAATTATCAAAATAAGATAAGTAATCAACTAAATAAGCTCATTACATATGACTTTCTAATGAAATAAATAAACTAAAATGAAATAAATAAACTAAGTAATGAACTAACTAAACTTATTAAATACTTGTAATTAACACATTAATGAAACTAATAAGGTTTTAGAATTAACTACATAAACTAAATATAAACAATTGTAAGTAATTGAAAACAATTTACAACCAACCACTATCCAAAATGGAATGGAAAGGTTCTCTAGAAATCGTACCCCAAAACTATACAAAAACACCAAAAAAATGTTAAAATCAATAGCTCGAATTAGCAAACTACCAAAAACAATATTTAATCAATTAAGAATTTTCAAACTTACCTCTAAACTATAGTAATACAGTTCAAGAAACTTCAACAATACAAATGTGTGCTAAGAGGAAAATGAACTATGAAGGAAAGGGCTTTTGTGCGATATTTCATAATGTTTGAAATTTCCAGTCGATTTTCAATGGCAAATCCATCAAAAATAGCATGATTCTTCACATAAAATTCATGCCAATTTTTTGATGGATTTCCGAATTTTTTTTAAATTTTTTGACTAAATTCCAACAAAAATAAATCTATTGGAAAATGTAACTTCTAGAATTTTTATGCACTTTTTCCATTTTTTATGGATTATTTTCTTACTTCTAACAGTATTCATAAAAAAAATGCAAAAAACTTGTCATTTTATTTTCAAATTATATCATATTTAGGATTTAATTTAAAAAGGTTTTTGTTATTTTCTCATATATTTTTCATAGTTATTTTCAATTTCTCATTTTTTTTTTGAGGATTTTCCACATATTTCCTATGGAAGATGTATAGGAAACCATAGTTTTGGAAAAATCATTGCAGATATATTAATAAAAGGTATAATATAATAAAACATATTTTAATTAAAATTAAATTATCACAACCTATCAATATACAATTTTATAATATTATATTTAATTTTAGTATTGTATGCCAAAGTTCCTGCATTCAAACTACCTTAGCTCAATGTGAAGAGAAGAAAATTTCAATTATGAATTTTGCAAGAAATTCTTCCTATGAAGGATAAGTTAAGTTGATCAAGCCATAACACTATAAGTGTTGGTGGTACCTTTACAAAAAACACATGTACAACAACAATTCAGGTAGCACCGATATCTTTTGAAAAGTTTTGCCCATTTTTTCATTCCTAATTAACTTATTAATTAAATTAAAAGATTAATTTATATAATTTATTAAAATAAAATTAATTAAATGTTTATAACTAATTTATTAATAAATTTAATAAAAAAAATTATTAACTAAATAAACTAAGTAATCAACTAAATTAGTCAATCACCTAAGCCTTTCTAATGAAATAAAAATACTAAATAATGAACTGTGTAAAATTACCAAAACATTTTTAATTAAGATACTAATGAAATTAATAAAGGTTTAAAGTTAACTTAATAAATAAAACATAAATGATTGAAAGAAAATGAAAAATAATTTACTAGCAAACCCTATCAAAACACCAAGAAAATAGAAAGGAAGGGCTTCCAAGAGATCATAGCGCAAAACTGTACCAAACACCCAAAAAAAAGTTTAAACCAATCAGCAGTATTAAGAAATAAAGCTCCAGATCAATTGATTTAATTAATTCAGAATTTTTAAATTTATGTCTAAATTGCAGGAATAAAACTCAGGAAATCTCAACAATGCAAATGCATGCCAATAGTAAAAGGAAATTTTTTCAAAAACTTCATAGTTTTCCTTGTAGATTTCTTGCGGTTATTTTCAATTGTTCTGCAGATTTTTTACGGATGTCTCGTGGACGAAACATTGGAAACCATAGATTTTTAAAAATTTGAAAATTATATTAACAAAAGATATAGTTTATTAAAATATATATTAATTAAAACTAAATTATTACATCATATCCATATCAATTTTGTAAACGTAATTCATATTTAAAATTTATTAATGCACTGCAGAAGTTCTAGGTTCAAACTTACTTAAACTTAATGCACTAAGAAAATCTTTCAATAATGAATTTTGCAAGAAATTCATCCTTCAAAACATAAGTCTAGTCGATAAAGCCATGACACAATAAGTGGTGGCACCTTTACAAAATACACATGTACAGCAATAACTCAGGTGCTGCCGATTTCTTTTTGTAAAGTTTTGCCATTTCTTACGTTCCAAATTTTTTTGTGTCTTAATAAATTGCCAATTCCTACTTTATAAAAAGGAAATAGCACACGCCCCTGCCTTTATGTAATTATCAATAAGCACAGGCACTTGGCCCCGTCATGTTACGTATAGTTATCTCATTTTCTTGGTGGAAGATGTTCGTAGTTATCTCATTTTGAAAGGACATAAGGACCGGATAGCCTTTCTATAGTTATGTGAGCCATTTTGAGAAAGATTCAATTATGAATATTGCAATCGTTTTCTTATACTGCTTCATATCTTTGCACCATAAGGAGCACTCAGGAAGCGTTAATTAAATTAAATAAAGAATAAACTTTTAAAATTTAAATTAAACACAACATTTAGTATCCAATTTATAAAGATAGTGATTATTGTATATCTCACAATTCATATCTAGCATCATTGGTTCTTATTTTACTTTTGTTATTCCATCCATCCCTTCACTTTTGGTATGAAAATAGATCATGAAAAAAAATAATATAACTAAAAAGTAAATATGTGACATTGTTAATGTGAGGGCTTGCATTACATTTCAATATTTTTTTATTTATTTTAATATTGTAAGTGAATGGAATGATGAATAATTATAATACAAATAAAAAAAAGTTAATGTGTTAATTATGAAATTTAAGATATAAAATATATTGTCACCACTTTGAAGAATTTCTGTGTTTACTCTCCGGATATATTATTGAAAGATTAGTTGACATAATCTTTTTTGCGATACAGAATCTTGGCAAATAACAAAAGGTTAAGCATATATACGTCTTTTGAGAGTGAAATAATAAAAGAATTGCATTGATATTGGCGTTGCTCATGGCCGACCAAGTTGGGAAATCTGTTTACTTGCTTTTCTCTATATGCTTATGGGTGCACACTTGCCATAGTTCTACTTGTACACCCACAGTAGACAGTTTGAAGCCTGGTGATATCCTCGATCGCACAACCCCGCTTTGCTGTTCAAGAAACATATTTTGTATGTATTTCGAGATGACTGGTGATGTTCCTGGTTTGACTTACTTGCAGATTAGTAACGTATGGATCGGAAACCGAAATGAGCCAATTGTCAACAATTCTGGAGAGCTGACTTTGGATCACTCCGGTGAACTGAAAATATTAATCCCAACGCAAACCCATCAAAGTATTATACTCTCCAGTTAAACCCATCAATAACATTAAGGCCATCTTACTCGATGATGGCAACTATGTCCTCTGACAACTTGATCCTAATGGATCAACCAACACTGTTTTATGGCAAAGTTTTGATTATCCTACTCACACGTTACCTCCAGGGATGAAATTGGATGTTAATCACAAAACTGGCCATAATTGGTCACTAGTTTCGTGGATGTGACTAGAGGCAACACATCTTCTGGTGCTTATACGCTTGAATGGGAATCCAAAAATGGCGAATTGATCATCCGAGCACGAGGATTAATCTATTAGAAGAGTGGATCATTCCGAAACAGTATCCCATTCGAGAACATTCCGGAAGAATTCCGAAGCTTCTATCATTTTTCCATTGTCTCAAATGAAGAAGACTACTTCGCATTCACAGTCTCAAATCCAGAGAAATCAGATAACCAGATTTTGCATTGGAACTTGAATTATGATGGGACCATGTATGGTGGGGAGCTAACAAGTGAAGTCATTGTAAGCGGGAGAAAATGTGATTGGTTTAATGAAGATAGTGGTTGCCAAAAGTTGAAAAATTTGTCAGCCCGTTAGACGCAAGCAGGTAAATATGTTGAAACTGTGTATGGTTACATCAACTTCACAGATAATCGAAACTTGGGATATGTGAAGAACGATACAAACTCAAGACTTACAAAAGTGGATTGTGGGATAAGATGTTGGAGCACTTGTGACTGTGTTGGATTTTACACCGTCCATGGAAATGGCACTGGATGTACTTTTCTTCATAGAAATGCACTGGACCTCATCATTTACGATTCTCAGGAAACAATTTATATGTTAAAAGGGTCTCTGCACGAGGAAGGCGAGTATTTGATTTCTAAAGGTGCAAAGAATTTCATAGTTCACATTTGACAACACTTAATTATTCACTAATACATTTATCACAATTCAGAAGCCATTCTTTCTTTCCATCCCATTGTAGCTACCATAGTTTTCTTCAAAGAAATATATTATAGAGGTGATTATTGGTAGTATGGTTCTAAATTGTGGTTGTAGTTTTGGTAGAATTAGCAAAATTACAGGTAAACACTACCATTGTAGTAGTGAATTATAATTTAGAACCTTAATTGTAGTAAAAGCTCAAATTGCTTTGCCAATCTTCTTAGTTGTAATCCTTTGCAAGTAAAAAATGTGGATATGGAGAGGTGTTTTCATAGCAACATCTCTTCTCATAATTTACCTTTTCATCCTATGTTTGGCTTTAAGAAAGAGAAAAATTATACTTGAAATTAGACATTTCACAGACTTTTCTATTGCAAGTATCACTTCACTTCACCACTTCACCAATATTTTCAATATATTATCCATCACAATTTAATCTATGCAAGGATGTTTCTTGATTCACAAAGTTTAAATGAATCTACTGGTGTCATTTATATTCAAGAAGAAAAAAGCAGAGGACATGAGTTGAAAATATTTAGTTATGAATCTATCACAGAAGGTACAAATAACTTCTCATTAGAAAACAAGTTAGGATAAGGTGGCTTCGGACTAGTTGATAAGGTGACTTGAAGTTTTTTATTTTGTGGATCAACTAATTATATTCTAAGCCAAATTTATCTCTATCTTTTCTTGATTAGGGAATATTGCCAATAGGCAAGGAAATAGCGAAAAAAAGGCTTTCAAAAAATTGATGACAAGGAGTTATTGAATTCAAAAATGAACTAACACTCATATATGAACTTCAACATACAAATCTTGTTCAGTTATTTGGATGTTGCATTCATAAAGAAGAAAGAATGTTGATGTATATGACAGACAAAAGTTTGGATTTCTTTCTATTTGGTAAGAACCTTATTTTGATAATTAGATAGATCCAAGTATTGGAAACTTCAAACAATCACATTTTATCTGTAAAATTTATTGTTGCCATAAGCTTACACTATACACAATTTGCAACATGTCTTTTCTAACATATCACTTTTTTACTCTTGAAATAAAAATGCAAGCTTTACATTGTTTGAGCTATTAAGTTCCATATAACACTCTTAAAATATAAATGCATTTTATTTTGAAGTATAAATTATCATGCGGGCTCAATTTTTTCTATATCAAACTAACATTAATATTTTAATGCTTAGATTATATTCAAAGCAAGCTATTATATTTTAAGATATGATTCAAAATAATAGAAAGAATTGCACAAGGATTACTTTAACTTCATAAATACTCGAGATTTAAAGTCATTCATATAAATTTGAAAGTTAATAATATACTCCTTGATGAGAATATGAACCCAAAAATCTCTGATTTTGGGATGACCAAAATGTTTACAGAGCATGTTTGGTTTCGGATTAGCATACGCAATGAAAAATTAAAAATTTTTATTCAAATCCTACCAAGGATCCATGCAAAAGGGCATAAATCAATGTTAGAGTTTTACCTTTTATGTTTTCATGTTCTTTCTGAACAAAACTTTAAGAGACCGAGATAAGTCACAAATCAAATGCTAGCCAAAAGGTACAACGTCTCTATGGTATCCACACGAAGTAAACAATGACTTCTCACCCTCCACGAATCTGCTAGGATACATCTCTCTCACTAGGATTAGGATTAGTGCATTTTTCTTGAGTGATTTAGGGTTTAATAGCAAGTAATGTGTGTTCCTAAAGTGTTGCCTTCAAGTTCCTTTTCTGGAACTAAGGCAAACCACATTCCTAGCCCTACTAGGATAATGCTTCTAAAAAATTCTAATCTCACTGAACAACTATCACCTTATCCTTATCATGGAAAGAGTGGGGAAAGATAGGACTTATCCATTAATTATCTAATATTAGATAATAACATTATCTCATAATATAATTTTCTAATATTAAAATGGCATATAGTTATCTTCTATTAGAAAATAATATTATCTTATAATATAATTATCTAATATCTAATAACGTAATTATCTAATATTACTTTAATATCACATAATATACCATATTTATTACATGAAAATATATGCACGAAAATAAGCCCAATTGTTGGATTTTAGTCCAACTAAAGCCTAATTAATTATTGTCTCATTCTTACTCCTTTTATGTGACCCTGTAGGTTCTTACTACATTGGCAATAGCCCACTTGTGGACCATAAGTAGTGAGCGGTATCTAGCAATGCATCACTACCACCTAAGTAGTAAAAATGTCTGTGACTCGATATTCACTTAAATGTGTGAACAACACTTTGCAACATAGTTCCTTTTGTAATGATATCCAAATTGAACTAAAGGAATGGAATGGATCATCCTCATTAATGTTCAATTTAAGTTTCTTAATACTGAGTAGACTAACTTAAACAAATGATCAATATCTCATATTGATTCATTTGAGAATGGCCATGCATTTTTTAATCTCACTCAATCAAGGGGCCCAAGGATATTACTTCTACTATATAATAGGAACAAAATTCTCATCTACATCACTCACATTCTTCTGCATGATTCATGATACACCCAATTGACGTCCTACAACACATCCCGATTAAAGGTGATGCAGAACAATATCAAAGTATGTGACTCCTTATGTAGGGAATTGTAGTAACTTTAGGTCAAAAGACTACGTGCATTGTGGTTACATGAGAATAACTAATGACATTTGTTAATCCATGTAGTTTTTCTCATTACGGGTTAGTCCAGTACATCTGTTCACTAACAATGTACTCATGTATTGACTTGATATCACGTATCCATGATTCATGATCATCAATCACTATACATGCTAGTCTCAATATATTATTACTATCCCTTTTACAATAATACTTTACTAGGGGCATTTTAGGAATAGTAAAACTATTACAGGGACAATTATTATATTAAATTATAAATTACGTAAATATAAAAAAATGAAAACAAAACATTATAATTGCATTGCTTGAAATAAAATATAATACATTTTACATTATTACAATCATCTTTATGGTTGACTACTAGGACACACACCAACAGAACAATACTTAGAAGTAAATACTAAAAGAGTTGTTAGAACATTATAAGGTTTCTTAATTTCTCGTCTTCAAATGCTTTTAATACGTTAAAACCTATATTTACATATTTGCTTATATGTATACATATTAGTATATACATACACATGCACACACTCAAGTATAAATTATTTTATCTATCTATGTGTATGTACACACACCATCACGCTAACATGTACACATATATGTAGGGCATTACTAACTTTCCATCTTCACATGGAGGTCAATAGCCATTACTTTTTCATTTAGACAAAATAGCCATAATCTCTTTCTTAAAACAACTTGTATTAAGGAATGTTAATAATTTTAATTTTTATGTAAGGGAACTCTTCACAATCCTCCCCATTTGGAAATTTGCATCTCTCTAGGATTGATATCCCCTTTTTTTCTCTTTCCACCATTGTTGACTAGACAAATTAGTTTCAATTCAAACAATGAGTGTGAACTTGAAGCACTCGTGGGTATTCTTTCTAACTTTAAAATTGAATCTTGCCATTCCCATTTTTTCAAACCTAATGTTTTCATCTCTCTCTTGTCCTTGTTTCTTACTCTTATTCCTTATGTAATTTGCAAATTAGTAAAACCCCACCATTTCCCACTTTTATACTTCATTATGTTGTAGTTGTCTTTATTCTATATATTTGTTGCTAATTCAATTCCAATTTCATCTTTTGGGCCATAAGATTATTTTCTCATTTTGAATGAATTAACTTATCACATATTATATAAATTGTTAGTTTCCAATTCCTCCACTAGAATGAATTAACAAGAGAATATATGTGTCACATTATATATCTCTAGGGACTTATAGAAATAATGGCTAAAGAAATGAGATAAAGTAGCATAAATTTGTGTCTACAAATAGAATAGAGAAATAGAGAACATGATATAAAGAAAGGAGATGCATATTTTCCTAATGAGAAGAGATGTGGGGAGTCCTATAGACAAAGTTACAACCACTAAAATATCTTTTTAATATAAATTATTTCAATAAAGATATTTTTTCTTTTTTAAACAAAAAAGTGAATATTACTATTTTTTTGGTTTTAACTATATTATTTTTTTAGTGGATATATGCCTCTTAAATATGCTATGGATGGAGTTCTTTCTATAAAATCTAATGTTTATAGCTTTAGAGTGTTGCTGCTTGAAATAGTTAGTGGTAAAAAGAACAATAGTAATGTTGATTACAATGAACCATTTAATCTAGTAGGATATGTATGCCAACTATTCTCCCTTTCCCTTCTTAACCTTCTAAATCATTGCCCATCTAATTTGATCTTGCGAAACAATGACTTGTAGGCTTGGGAACTATGGAATGAAGGTGCAACTTTACAACTAATAGATCCATTAATGAAAGACTTACGTGTTCATGAAGAAGTAATCAAATGCATACATATTAACATTCTCTATGTAGAAGAAAATGCAGATGATCATCTCACTATGGCAAACATTATGACAATCTTAATAGATAAAAGGGTAATACTTGCTTTGCCTAAAAGGCTAGCAATGATCTATGTTCAAAGGAACAAATTTAGAGGCACAACATGTTCTTAAGAGTCAAATATTAGTTCCACATATGAAATATTGCTTTCCAAATGAGATTCAAGAGAGAAGCTCATATGAATCTATCAAATATTAGTTCTACATATAAAATATTGTGATTTTGTAACTATTGAGGGAAAATCTACATCTTGTATGTATTACTTGATATGAAAGTTATTGATATTTTCGATTGAAAATAATGCATGTGACGGTAATGTATAATATTGAAGGTAAATGTCTATTCATATCTATACTATCTTCTAAAACTCTTCCACTGGACAATTGTCAAACTCTCATACTTCTATTTCCCTTAAAAAAAATTGTTAATCCATTTATATATATATATGTGTGTGTGTGTGTGTGTGTACATATTAGAGGTGTTCATACTTTGCACTTATGAAAGTCAATCATGCATTTATTCTTATGTTTATTAGTTTTGTTATATATTTAATTATAGAGCATGATGGCAATCTAAGTCTAATGACTAATGACTTATACCATATTTATATAATGAATCTTAATAACATTTGATAGTTATGATTAATTAATTTTAGGTAAATATTACATTGCATCTAGCTTAGTTTCTCTCTCAACAAATGCATTAAATAAAAGTTGAAAACTTATAACTCAAGTGGCATTTCCAAACTCTTGAACGCTTTATGCTTTCTACTGCATATAGGGTTCGATCCTTGGTTTCTATATGTACGTGTCTAGTGGTTTAATCACTCCTACCATTACCCAAAAATTGCATTAAATAAAAATATTTTTATATTAGTAGTATACTGAGAATATATTTTAGTAAAATTTATTAAAATCACATGTGTAGTTTTTGATAATTTAAGATAATTGCCTAGTAAAAAATTTTAAAATCATACATTTTTTATATAATGCTTGGTGAATATTTTTTTGTTAATTTAAAATATAAAATGATAGCATTGTAGATGAAATATTTTAAAATATAAAAATTAATGTTATATTTACTATTAAGGAAAACTAGAATAAAAATTTGTAAAAAATATTAGATGTATTCTTACATGAACATTATAATTATAATAATACAAAGAACATATACATAGTACTATAAATAGATGCAATATAGATGTACATGTGTATGATTATAACAATATTTTGTAAATTTGTGTAATTAAATATAGTTATTTTTTTACTGATATATTTTATAATCTTAACACATTTTTGTAAATACTCATGTTGTATCTATTTATAATATTCTTGTATAGTGACCTAACATTATAATCATAATTCTCCTAGGAGCATATATTTTATATTTATTACAAACTTCTCTTATACTATAATTTTATTTTATAGTAAATATATATCTCTTTCATTTTTACATTATAATTATTTTTTAAATATCTCATTTACAGCACTATCATTTCATATTCTAAATAAAAAAAATATTATTTAGTAAGCAGCTGCCTTAATTCATCAAGCACCACCCATATGACTTTACCTCAATCCTTTCACTATAACTTTTAGTATATTAATGATGCAAATATTTTTATTTAATACATTTATTAAGAGGAATAACAAATTAAATATGATAAAAAATTATTTGAAATAAATTGATCTACGGCTTAAAATTTTATTGAGGTTAAAGATAAGAATTTGGTGTAAGTCATATTTACTCACACCAGTATATATATATATATATATATATATTCAAATGATGACATGATGGCAGTGAAGAGTTTTTATTCCCTTATGTGAATTTTTTTCTTTTTTGAATATATGGTGAGGTTTTCAAATTTTTTTATACTGATTATCGAAATTTTTTGTTTTATTCAAAGCAATTGAATATAAATAATAGCATAATTAATTTTGTATAATGTCACAAAAATATTTTAAAATTCAACCAAAATCTTTTCTAACATGGAATATTAATTAGTTTAAAAAGATATTTACAAGTATTTATTACATGCAATGATTTGATTATGGTATTCATTGAATAATATGAATGAGTTTAAATTCAATTCACTATTAATATAAAATATTTTATACTATCAGTAAATGAAAATAAGGCAAGTTATTAAAATAGTAATAGCAATTGAAAATTTTTAATAGTTGTATAAGTTTGTATTGATATTGTAACACATGAGTATATAATAGTGTAAAGTTAATTTACACTAATAGTGGATTAGTTTTAATCCAATATGGATTTAGTGTTGTATTGTTGATAATTTTCTTCTATAATACAACTATGATAGGCGAAACACAATTTACAAGAAGCCTTTTCATTGTCAAATATTAAAAAATAAATAAAAATAAGCAGTTTTATTTTTACTCCCAGAAATGATAAGCGCAAAGTTAACGTGAATGATTATAAAGTGTAATTTTGTCCGTTTTGTTTAGCTATTATTTAGAAAGAAATATAAAATGAACTTGTAGTTCATATATTCCATAAAAAAATCTTGAAGATATTTTTCACTCGATGTAAAATATAAATCAAAGTAAATCAAAAGGATATATTCGTAGCATACATGTTCAAATCTTCAGTATAAAAGATAAAAATCAATCAAGATACTCAGTATAATTAATTTTTAAAATTGCACTAAACCAATATTCATTTACTTAAAGAGTTTATAGTGTACTGCAATATCCTTTTTTGGATAATAATAGAACATTATACTATTCAGTCAAGCACTTCCTTTATTAAAAAAAAATCCTGCCCATATATCATCAAATTTCTTAAAATCTAAAACATTTTATCTAGTAAAATTATGTCATTTGAGTCATCAATTTTACATGAAAAATTTGATGACAAAACATAATTTGGACAATGGTTATATTGGGACTTCAAAATTATAGTACATCTAGATAATAGAAAAAAAATTTAGAAATATTTTAAAGTTTGTTCATAGCCTTTTTTTTAAAGGTTTATAGTTCAAATAATAATATGTTACATTTGGTATAATAGAATGGAATGAGAAATGAAAATGGAAATGACAATGGTACAACTATAAAGTAAATGGAATAGATAGAATTGGATCAGTCCACGTGGAATTTAGTTCAAGGGACCAATTCATATAAACATGTGAAAAAAATGTTAAAATCAAATTTTAAAAATAATATCCCAAATTGAATCATGTGAAAAGAATAATATTAAACATGGGAAACATTTATTATTACTTAATGTATCTATTATGAGATGAATATGAAATTAGGATTTGCTGCAGGTTATAAACTATTCACGATTAGTCTTGATCACAAATTTCAATAAGGATTTGCTACTCTTATCAACCCTAAATGAGAACTTAATTAAGGACACTTTTCACACCGATGGGGAGTATTCAAAATCAATCATAGTGTTTAGTAGCAACAACCCTTATTTATATTAATTACATTGGTGGATCGATCCATCGCCAAGAATCGCCCATTATCACATTAATTGGGTTAGATTACCATTAAGCCTAAATTATTCAATCACTTTAATATTCGGTTAAACATTTTTACATCTTATTTTATTATTAAATTAATAGGACCATAATAGAAAATCTAACAATCTCCCGCTTAGACCATGTAATTCAATAATGGTGACCTCTTTAATAAGATGTAAAAGAAAACTATGACATCTTTACACCCATTGGTCTAAATTAAGATCATAAATGTCTAGTAATATAAAACATAGTATCCAAAAAGGATATCACTGAAATATATATTGCACACTTACACTTTGTTGACCATATATAATATCCAATAAGGATACACATAATAGGTTTGTGTTTAATAAGATTTACATAACAAAATTGTGATAATATATGTAAATCTTTACACACTAAGTCAAAACATTTGTCCAAAATGCTTAATAAGAATCATAATTCTTAACATAGTATTGAGACAAAGTCTAAAGGTCACTACAAATATACCATAATAAAAATGTGCACAATATATGGCAAAATAGGAATATTTCATTTATATACATCTTAAGAAAAAAATTTACATCATAAAATTCCCACTAACCCAAAATATCAAAAGACTTAGCTAACTCCATTTAATTACACGATCATGATATATTCCTCCTATTAAGCCATTGGTCAATGGATTTGTAAGTATATAATCTATAGACATATGTTCAATACATGTGATATGTTCACATACCTTTTTTCTCACAAACTGATACTTTATATCAAAATGCTTTATATAGGTAAAATTTTTATTGTTATTAGAGAAGTTTATAATAATAGTATTGTCACACACTCTCAATAATCTTGAAACCAGTCATAAAGCTCCTTAACCATATAACAGTGCAAATGGCTTTGTAACATGTGACATATTTTGCTTCCATAGTGGAAGTTACTATTAAGGACTGCTCAACACTTTCCACATCCCAACTCCTCTTATCATCATAAAGATGTATCCAAATGTATATTTGTGATCATTTAGACAGCCAATAAAATTTGAATCTAAGTAGCTTGTAACTATAAGATCTCTTGATCTTCTATAGGTCAATATGTAATCTTTTTGTACCTTGTAATTAGCTCATAACTTCCTTTGCAACAATCCAATGTCTTTGACCAAGATTACTCAAGTACCTACTCAATACACCAATAGCACAAGCTATATCAAGATGTGTACATACTTGATCATACATCAAGTTATCGATAATTGACATATATGACATATTCTTCATTCTTTCTATTTCAATATCATTTTGAGGACACTAAGAATTAGAAAATTTTCCTTTTTGAAATAGGTGTAGAAACATTAGAGCAAGTTAACTTGTTGAACCTCATCAATATTTTCTTAATTTAAATCTACTAAGACAAACTAAACAAACCCCTAGATTTATCATGATAGATCTCTATCCCTAAAACATAAGAGGCATTTCTAAGATCCTTCATATCAAAATATTTAGATCACATTTGTTTTGTCTCAGTCAATACGTTCATGTCATTACTTGAAAAGAGAATATCATCCATGTATAGCACCAAAATAACAAAACTTCCCTCACTCATCAACATATAAATACATTAATCAACTATATTCTCCTTGAACCTAAGAGAAGTCATTACCTCATTAAACTTAAGGTACCACTATCTAAAAGCTTTTTTTAAGCCATAAATGGACTTTTTAAGTTGGCACACTAGGTGCTCCTCTCCCTTTTCTTTGAAACCATTTGGCTAGTTCACATAAACAATTTTTGTTAAGGGTGGTTTTACATTCATTTGATGTAACTCTAAATCAAAATAAGCCACCAAAGCCATAACAACATAGAATGAGCTTTTAGTTGAAACTGGTTAAAAAGTTTCATTATAGTCTATATCTTCCCTTTGGATGTAACATTTTTCTATCAATCTAGTGTTGGTGTGTGTCCTAGAACCAATCATATAGATGATTGAAATTATACACAATATATTATATTTTATTTTTATAATTTTATTATTATTATGCGCAATTTATAACTTAATATAATAATTATCCTTGGAATAGCTTTACTATTCCTAAAATGCCCCTAGTCAAGTATTATTACGAAAAAGATAGTAATAATAAATCGAGACTAGCATGTATAGTGACTGATGATTACGAATCATGGATATGTGATATCAAGTCAATACATGAGTAAATTACTAGTGAACAATGTACTGGACTGACCCACTATGAGAGTATTGCATAGATAGACGTATCATAAGTTATTCTCATATGATCACAAATACACATAAACCTTTAACCTGAAGTCACTACAGTTCCCTACATGAGGAATTACTCACTTTAATATTGTCCTATGTCATCTTTAATCAGGATGACAAGTAGGGCATTGATTGGGTGTGTCATAAATCGTGCAGAGGGAAGTGAGTGATGTAGATGGAATTTTGTTACTCTTGTATAAAAGAAAAATATCCTTGGGCCCCTTGATTGAGTGAGACTTAGAAATGCATGGCCATGCTCAATTGAATTAATATGTGATATTAATCATTTATTTTAAGTCTACTTAGTATCAAGAAATATAAATTGAACATTGACGAGGATGACACATTTCATGCCTCCAGTTCAATTTGGATATTATTACAAAAGGGTTATGATGCAAAACGTTAATCATGTATTAGGTGGATGTCGAATCACAGACATTCTTACTACTTGAGTGGTAGTGATGTATTGTTAGATACTGCTTATTGTCTATGGCTTAATAATGAGTCATTGTCAACGTAGTAAGAACCTACAGGGTCACACAAAAGGAGTAGGAATAAGATAATAATTAATTGGATTTTAATTATATTAATATCTAATTAATTAGACTTATTTTCGTACATATATATATTATTAAGAATAATAAATTCATGTAATATATATATATATATATATATATATATATATATTATGTGATATTATTTGATATTAAAGTAATATCAAATAATTACGTTATCAGATATTAGATAAATATATTATGAGATAATATTATTTTGATATTTGATAACTATATGCAATTATCTAATATTAAGATAATTATATTATGAGATAATATTATCTAATGTTAGATAATTAATAGATAAGTCACATCTCTCCTCATTATCTCTAGGATAAGGATAAAATGAGTTGTTAAGTGTGATTAGGATTTTGGAAGTATTATCCTAGTAGGACTAGGATTGTGGCTTGCCTAAGTTCTATAAAAGGGGAATTGAGGGCAGCATATTAGAGACACACTCATAGACTTCCTAAAACCCAAAATTACTCAGAAAACATCAAAATCCTAGTTCCTAGGTCTCTTAGCAGATTCGTGGAGGGCGAGAGGTCGTTGTTCACTCCGTGTGAATACCGTAGAGACGTTGTACCTTCCGGTCGGCATTTGATTCATCTGCTCTCAAGTTTTGATCAGTAGAAACACGAGTGCCCAATAGGTAAAACCCTAATCGTTGATTTATGCTTTTGGCATGGATCCTAGGTAGAATTCGAATCAAAATTTTGAAATTCCGCTACATGTAATAATCCGAATTCCTAACATCTTGCCTTGTACCTTTCCACTTCACCTCGAGCACCCCTCTTAATCTTGAAAACTCATTTACATCTGATCAGCTTGTAATCTACAAGAAGCTCCACTAGATCCTACACATGATTCTTATACATTAAAGCTAACTCATCCTTTATAGCATTCAGCTAATTAGAACAATTTGAACTAGATATAACTTGAGAAAAGATTATAAGATCAGTATCATCATTAATATAATAGTCGTGCTCCTTCAAATATACAAGATAATCATTAGGAATTGTTAATCTACAAACTCTATAAGATCATCTTACTAGAATTTCTTCATTTTCTTCATCGGCTCAATATTTTCTACCATTAGTTATATTGGATCAACTAGTGGAAAAATAAAAGATAATGCTCCAAATGTTGGTGCTAATGAAATAATTTTTCTATCTTCAGTGAAATCCATGATGTGTGGTATTTAGCTCCCATTATCTAACTTATCCTTAAAAAAGATAGCTCAATTATACTCAATTACTCTAATCAAATGAGTTTATTAGTAAAATCTACTTTCCCTTAAGCCACTACAGTAACCAATGAAGTATCCACTAATAATCTATGAATCAAGTTTCATTATAGATGGAACAAATGACTTTACTTCAGTTTTGTAACACCAAACTCAAAAATACCTCAAACTAGGCTTCTTACCATATAATAGTTCAAAAAGGTCTTAGCTATTGACTAACTAGGAACTTGATTTAGAATATATGCCATTATTCTTAATGTATTACCTCATAAGAATTCTAGTAATAAAGTATGAGCGAGCATGCATCTCATCATGTCCATAAGAGCTCTATATCTCCTTTCTGTAATTCATTTTGCTTTAGCATACCAGGAATGGTGTAACTTGGTTTAATTCCATCATCTTGTAGGTATCTCACAAAAGGACCAAGGTTTCTTCCTGTTTCATCGTATTTGCCATAACACTCATCACATCTATCAGAATTAATGTAGTTTATCTATTTCCCTAATTTCAGTTCAATCACCGCCTTGAATGACTTGAAAGCTTCCAATGATTCTGATTTCTCACCGAACAGCTCCACCCAACCAAATCTAGAGTAATCATCAATGAATGTGATAAAGTATTTGTAGCTACCCATAGCATTAGGTGTGATAGACCCACTAATGTTAGTGTGGATTAGTTCTAGAACATTCTCAATTCTACTTCTTTTACCATTTATAGCTCTACCTATAAGTTTTCCTTTAATGCAATCTAAATATGTTGCAAAATCTGAGAAATCCAAATCATGAAGTACTTCTCCCTTTACAAATTTCTAAATTCTTTCTTCAGAGATATGTCCTAATTGTCTATGTCATAGCATTGGGGATCTTTCATCAATTCGACACCTTTTCTTACCCATAACAAAGTTTATTGAATTCATGAAATCAAGATCAAAATTAACTCCATATAAACCATCACACACAGGACCCATACCAACAATAAAAGATTTATAAGATAATTCAACTTTTCCATTTCCAAAATAACAAAAGTATCCAACAAAATCCAAAGTAGAAATTAAAATTAAATTTCTTCTCATAAAAGGTATATAAAGAACATTATTTAATAAAAATTCATGTCTAATGTTCAACTTCAATTTCACTAATCCTATATGTTCTATTTTAACTTTATCTCCATTTCCAAGTCTCATAATTAGCTTTTCTTCATTTGGTTTCCTCATATTTATTACTGCCTTTCTTTTTCTTATTAACCTATTTCTTGTATTTAAAATAGTCCATTTTTTATGCCCATACTTCTTACAAAACCTACAATTGTCTCTAAATTGGGCCTTATTAGGTTTATAGCAATATTGTCTACTAGATTCACCTTTCTCATGCTTCTACTTTCCATGGTTATAACATCCTTTATTGTCATTTTGATTAGATCATCCATTATGATATAAATATGAGCCATGAGAGGAATAATTGACTACCTGAGTCTTTTCTTTCTTCACGTCTTCCTTTCTTTATGTAACTTTCTCTTAGATCAACTTGCATAGTTTTTAATTTGTTGTAATAGTTAACCAATCTCAAAATGTACTCTCTCACCTGATTGACACCATCGTACACAAATTTCTCTAGCAACGAAAAATATTGTCCTTTCTCAACCTTATCAAACTTTTTGTACTTTTCTACTAAAGAATCTAAGAACTCTTTTGCATTTGTCATTTTGGTAATGCTCTCTCTTATTATTTTGTCCATCATATACTTCATTATCGTTAAGCACACTCAATGAGAGTGGGTCCACTTTTCATGATGATTTTTCTAATCTATTATAGACTTAACATTAATCTAAGGTTCTACTTCCTTAATCGCTAAGTCAAGGTTACATATAGTTTTAGTGATTCATCCCAGTCCTTACATTTAAGACACTAAGGCATTTTTAACCTTAGTCATGCTAGAATTTCTCTCAGTAAACTATGCAATCAAACTCAATATTACACTATAAGGCCCAGTACTAATAAGGCATTAAAGACCCTATAATATAATATAATGACTAAATATCATATTCCTAAAATATTAACACCAATACAGTGATGAAAATTCTAAAAACATAATACTTATTCCTACATTTATGTTGTCACTAACAAATCATATTAATAATATTATACCTTAGGTTATTAAAATATTATTAATATAATACTCTCTTAAGTATAACTACTAATTTCATAAAATGAACAAAATTTTATGTAATTGGACCCACAATAGGTGGGCTCACAATTACACAATTTCTTGGTATACCATAAGCTCAAATAATTTTCTAAAACTATTTTCCTATACATATATACATAGAAAAATAATTAATAAAATAAATAGTGTTCAAAAATTCCACAGAAATATATGTGGAAGCCTAAAATTTAAGAATATTATAATAAAATTTTCAAGGCAAAATAAGATTAATTGGCTATTCAAATTAAATAGGCAAAATAATTTAAAATTTTTCTAATTTGAGAAAAAAATTGAAAAAAATGCTCAAAAATCAACTTGAAGAATGGAGCCCAAAAAATGCATGTTTGTTGTTGTTGTTATTGCTATTTAATGTTCAAACACCCTTAAAATATTTATTGTAAATGAATTGAAATTCTTCAGACAAAACCCAAACATGCATAGATCAAAAAATGTCTTAGATGTATTTCACGTAACCAAATGAAGTTCCAAAACATGTTTCACCATGTCAAAAAGAAAAATTGGAGGAGAGAGCAAAAGAATATTAAATCCAGATTCATCCAAAAAGAAGCAGAGCATAAAGCTTCATAGGCAAAAAGGACCCCGGTTAGATGCAAGGTAATTTTTTTAATTTAATATTATCAAATAATAAATTGTCATAAATTCTCACAATTCTATATTTTGAAAGTTAAAAATAACATATTTTTTTAATAAAAATAAAAATTAATGAATCTGTAATTTTTCAAATAAAAAATTCAATTGCAAAATACATATACAGATATAATTTCCTCATGATTTGCCAATGGAATACATATTTGCATATTAAAATTATAATATTTCACATCCAAACAAATTCATCCAAAATATATATAAAAGTTAGTCATGGATGAAGCATGAATACATAAATTTTCTTCACATACAATAGGTATAATATTCATAAAAACCAAAATAATATATAATAGAAAATAAATATATATGAAATGCTATAATATATTTTGAGATTCATAGCAAAATTCCATTCAGAATACATTCATCAGAAGATATAAAATTATAAAAATAAAGTTTTATTCCTAAATCCACATAATAATATATTCCATTGACATGAATCAATACTTTAATACCAATTGTTAAAATCAAATTTTAAAAATAATATCCCAAATTGAATCATGTGAAAAGAATAATATTAAATGTGGGAAAAAAAATTTTATTATCTGATGAATCCATTGGGAGGCGGATATGAAATGAGGATTTGCTACAAGCCATGAACTATTCATGATCAGTCTTAATCACAAGTTTTAATAAGGATTTACTGCTCCTATGATCCCTAGATGAGAACTTAATTAGGAAAACTTTATAACACCAATGAGCAGTGCTCAGAATCAATCATAGGATTTAGGAGTAGTGAATTTTATTTATGTTAATAACAATGGTAGGTCAACCCATTACCAAGAACCACCAGTTATCATATTAGTTAGGTTAAATTATCATAAGCCTCAAACTATTTAGTCACTTTAATATTGGACTAAACTTTTTTACATTTTATTTTATTATTGATTTAATAGGTCCACAATAGAAAATTTGACAAAAAAATCTTGGAAAAAATTAAATTAAGAATTAAAAAGCCAATCACAAAATCACATTCATCATATTACATAACATATGGATTCATGTATAACAATTAATTAAGGAATATATTAGGATGAAAAATCACACCTAATTGTGAATCTGATAATGAATTTGCCCTTCTCAAATCCATTTAGCTTCCCTTTCTAGAGCATGAAATGATAAAGAAAATAAAAGGTTAGGAGAAAGTTACCCAACTCTCATTCCCTATATATTAAATACCTTATGTTTCAATAGGGCTACCACAAGTATGTATAGGGTGAGGTTTAGGACCTCTCTTTAATGGACCAAATTGGATCAACATGTCTATCATAGAAAAACCCATAAAATAAAACATTCAAATGGGCCTATGTTTTCAAATAGGGCCAAATCATATTTTGATCACTAACTTGGACCTAACAAAAAATGTTTTGCATTATTGTGCATTTGTTAATTCAAGTTGATAAATTATTACTGATTATATTAGTCAATAAAATAATTCCAATAAAGAAGACCAAATTTTGGGTGATCCAATTCAATTAATATCCATTGGATACTAACTCCATAGACTAGTTTGTATACACATGAGAAAAAAAGGGGTTAAATTTTGAGTAGTTCATTTCACCAAAAATTGTGGACTAAATTGATCCCGTCTACAAACTTTGATTCATTTAACAAGCCTAGAAGATGGAATGAAATGGAAAAGAATAACTAACCATATATTCTAGAATTATGTCTAGTATGGTAAAACTATTCCATTCCATTTATTATGTTTTGTATAACAAAAAAAAGTAATGTTACTTGCACTTCTCTTCTCTCACTTCTCCCTCATTCTTCTTTCCATATTAGAAAAAAAATACCTTTTGTGCTTATAAAAACATTGGTTAAATTAGTTCTATTACAGAGTACATATTAAACAAACTTTTTGTCCATTCACTTTTCTATTTTCATTTCATTCCATCCAACTAGATGCAATGTTAAAAATTTAATATTCATCATTTAATTATGCTTCTTTACCTTTAATATTTTATGAAATAAGGTTTTGTATGACAAGATACAGTTGATTGTATCAATATAATAACTCTATCTACTTCATATAGGGGAAGTCCACTTGATCAATAAGGTGATATAATTACTAATATTTTTGTACAAAACCAAATTTAAACCTATAATAAATTTATTATTGTAGAAGGTTTATAGTCAAAATATTTCACTATCTAATTAAAGATGCGAGATTTATAATGGCACTCAAAAAAAATTCATGAAAAAGATGTGAATATAAAAGTAAAATATATAATATAAAAATAAAATAAGTATTAATAATTTGTAAATGGTATGTACATATAAGTGTAATTTTTTATAATTTTTATAATTTTTATCTACAAAATGCTATATTAGTTTGTAATTTTTTAATATTATCTATTTGTAAAATTTAAAAACACGTGTATTAAAAATGCAACGTTGGACATTTTGGCTGATTTAGGTGCCATCTAACATTGAATCAGTTGCCAAACTAAAAACCTAAAAGTAATAAAAATTATTTCCATATTTGGAGATCGAGGGTCCTATTTGTTCGAGGGGGAAATGATTTTCTAAAAATTGTTTTCTTGAATTTTTTTTTTTTATGTTTAGAATCAAGAAAGTAGGTTAATAGAAAGGAAACAGCAATAAACTAAAAATAATAGTACATTTGACGAGAGTGGTTTCTCTTTTAATTAAAAAAATAACTTTTCTAAATTACCTTATTATTATATAATTTCATTCTTTTTTTCCATTCATCTCTCTATCCCTACCTTTTCTATCTCTCTATCTACCCATATCATTTTTACTCTCATCATTCTCTTTCTACGTCCCTCCCTCTATTCAGTTTTTTTTATTTTTTTTGTTTTTGGTTATTTTTCTGTCCTTCTCGTTCTCTTTCATTCCTCTTACACATTTGTGTCTCTTTTTATTTGCTCTTTCATGCTTTTTTTTCTATTTACTCCCTATCCTTACGCTTCTCTCTTTTCATCCTTACAAATGTTGACATTGAATAATTATATTAATAAAATATTTGAATAATTAATAATTTGACATATGTAAATAACAATTTTGTTAAAATCAAATGAGTATGAATTAACTTTACGAGAATCTAATAAAAATGAAAAAAAGAAGGATTTAAATATTTTTATTTGGATGTAGTTTTTAATAAAAAAAATACATTTACGGTGTGTTTGATAAAACTATAGAGTTTAGAATTGAAATTTGAAGTGCTGAAATGTTAAGTGCTACATTTATCGCGTTTGATATTATTTTATTTTGGGGACTATATTACATTACATATTTGAATATGTTGTAATTATCTATTTAAATTGCATATTAATCTTAAAATTAAGTTATCCTCTCCTTTATTATCATTTTTATGACTCTAAAAGGGTTGTTTAATGCATTCAGCGCAACCCACCTTCTGAACGAGATCAGCACTTTCTTGCTTAAATTCATATTCAACAAAGCTTAATCAAACGAATATAAAAACCATATTTAGCTCAAAAAAGTTTAGTTGAGCGCTGAAAACAAATTTTCAAACACAGCCTTAATTTTTTATTTTTAACAAGTGCAGATTTTTTTACACAGATATACTGAAAGCATTTTAATAATAAAATGTTAATTGTGCAATTTAACTTTGAAGATGATATCTATATATAAAATGATTTTTCAATAAAAGAAAATAATTTTCATTTATGTATAAAATAAAAGAAAGTATTTTCCCATATCTTATTTAAATGCTAAAAAATTAATTATTTTCTAGAAATACATCTTTTAAGAAAGCACTTTTCAATAAAAATTCATTTTCCATTCAAAACAGTGAGACCCGTCGATTGAAACCTCCTTCCCCGATTCCTAGTTAATGAAACATGAATCTCCGTTCAAATGACCGACGAACAATTAAATCAAACTTTTCTAAAAGAAGACCTGTCAATGTATTACTGTTTAGTTTTACCATGATTGCAATCATCAAATATTAACTAGACAGTTGTTAGTTTTATATGGAGCAAAAATTTTAAACAAAAATTTGACTGTTTTTATCGTTGAATTGATTTTTATATATTAAAATTCATATTCACATTTAATTTATTTATTTTAAATTTTGAAAATAATATCTAATAATGAAAACATTTAATCTTCTATAAAATAATGTTGCATAGAATTGTTTAATGTATTATAAAATTTATATGAAATTTGAAACTACTAGCATAGAGCTAACCTTATATGAAATGTTTAATGTATTATCAAATTGGACAATTTCATTTCTATAGATTATAACTTTTCATATATATATATATATATATATATACACACACACACACACACACGTAGTTTATTTGTCGGTAATGTAACGCGGAACAATATATTAAAAAAATGATAACAAAACTCAGAGCGAAGCCTCGTTTTGCAGCTTGAGGAGCTTTAGCCCATAAAACATTATTTTTTTTAAATTGTGTGTATAAATTTTATAATAAAAGTGTCAATTTCTTAAGCTTAGCCACCTTAAAATTAGAAAAAAAAAAACTTCAATTAATTTACTACCTTTTATATTTTAATAAATGGTATAAAAAAAAATAAAAATATGATCTCACCTACATTTTTTTTCATTAAAGATCACCATTCAAAAATTTATTCAAGCTAGAAAAGAGTGAAATTTTAGTTTTTTTAATTCTTGAATGTGTCATCTTTAATCTCAACTTTTTCAATCAATGAAGAATAAAAATTTTAATTTGTATTATTCTTGAATCATGTTACTTTTTATTTCATCTTTTGGCTTTTTCGTCTTTTTTAAATTCCCTCTTATTCTATTTTTTTCTTTCTTCAATATAAATGTTAGACTTATTACTTCCATTACACGAGACCAACAGGGTTTTAAACAACTTTCTTTGACTCTGCCTAAGAACATTTCCCTTTTACCATTGTTCAACAAAAATAATAGACTATGAAATGTAATTCCTTTAAATTTTTACTCTTGTATCTTAGTTTTTTTTAATGATCCCATACTTATAATCATAATTAAAATAATTGGTTATAACCAACAATAAAATGAAATCATTACTTAGGAAAGAAAATATAAAAATATTTTCTTAAAATGTTGTAAACTTCTAATTTTTCTTCCCGAACAATAACCATCTTGGTTCACCCCTAGTAAAACGCTTACATGTAATTATTGTTGCTCAGCTAATCTCCTTAATATTATAATAGTCATCGTAATATTGTAGTAGTCAAGGCATTTCCCAAATAATAAATACTACAAATGGAATTGTGTCTTTTACTATTCAGAACATAGTGAGTGATGAAAACCTCTGATTTGATGTTTCTTTTATTCATGTTCTTTCCCACTGGGATTTTTGAAAGAGAACTTCAATTTTTTTTATTCTTTTTGTTTTTCATCTTAATGAAAAAAATAATATTTACATTTTTTAATTTTTAAGTTGTACAAATAGTGAAGAAATTTAATAAAAAATTCCAATCAATGAATATAATTTCCTCATATTAAGGCTGCAACGAGAATATGATTCATTTCCTCATGTAGAGGCTTCAACGAAAAAAATTATTGCGTTTATGTTAATTTCATTATTGAAGTATATTATCAGATATTAATATGCCAAACTAATCGTGTGTTTGGCTCAAGGGTCAGTCACTAAAGTTTAGATTTTCATGATATGATGACCTTTGAGAAATTCATTAATTTCTTATAATGATAAGAATGATTAAACTAGTTGATGCATATGTACAAATCAAGGATCGAATCCTAAATGTAACGGTAAATGCAAAACTTTCAAGAGATATTGAGTATCACTTGAATTAAAGGTTCTTAGCAAATTAATTTATTATATTATCTATCCTTCATAACCTTTTAAAATATTGAAATAAAATAATTTTCATAATTTAAAACAAAAACCTCTACACAATGAGAATATGGCACGCATACTGTAAAATTATATGATTTATTCAAATTCTTATTAAATTAATAAATTTTTTACTTTTCACATGATATCATTTGTAAATTTTATGAAAGATATAATAAGGCACTAACTTTTTTTATTCTTCTTGAGACCAATGAATGTTATTATATCATGAAATATTGAATTTATGTTTAATAACTTTTACTATGTATAATTTGCATAAGTTCATTTTTTATATATTAGACATATATATATACACATCTTCACTGACCAAGTATATTTTACTTGATTTCATGGTATACAATAGATTATTTGTATTACATATTACATAAAGGTTCCTAACTTAATAAGTTATTTTGATTTTAAAATTATAATGCATCTCAATTTTTTACTTAATCTATGCTCAATACGAGTACTACACTGGTTTGAAACATAAAGCCCATGCATATGCATGCGTGCATACATATATGCTATGGATGCATATATGTATGTACACACACACCCCACTACAAATATCTCCAACAACATCAGTTATTTAATAAGTTACTTGTTGATTATGACCTGATGCATATAGGAGCGACATTGTATGTAAGATGATTTGATGTCAATTTTTGAATTGATATAGAACAAATTAACAATGTTCGTTTTGGTACAGAAAAACACACATATAGGAGAACCGATATGAGTGTCTAAATAATTGAATCCTTATTTTAAATAAGTTGGTAATTTCATAACAGATGTGGAAAACATGTTATGATGTCAATTTTTTATTAAATAACTAACGTGATTAATTGATATAAGACATTCATTCTTTTGTCGCCATTGAAATAGAACGTCCTATCCTATCAAACATCGGACATAGTATGTTGGTTTGAATTAAATAACTAACATCATTTGTTTCTCATATTACATTCATTTATTTAAATAACCAATATTATTTTCCCCAATCCTACCCCACTTCAATTAGGCCAGTATTTATCCAAACATAATTACATAATCTTACAAAATTAGTATACACCCAAACTTGCAGTCCAATCACTTAAGCTCTATCCAAATGTTTCTGCGGTAAAAAATAAATACCTTAATTCAACAAAATCTCAATTACAACAATTCCGTACATTTAATTAGATCCTAAAATTTGAAGGCATTAATATAATGAATAACATCTACATGTAGCAAAAATTGATAGTAACAGCTTTAAAAACTAAAGAAGGAAGTTATAATATCTTCCTATGATATAGCAAAGAAGAGAATAGTAAGAGTCTAAAAAATTGAATCCTTCTTTGCAACAAGACATCAATTTTATAACAAACATGAAAAGTAAGTTATGATGTTAATTTTTTTTAAATAAAAATGTGGCTATTTAATATAAGATATTCATTCTTCTATCATCATCGAAATCAAATGTCCTTCCCTATCAAATATTTGACATATTACCTCAATTAAGATTAAATAACTGACATTGTTAGTTTCTTCTATCACATCAATTTATTTAAATAATTGATGTGTATATTATTTTCACCAACCCTACGCCACTACACTCAGGACAAATTTACCCAACCCTAATTACATAATCCTATAAAATTAGTATATACCAAACCTACTGCCCAATCATTTAAGCCCTATCCAAATGTCTCTATGATAAAAAAGTAATGTCCCAATTCAACAAAATCTTAGAGGCAATAATTTCATACATTTAATTAGGTCCTAAAAATTGAAGAAATTAGTGTAATGAATGATATATAATGTAGAAAAAATAATAGTAATACCTGTAAAAGCTAAAGAAGAAAGTTGTATTGTCCTCTGATTTAGCAACAGAGAGAACACTATGTGAAACCCATTATAATAAAAGAATGCAAAAGCAAGCCACAAATTATTGTACATGTATATGAATTTATTATTAAATTTAAAATAGCCCAAATATATTTTGTATGATGAACTAAATTTAGGAATAATCATAAAATGTCTGGCGACTAAGTCAAAATTATAGTAAATAGAAATAATGATATTATTGTGGTGATTGCCTATGAATGAAACAAAGGTAATCAGAGAACCAAACTAAGAATACCAATTATAGGACTACAACTTAAGCAATCGACCAAACAATAATGATAGATGTTTAGGGCCCAGGGAAGTTTCAAGAATTAAAAGAGATATGCGTGCTTCTTACTGGTACAACGAATGTAGGAATGTCTTGAGTGCACAAGGCAGATGAGGTACTATGTCATGATTTAGCTAGTTGGTGGGCCCAAGTATGGGATGGTGAAATGTTCCATGTTTACTTTGTATGTAATTGAAAAATTAAAATAGATAATAAAGAAGATAGAAGTTACATAAAATGGATGCTATGTTATGCTGCGATCATTGTAAGATCTTCTTGCCCAATGTATTGGTGTCTATATATGCTCGTATTGGATCAGGGGGTTGTTGGTGTTGTGATGATACGGTCCCTCCGTGAGATAGTAGAACGTTGCAACCGTTTGCCTTGCTAGGTCTTCTGCAATGTATCTTCGATCTGGCCAAACGTGATTTCTTGAGAATACAATGATATTATTTTTCTTGATTTTCTATATGCTTAATTGATGTTTAGTTGATAGGGATAAGATATGAGGATAGGTAACAGGAAGTCATATAGGTAGAATATTAAGTTAGAGTTTAAATAGGGATAATGAACTAGTCAAATGTCTTAGGTTAGATGCTTAAGACATGGTAATGGGTTGATAGTTACAATGTGATAGGCATTACATACTAGAGTCATGAATTCAAAATGATATGCTTAGGCTATGTGAACTCAGATGAATGACTCGTGATATAATGTATGTTGCAAAATATAGTTTTACAATTCATTTCAGAGTTTGTACAACCTACGTATGCAAAATTATTTTCGAATAATATATATATTTCTCTGAAGCTTCTTTACATGTGATATGTCTGAAGTGCATGTTGTAGGGACCATACAATCAAAAGGTTTTCCATCCAAAGATGGGATAGGACTTTTCTCATAGGGTTATGGTTGGCTCACTTCCTTCTTTAAAAATTTTAGATAGTTGTTCAAAAGATCCTTATAAAGTATTACCAAAAAAAATTCCTTATAAAGTGACCTTCTGTCTATGTATGCGCAGATGCCAGGTATGTGATTTAAGTTTGTATATTTTAGTAAGTACAAATGCCCAACTAGAATGATCCTCACGAGTTTGATGAAAATGTCATGGTTGCATCATGTTGTCTAAAATTTGCATAAACCCTTTTATTTCATATTTTATGGTTTACTTAAAAGCGAAGCAAGCTATTTCTGCACAACTTGAAAATCTATTTTTCTATTTCCAAAATCATATGAAAATGTTTGAGATTATGATGTTAATGAGTTCTCAAGTCACCACCTTGAAGAGTGATGTGTTGAAACAATCATGGTCTCGGAAATTGGAGCATGACACTTTCAACAAGTATCCAAATTGGGGTTGAAACAATCATGGTCTGAGAAATCGGAGTGTAACACTTTCAACAAGTATTCAAATTGGTAATCATTAGAAAGAAAATTAGTTGATTATATGATGTTCATAGACAAACTAAGGTGTTTATACTCATTAGATGAGTTAAGTGATCTTACATATTCTAAAGTAATAAGGTTAGTTTCACTTATATAATCCTCTTAGTGAATTTTTGTTTCGAATCCTGTTGGAGTTCTACATGTTAATTAGGGTTTTCTATCATAAATTAACAAGCCAGATCAAATTTAGTCTAATTTATATATTAAGAGAGCAAAATAGAATTTCTTATTTAATGAGGACTAAATAGGATAACTTCAAATACTAGGGATCAAAATAATAATTAAATCATTTTCTTTCGTTTTGTTTTATCCTTCATGTCTCTTTTTCTTTTTCTATTTTTTAATAATTTCTTGTCTTGCTAAAAAAATCTTGGTTGAGTAATTCTGTACTTTAGTTTCATGTTACACAGTACAATTAAATATAAAATTAGATTTTGATATATAAATATATTAACAAACTTTTCAACTGAGTAGCATAACCGGAAAAGATTAGTCTAAATTGTCCTTTTTAGTATTCAGTTTTCTATTTATACATCGCGAGTTAAGATTGATATTTTTTATTCAGTACGTAAACAATATCTTTTTTGCAGACAAAAAAATGTGTTTTTATACAGACAAAGAAAAAGATTGACTTTTTTGATTTAAAAGATTTGAACGAAACCTTAAAATATTAAATATATAATATTAAAATAGAATAAAAAAACATAATTTATTTTAAAAAATATATAAAACTATATTAATGCTCTTTAATCCTGGTTTTGGATGGATTATTGCTGTGGGTCCGCCGAGTATAGATCATCCCATCAACAAGATAATTCCAGGGATCAAATTGGATATTAGGATGATTTTCCCACTTCATATAAAAAATGTATGTGTTACTGGCCCGTGCAAATTGTTTACATATTGACAGGGACAGAGGAGCTTTAAAGCTCTTCACATGTTATAGAAATTCTAAACCTCTCCTACCAACAGTTGTGTGTAATAGTTCGGATCGGTTGAATTTGGTATAAATTTTCACTACTATTTGTAATAAAATTATAATTGAAGAGACTCACAACCAACTTTTTCATATTACTAAATCATATTAAATCGAATTCTTCTATTTAACATGATTTATTGGTTGGGATATCACATTTTTCAATTTCAATTTTTTGGTTTGTACAAAGTATGGACCATGTATGTTTATTTCCTAACGCGCTCAATTTAATTGCATTTACCACTCATTCAAGTCGCATAATATTAAATATATTTATGCAATTTTTAATTTTCTATATAATTTTTCCCTTTACATTAGAGATCACTGTAACTTTAACCATAACATTGAATATTATATTCAAAAATTAGAGAACGTATGACACTTGATATAATGTTTACATAATATATTTTGATTTTGGTTCAATATGGGTTATACAGTGTAAACTTCTAATTGACTAACATCAATCAAAGTCATTTTGTTTGTATTTTTAAATCAACTTATACCAAGAAATGGTTTGATTAGTTTAACTCGATTCATATAATTTTGCACCCCTAATTATGATATCACACCTAATAATTGTCATATATATATTCAAATAGAATAACTATATTAATTAATGTTAATTATTTGTAATAATTAAATAATAAATTATCAAATTGATCCCTAAAAGATAAAACTTGTATCAATTTTTTTTAAAATTTTATTTTACATCATATAAATACATATATACCTTTAACTTGTATATTAAATTCATTTCTAAAAAAACATTATTTCAAATTTTTAAAAATTATAATTAATTGATGTAAAATAAATTTTAAAAAAATATGATCTAACCCTAGTCCTTTTTAAGAACCAATTTGAAGATTTACTCATAATTATATCTTAATACTTAATATAAATGGCCGACACAACTTTTGAAAGGTGAAGTCATGTCAAACTTTAAAAACAGGAATTCTAGCGAATTCACATGCAATCAGGACGTCAAAAAAAAAGCTTTAAAGTAAGGGAAAAAATAAGTTGATAAAGAGAAAAAAAAAGGTGTGAAAAGATAAGCAAATCAAGACTTGAAGTTGCTCAATAAGCATCTTTAAAAAAAAAATTGCATCTCTTTTGCGCAAGCAAGTGATAAGGTAGCTTATAGCCGGTAATCGAACAGCTAGTTGATAAGTTTATTAATTACATAAGAAATATTCCATAAAATTAATTGTTGAACTGATCAAAAATATAAAATAAAATAAAATCATATGTTAATATAATCAAGATATTAAAAAATTTAATTATTTAAAATTTAATTAATTATATTTTATGATATAATATATTTATTTTTATTTAATTATTTATAATAAATTTTTATATTATATATTGATTTATTTATTAAGTAAAGCAAGAGTATAATTATTTGTTAAAGGTATGGATTGGAAATTTATAAAAAGGAAAATTTTTTGAAAAATTACTAACCTATAGGTTATAAATTACTCAAAATAGTTTATTAAATCAAAATTTATTTTTTATCATCAACTAGTCTGCGAAGCAACTCTAAAACAAGTTCATAGCTTGTTTGTTGAGTAAAGCAAAGCCTTTGTCTTCCATTGCCTTTTATCTTCGATTTCAGGTCATTCCGCATGCACATGCAATGGAACCACATTCACTATTATAAAAGAATAATACGACATCATGGCAGCATCTAAAAACCTACGTTGACAATTTTTTTATGTTTTTTTGTGCCTTTTCTATAAGAATATGAATTTGAAACTCTTTGAGTTATATGCATTAACAAATTCGGTTTAAATTTATGATTTTTTTGTCAAATTTATGTTCGAAAATTCTAATTGGCTCATAGATTTTCAATAAGGCTCCAAATTACCAATCACTACAAGATAAATGAGTAAAACTAATTTTGTTATGTTAGAAAATAAAACACCTTAATTTGACTATACAGCATTAAATCTCTGATTATTCATGCTCAATAATTACCAGTCAGAAGTTTCATAGAATTGTATGCCAATTAAGACTTGCAGCCTTCAATTATTAATGTAGATTCGATATGATTTAATTTATTTATTTGAGGTATCAAGATATAATATTATATTTAATTAAAGAGATCAAATGTGATCAATTGATATATTAGAAGATCAAAATTGTAATGAAATCAAAACATTAACATTGTTGTTATTTTTTTATGCATGAGAAATTATTCTATGATATTTACATTTACAACAAATTAGTATACTTTTAAATTGTTGTATAGCCTTGATAAACATGTATTACATCTAAATTTTATTGGTCATTTATCATAATATTTATAATTAATAAATAATTAGTATTTAATTTTTTTCATCGAATCATACATCACAAGAGTATTATTCTATAATACATATTTTTCACATTTGTGCAGCATCATGCACACATGTGGAAGAGGTTTTAGTGTCAAAGGTAATGCTATGAGGAGTTCTTAAGTGTTTCTTTTATTAAATTATTTTTTGTAAGTCTCAAAGTGATATAGAAATACAAATTTCATTACATTAAAGGTAATTTAAAGATGAAAACACCTGATTTTCTAAAAGAAGCAACTTCACATAGCATTATTGTTATTTAAAAGAGTACTAATTCTTATACGTTCCAATTATATAAACACCTATACCTAATCCAATCTAGTAAATGAAGTTCATTCTCCTCTTACACAGATCTGTATTAAGAGACCGACTTTTTGCGCTATCTTGGCTTTTACAGAAGAAATTCACTTTGGGCATCTCCGTTAGTGTTGGAAGTGAAAACCCTTTCCTCAGCTCTCAGAGTGCAATAATTGAAGCATTCCATTGAGTGGTGTTCATCATGGCAGATTTCCTCTTGAAATCTACTTTCTTGTTTGTTTCTATATTCTTAGCTACCCTGCTTCTCTCACTACAATGGCTGGTGACTGTTTGAAGGCTGGTGATATGCTGAATTCCTCAAGCCAGTTATGCTGCATGGCCAACACATTCTGCTTGCAATTTGATCACTACGGTGGCTTCAATTACTTGGAGCTATACAGTAAAAAGGATAAGGTGCCGCTATGGATTGGGAATCGAAATGAACCAATTGTCAACAATTTTGGGCAGCTAACCTTGGATCACTTTGGCGAGTTGAAAATAGTATCCCAAGCCAAACCCATCAAAATATTATACTCTCCCATTCAACCCATCAATAACACTAAGGCCATCATACTCGATAACGGTAATTTTGTCCTCCAAGAACTTGGTCCAGATGATTCGATAAAACGTGTATTATGGCAAAGTTTTGATTATCCCACCTACAGCCTGTTCCCAGGGATGAAATTAGGTGTTAATTACAAAACTGGCCATAATTGGACACTGATTACCTGGAAATCTTATAATAACCCAGCTAATGGTGACTTCAGGCTTGAATGGGAGCCCAAAGCACATAAATTGATCATCCGAGTGCGAGGAGTAATTTTTTGGAGTAGTGGGTTATTGAGAAACAACGGATCGTTCGAGAACATTCCAGATGAATTGAGCCAACGCTTCACCATTGTTTCAAACGAAGATGAAGATTACTTTACGTTAAGATCTTCGAAATCAGATGATATGATTTCATATTGGGTTTTGACTATTGGCGGACTTTTATATGATGGGAAGCTGAATAAAGCCTATTGCAAGTGTTGAAAAATGTTATGGGTTCAACAATGATGGGGGATGCCAACTATATGATGTACCAAGTTGTTGGCAACAAGCTGAAGCAGTGTATGGTTACATCAACTTCACAGATATTCAGAATGTTAAGAATGATACAAACTCAAGCCTTACAAGACTTGATTGTCAGCGAAGCTGTTGGAATGATTGTCACTGTGTTGGATATTCCACCATTAATAGTACTACAACTGGATGCATTTTTCTTTATAAGCTTGCACCTGTTATTACTAGCGGTCCTCCTAAAGACCATCTGCAACTAATATTTATGCTGAAGGGACATCATAAAGGTGAGTAAAATTTCATCTCACATTGAATTAAAAATATGTATGATGATGATGATGTTGTTGTTGATTAATTTTAGAAAATAATTACTTAATCTCCAAACAACTATGTTTTCTAGAAAGCCAACTTATTTTTCATTTTGTTTTCACCATGTTAATTATTCTACATGTCTCTATTTTTCACCGTCTCAACCTCATTTTGAAATTGTCTAAATAACAGAAAATAAGCTGTCCACACATTTTAATCAGAAAAATAGTGGTATTATCAAATAAATCATTCCAATTTACCATTGGGATTGAAATAAAACAGCAAGGTTATGTATAAGCGAGGGTAGGGCATGATCTTTAATTTTAGAGCCTTTCACTTTTTATAATAATTTACAGAAATAGGAATGATGTAAGAATTATACTAGAGCTCCCTTTTTTGGATCAGGGTCTTGTACGAGCTTTTTATTTTGAAACTTTTTAATCAGCAATTAGCGCTGACTGAAATTTTGCTAGAACTTGCAAGCCTCCGTTTTCCCAAAAGACATTTTATAGGAAATCTCTCATTTACTTGTTATTATAAAGAAAAAATACAATTTATCCATTTGTAGTAAATTTAAAGTATAAAAAAAAGTCATATGTGATTTACACAATTAACACTTTATTCACTTATACTTGTTTTTCATCCAAATGTATTCTTATCTGACACATGCCTCTCTCAAGTATTCTTCTTCCTCCATTTGCTCACATCACCTCACCTCAGTCTTAGGCCTTAGCACCTCAATATGCACAATTTTGAGTTTCCATTTAACCTTTGGTTCAAATGGATTCAAACATTTGCTTAGTTCCCCTAGCTAGGCAAGGTATAGGGTTCTTTGTCATTGTGGCGCTCTAGCTATTTGTAGCATTTTATGGCAGCCCACAAACATTGACGGATGAATTTTCACTTGTCCACCTCTATTTATGTACAAGAAAAAATTAGGAACAATAAGTGTAATTGAGGATCAATTAGATTCAAAATCAAGTTGAATTAATGTAAATATAGGAGCACGTGACTTACATGTGATAATTTTCATTAGATTTAAAACAAAAATTTTATTATAGTTATAAAAAATACATATAAGAATGTTGTAAATTGGGTCATATGAAACAGGTGAAGTGTTTTTTCTCCTAATTATAATTATAGTTATAAAAACTAAAATGTGCTCCTTTTGCTTAATGTATATGAGAACTATGACCGAAAACATCTACTACTTTATAGCAAAAGTTATTTTCCACCGCTAATATAATTTCATATATTATATATTTTGCTAATCACGAGGCATATGTAGAGCATTTTTATTTTTATATAAATAAATAAGACTTTCACGTAAAAATTATTTTCCAATAAAATATACAAGCTCTAATCACAATTAACCACAATTGTCTACTAATTAATTTGGGTATTTTTCCACATATGAAAATACATCCTTTTTGTAGTGATTTTACCAAGTTAATGCCACTTGTTTTTTTTTCCATGGATTATCACAAAATCATTGCTTTAAAAAAAATAAAAAAGAGAAAAAATTCTACGGCATAGCCATCACAGGCCAGTTATTTATATCAAAAGTTCGAGTTTCTCTTTTCAATACTTACACGTTACCCCATGCAGATAAAAGAAAGTGGATATGGATAGGTGTTACTATCACCACTTCTTTATTCACAATATGCCTTTCCATACTCTGCTTGATCTTAAGGAAAAGAAATTTTCTACTGAAAGGTACATAATTCACAAATTTATTGTGACTTCTACTTTACCAATCATCTATCTAATTTTCATAATTTAACTCATGCGTGCAGAGAACAAAAGACAAAGTTCACAGACTGATATGCTTGACTTTTTGCATTCAAATGAATCCAAAAGTATCAATGATCTTCAAGATGTATGTAAGAAGAATGATTTAAGAGTATTTAGCTACACATCCATCATTGAAGCAACAAATGGCTTTTCATTAGAAAACAAGTTAGGGGAAGGAGGCTTTGGACCTGTTTACAAGGTAATATATACAAAATACAAGTTTTGAATCAAATTCCACAAAAAAAGATGATTGATTTTTTTTTTTTTTGGGCCAGGGAATATTGCCAATAATCAAGAAAGAAGTGGCAATAAAAAGACTCTCAAATAATTCAGAACAAGGGACCATTGAATTTACAAATGAATTGACCCTCATAAATGAACTCCAGCATATGAATCTTGTTCAGCTTTTAGGATATTGCACTCAAGAAGAAGAGAAGATGTTGATTTATGAGTTTATGCCAAATAGAAGTTTGGATTTCTTCCTATTCGGTAAGAAGCATCAGAAGATGTTTAGGTAATGTTATCAATCCACAGACAAAACAATAAAAGCTCTTTCAATAACCAAACCAAATAAACACTAAAGCTATACAAGTATTGGATATTTTCATGTTTCCATATATAGGATATTTTCACACACGCATTGAACATAATTTTGTAAGTAGGACAGTTTTGTTTGTTTATTTATTTATTTAATTTGGAGGCACTTAAATAAAAATAAATGTTAAATGGTTCTAAAAACTTGTTGGCCTTGATCTTGAAGCCAGATCTTATCAAATTTTTAATAAGTTCAAATCTTTGATAAATTTGGAGTGGCAAGCTCAATTTTTATGTTGAGTTTTATCGAGTCTTTGGTGAATCTAGATCTTTAACAAATATGAAGTATGGAGGATTATAAATAACACTTAGAGATTTTCCCTACTGAAAAGGTGGAAAAAACAATATTTATTGTTGTATGAAATGGAGTTTTAAAAACCCATTTATCTATTTTAGAACACCAATCAACATCTTTATCAAAGTTTGATTAGGTCTACTTAAACTAGCATTTATGAACTTATATAGTTTTGTAAGCAAAACTGAGTTTCTTTTTTTTTATGGTGGAGGCATTTAAATAAGTAGAACCTTACATTGAACCTACATATAACACAATTTCTATGAATTAAACATGAAGTAATGGCATGCATGATAATCTTATAATCATCAATTATTCCATTTTACTACAATTATATGGCTTTTGTTATTATATTTCTTCATAACACTAGCAAAAGATACCTTATGTAAAAAAGGGGAATAATTTGCAACTAGAGTACATATAAGTTTTTATTCAAGCATTATTCTTTTAAATTCTCAGTTTTTTATAGAGATAACATGAACTTTGATAAATATACTAACTTTCAAAATTTATAAGCTATGTGTTGAACATGTTGGTTCAACTATTTGTAAAATGCATTCATCCTAGCTTTAAGCTTTATACATCCAAGTCCTTCATGATTGCAATAAAAATGAAGGAAACTCTACACAACATTACCAGAGATTGAGATATGTTAGACTAAACAATGTTAATATGGATAAACAAAAGCATTATCTCTTGTTGTATAATATATTATGGAGGTTTTCTATCATTAGGATTGACATTTTCTTTTTTGGAAGATTCTACTCGAAGCCAAGTTATTGGATTGGCAGAAGCGATTCAATATAATAGAAGGAATTGCACAAGGATACTGTACCTTCATCAATACTCACGATTCAAGGTCATTCATAGAGATTTAAAAGCAAGTAATATACTTCTAGATGAGAGTCTGAATCCAAAAATTTCTGATTTTGGAATGGCTAGAATGTTCGCTCAACAAGAATTTGAAGCAATACTCTTCATATTGTTGGAACTTAGTAAGTTTATACTCTCTTTTTTATAATTTCTTCCAAATGGCGTTGATGCTTTTTCTAAATATGATGGTTCTATAACACTTTGTTAGGCAAAGAATCTAATGGTAATACCTACTATTTCAGTGAGATTTTAGTATGTGATAATTTGAAATTGAAATGTGTCATGTATATACATAGTGTCATGGGTAGGTGGCTCTTTAGTGGAAACCCTATAATGCATGTTTACCAACCCTTGGCAAACATGCCAACCTTCCTATTAAACCCATACAACACTTTTAGAATAAATAATGGAATTCACAAATCCATCACCAATCAATGTCACTATAGCATTCATATACACCGAGTTATAAGATTGCTCCACACTAGGAGCCTCTAAGTATAATAGAGCAAAAATGACCAAACTGAATAAGGAAAGGGATATTTTGTTTGCTTAGTATATGTCTCATTCTATAGTTTAAGTGTATAAAGAATAGACATAAGCCAACACACTCAAGTCACTAACTCAATGTCAAGGTGCCTCTTCTAACCTTTTGGACACCTACTCCTTTAAAGGCATTTTGAACAAAAATTCACTCAAAACAAGTAGAAATACCTATTTTCAAGTTGTCATAAACCTTTTTTACAATGCCTATGTGTCCAATTCATACCAAACATACCAAAATAGAGATAAAAATGTGAGGATCATAGATATAGGCTTTATGAACTCCTTCAAATTCTTAAAGCATGCCAAAACTACTAAAATACCCCTTAAAC